>JAJJWW010017213.1:0-491800 GCA_023531295.1 Papaver armeniacum
GAGGGTTGTCATTACTATCCATCATCGCCAAGAAAGAAATCTTCCGATTTAACGTACGGGTGATTAATGACTTCCTGGGCGCTAGGAATGTTAGGACAAATAATGATTAATGCATGTGGAAAGTACCGAAAGCGATGGGTCGAGACAGCTTTTCAAAATTTGTCCTTTGCGGCCAAAACAACTTGATTGCTGAGACCAACACGCTAGCATGAATGGAAGTGTACTATAAGAGCTTTTTCCACCCTGCACCGCGTTAACCGCCAGTACTTTATCCTTAACCTTTTCGAAAGCGGGGCTCAAGTAAGTGTTGTATACTTTGCCGACGTAGGTACGAACGCAAGCGAGCCGAGGAACGAGGACGATATCGAAGGTGATGGCGAGCACCTCCGTGATGAGCATAATCCCGAGAAACCGAGTCACGCTGGGATCTAGTGCAAGAAGGGCTCACGGATTCCCGAAACGAAGATCATCGCCAAACAACCAGGGCAAGACCTGCATTAATCAAAGGCATGACTACCGGCCGACGAGGAGGTCGATTTGGGCCGAGACGACGATATACCACCCGGATGCCGAGGATTAACCTGTGCCAGTGGGGCAAGGGAATGAGGACAACATGGAAGACGGAAGAACCGCATCGGATACCGAGGAGGAAGAGGAAGTGCAGATGATACAGAGGAACGAGGGAGAGAAAGACGACCGAACGTAGTACCGCCTAGAACTAGAACAAGAAGGTGAGAGGCTTAGGCGAGTACATTTGGCAAGGGGCGACCACAACCGGACATCCCCCTGCCAGTTGGCCGACTATCCCGAAGCTCCATCGTCTCCCCCGTCGCTTCTCTTGACGAGACCTCCAAATCGCACCCCTAATATAACAGACCCCAAGTGAATGGCCACTCTAGCCATGAGAGCACCGACCCAATGTTAAGAGCTATATCGCGAGCCAAAGAATGCAAGAAGACATAATGAGAGAACCGCAAAGGAGAAACCTAGCTTTTGAACATGAAAACTACCAAGTCCGTAACAGAGAACGGGTCGAGAGGATCATCGAGCCGAGGCTCTTCTAGCAACCACACTCCGCCGAGGAACACCCCACCCCCTCCCCAAGCCGAGAACGCATACCCGACCCTAATCGTCCAAGAGGAGGGTATGGCCAGCCGAGGATTCTTCTGGACCAAGAAGAAGCAACCAATGAGGTATGGATGCGACAACCAAACGAAAGATCGAAAAACTCGAGCAAATGGTCAAAAACCGATGTGGAACAGCGAGGACGACAGCCAGGATGTAATCAACCTTAAGACGCCGTTTACTAAAGAATTGATCGAACTCCATTCCCGCACAAGTGCACATTACCAATATTGCAGGTTTGATGGCATGGGTGATGCGGAGAGCACATCAAAATGTACTTAATGTCCTGTACAAAGGGGAAGAATTATGATGTGGTCATGTGGGCAAGTTTGGAGGGCGAAACAAAGAGTTAGTTCTACACCCGCCCGATGAATCCGTTGGAAGCTATGCATCCCTCGGGTGGAAACCTTTTCGAGACTTACATGCATACAAGATAGTTCTGCCCGTAGTCAATAAGTTGTTCACACTTGCACGAAGAGTGGAAACCGCCTCGCGCTCCCTAAATGCATTACGATGGAGAAAGTTGTGTACGTACATTGGAAAGGTACCTGCCGATCAATGATATATTCGGCTTCGAGAATTCATTAGGGAAATCGATCCCATCTGGGTAGCAATGTACACCGAGAAGCCTAAAACGCTAAGAGAGATCCGTAAAATGCAAGAGCACTACATCACCTTAGAGGAGATTCAGGAGGGAGCACAAGACAGGAGTACAAGACACAAGCGCCACGGTAGAGGCGACCCCGCGAGAAGCCATGAAACGATCTGAGAAAAGGCCGAACACACAGCATCATGGGGAGAACAAAAAGTTTGGGTCAAGAAAGGAAAGAAGCCCCGTCAATCTAACCTAGATCTTACACTCCGCTAAATGCACCACTAGAAGAGATATTCAAAGAAGTCGAGAAGAGAATGATATCCGATATCCCAAGACTCTGGGAATTCAGTCTGACGAAACAAGAAACCACCCGTAGTTTTGCCATTACCACCAGCTCGAGGTCATTCAACTAATGATTGTAGGGAAGTGAAAGACATCCAACACCTAATCGTAGATGGATATTTACGGCATTTCGTCAACACATCGCCGACATCTAAACCGACATCCCGTTGCACCAAATAAGAATCAATCGTGGCACCTGGGGTCAAGTAACACCATATCGTACTCGGCAACTTGAGGGTACGACTTGGGAACTGGTATCACCTCGAGAATTCATAAAAGGGATCGATCGGGAAAAGAAATCCTTAGTGTGGCCAAGACCCTGCCCATGGAACCATGGATGATGTCCGATCACCTTCGGCGAAAGATGTCCCATTGAATGGCCGTGCCCACGGGGATCCCTTAGTAATAACTCGCTGATCGAAGAATGGGGCGTCCGCAGATATTAATGGACAGCATAGCCAAATAAGTCCCTTTCTATGACACTTTCAAGAGGATGGAATTGTCCGATGACATCCCGATCCCGGCCAACCTATCGAATCTACGACTTCAACGGACGGTGACAAGACTCAAAGGGAGAAGTCACCTCCGAGTCTCGGACGGAGAGGGATTCCTTGACACACTCACCACCTTCGTGTGGTCGATGTTGTGTCACCGCACGAAGCGATTATGGGTCGGCCCTGGCTTGGAATTAATGGAGTCGCTCGCCCTATCATCAAAGATTGCAGCTCCCATCTTATCGAGGAGTGGTAGAGGTGCTAGAGGACCCTCAAAGGCGAGACAAAGGCAGAGACAGACGTCCAACAGAATGAGGAGAGGCGCGAGGAAACGTCAAGAAAAGAAGAAATCTAAGGAAATAAAGGTGGGAGAGGAGCCGGAAAGGGTAATGTCACAAGCCATCGCTACCTATGAAACCGGTGAGAAAGAGACCTTATAGCAATCACAGGAGCCAGAATAATCCCACGAACTGGTAAAGCAAAATTTCGCCTCTAGAACCAAACCGACAAGTCAACTGGGCACCGAGGAGGAGCCAAGATTAGTGAGAATAGGGTCTCTATTAACAAACGAACAATCTCAGCAGCTGATAACTCTTTTCAAGGAGCACATGGATATATTTTCTTGGCAAATGCACGATATGGAAGGAATTTACCCTAAGTCTCGCTTCGCACCACCTACTTGATAGACCCCAATTTCAAACCTATTCGACAAAAGATGAGAAGAATCGCACTCCAGTTACAACCGCCAGTGGAGGCCGAGCCGAATAAGTTGTCAGATGCGGTAGAATCATTCGAAAGGCCCAATACCCACAATGGATATCTAATATGGTGATAGTCCCCAAAAGGAATGGGGGCGTTCGAATCAGACGACTACTGAAGTGACTTGAACAAAGCATGCCCAAAGGACAGCCTTCCCTCTCCCAAAGATCGATCAACTAGTGGAATCCATTGTCGGGTATAAGGTGATAACGCTCATGGACGGATACTGAGGATATAATCAAATACCTCTGGCCTCCGAAGATCAAGAGAATACATCCTTCTTCACACCAAGAGGATTGTGTTGCTACACCAAAATGCTATTTGGATTGAGAAATGCAGGCGCCACCTATCAAAGGTTGGTGGAAGACATGTTCGAAAATAAAATACACGACACCATTGAGGTATATGTGGACGATATGTTGGTCAAGAGCAAGGTGGCCAACAACCACATCGAAGACCTCCGAGGCATATTTCAAACCATGAGGAGATACAAAATGAGGGTAAATCCGCCAAGTGCACTTTTTGGGTCACCTCGAGCAAGTTTTTAGGATACATAATCACCGACAATGGAATCGAAGCCGACCCGCATAAAGTCGTGAGCCGTCGTGGAAATGCCATCGCCTGTAATGGGGCCAAAGACGTGCAACGATTAAATGGGAACTTGGCGGCCTTAGGCGATTCATCTCCGGTCGTCCGACAAGTGCAAGGACTTCTTCGGGACATTACGAAAAGGAGAGAAGTTTAAATGGACCGAGGAGTGTGAAGAAGCATTTCAAAAAAATCAAGCAACATCTCGCGAGTCTACCGGTGTTACAAAGACCGAGCCCGAGGACAAACTAACATTATATCATTGGGCAACCGGTCACGCCATTAGCGCCGTACTAGTCAAGAACGCAGAGGGGGAAGAAAAGACGGTGTATTTCATAAGCAAGACCATGAATCCAGCAGAGAGGAACTACACCAGGATCGAGTAACTAATATTACCATTGGTGTTTGCAACACGTAGTTTCTGGACGTGTTTCCAAACCCACAAGATTTCGGTGCTTACAAAGTCCTCCATAGAGCCGCATCAACAATGCAAACTGTGTCGGGACGGATCTCTAAGTGGAGTGCGCAAATAAAGCAAAGCTCGACATCGTTTACGAAATGAGAACAAATGGTAAAAGCATTGTGCAAAGGGCCGACTTCCCCGGAAGACTTCCTCACCGACGAAGACGAAGTGAAGACATATTTAATGGAGAAGACCAAGAGGTTCCGTCCGACCCGCTCGAGCCACGCAGCCTCGACGCGATGGGAGGTTTTCGTGGGATGGGTCATCCAATAAAGACGGATCGGGTTTAGGGATTGGTCTTCACGACGCCAAAGGGGAAAAAGATGGTCTACTCCTTTAGGCTTGAGTTTAAAGCAACTAACAATGTCATAGAATACGAGGCGGTAGTACATGCTTTGCGCTTGATAGTGGAAATGGGAATCCAAGAAGTACGGCTTACAAGCGACTCCCAGCCTAGTTGTCCGACAAATCACGGGCAATACGCCATACATGACCCTCTACTACGTAAATACTGGAGCTCATCCAATTCTACATGGCCGATACCGAGCATCAAGTTTAGGCATATATGTGTAAAGCTGAAAATCGCCACTCCTGGACGCCCCGCGTACATTGCTTCCATGTTGACAGATTCAAGCGTCGAAGGCATCGTAGTTATGAGAGTCTTAATGCCTTCGCACTCCGAGACCGTGGATATCGACGCACATGTCGCGGCAACCACTACCGATCAATATCGGGCCGATGATTGGAGGAAACCGATTCACGAATACCAAACAGAAAGTTGCCCAAGGCGACCCGAGATCAACAAAATCAAAGGCAAAGCAAAGCTGCGCACGAACTTCGAGACGACACCCTATACGTAAAGTCATACCCGGGGACCATTACTAAGATGCCCGAGTAAAGAAGAAGGGCATACGATCCTCAACGACCGCACTACGGGTCAGCTGGAAACCATAGCTCAGCCGTAGCCTAGCCGACACGAGCTAAAACCATGGGATACTTCGGCCGTACATGAACGAGGACGCAAGGCATATGGCCCTCGCCTCGCGACTAATGCCAAAAATTCTAGGAAAAAAGATACATGTACCGGCAAAGGACATTAAACTCCGTTATCAGCCCTTAGCCTTTGCTAAATGGGGATCGATATCGTGGGACCATTGCACGTCGGACCGGGGCAGGAAGTACCAATTGTAGCCACCGACTACTCCACTAAATGGGTTGAGGCCGCCCATTGAAACACATACGGGATAAATATGTTTTCCGATTCATCGGGAACACATCATATGTCGCTTGGAGTACCGGCAGCAATCGTCTCTGACAATGGGAAACAATTACATGGCAATAACATCGACCTGCTATTCAACACCTACAACATCCGAAAGAGCAAGTCTACGCCCCTGTACCCCCAAAGCAATGGACAGGCCGAGATCACGAACAAGACCATCGCCGATAACATGAAGAAGAAGCTTGACGGGGAATATGGAGAATGGTGCGAAGAACTCTATAACATTTTGTGGGCATATAGGACAACTCGCAGAGAGGCAACCGTATTATCGCCTTTCATGTTAACATATGGGACCGAAGCCATCCTTCCTACGCAGGCGATGATACCCACCACAAGAAACGAAGCATGGAGACGAAACATCTCAAAGCAGATATTATCCTAGCTAAACTCGACGATCTAAGAAACAAGAGAGATGGCCCTCGCAGAAATGGAGAATTATCAACGAAGAATCCAACAGAATACAACAAACGGGTTCCACCCAGAATTTCAACCAGACAGCTTGGTACTAAAGCATCTACCCGCTATGAACGTGATAAAAAGGGCTGGAAAGCTAGCACCATTGATGGGGAGGACCCTACACCATTGTTGAAAAGGTTGGTGAAGGGGCATACAAGATACTAAAACCGGACTCGAACACCCGAGCCATGACCGTGGAATGCTACGCGACTAAAGATATATCATCCATAAACTAGGTATGATATTGCCATTTATTTCGTGAAAGGCCACGGGGGTTGGAAATATGACAAGTGCGCTCGAATGGTCGTTTCAACCCGGGCGATGGCATTGTGCAAGTGCTCGGGCGACTTACACTAAGACCGACTATTCGAACTCTGGGTGATGGCAAGGTGCAAGTGCCGAGGTAGTCCTAGGGCCCATGGTTGGAAGGCGGGCCGATTGTCGAGGCATGAGTACTCGACAATCGAGCGGGCCAACATTGCCCTCGCAAATGGCCGAAATCACTTGCCCAAGAAAGTTAATCGATAACTTCTTGGGATATCGATCCCATAGAAATTAGGAAAGACCAACTACCCTTCCACTAGATCTCGAAAGACGGTGATGAGATACCTCAATCGGGACATGGCATTGGGCCCGATGATCCTCCTTGTTGAGTGTGGTCGACAGAAATGACATTTATGATTAACCTATCTATTTATGCATGCATACATAACAAGGTCGCAAAAATAAACCACACATCGTCAGCTTAACATAAATAAGAACAGTAACATGCATAATAGCATCGGTAGCAAGAAAGACAACCATATCGGCGACGCAGCACCCCATTAAAAGTTTACGAGAAATTAAAGGTGTTCGAGCGGATTACAACCCATGGGAAAGGGTAAGATAGCGACGCAGTCACGTAAAATACATGTTCACTTAGAAGGAACGGGCCCCGGAATCGCTTTCTTAGCGCATGACGCCCGCTTCTTATCAAGCACCGCCTTCACACCGCTTTAACCTTCGAGACGAGCTCATCACTAAACTTCGCCTTTTTGGCAAGAAGATCTGCGCCACGCATCGACGCCGCTTCGGGCAGTGGGGCCACCCGCTCGAGCAACTGAGACTCCCTCCCATTCAACGGGACATTCTCTTCATCCAACGATACCGCCTTCTTCGCTTCTACGTCAAAACAACAAGGACGGTCGCCACATAATAACAAAGACTAAGACAATGACAAGAAAAGCACAACACGAGGCACACCACCTTCCAACAAAGGGGCAACTACTCTAATGGTCTCTTCGCATCAGCATGTGCTACACTCGAGAGAAGACATCTTTGAAGAAAGTTCTAGATATCGCTGCTCGTTAAACACATTAGTGGGGTGCATTTTTATGATCACTCCATTCGGCCCTCTCGCACGGAATAGGCTATCCGCAAACCTCGATAATTGAGCGCGAACCCACTCCAACTCCTCGAAACCTTTTTGGACTCAAGCTTCTCAAGGGATTCTCTGGCCACATTCTCTCGGCAGCATCCCTCTCCCCCAAGATCCGGAGGCGATCTGCATGAAAATCTCGAACCCAAGTCTCACCACCACATTGACTCTCTAAGTTGTCGGCCAACAATTTCTTATCTGCGGCGATACCTTGGAACCGAGCTAAGTTCGCCCTAAGATTATCAATTTCCCCTGGGACATACTCAAAAGTCTCAGAGCGATGCGCTTAGATCAAGATCTTCAATCTTGCCTCTAAACGATCGATCTTAGCATCCTTATTAACTATTCTCTCGCCGTAAGTTGAAACATGATCCCGTTCTATGTTCACTTCCCCTTTTCAACAAACGACACCTCGTGGAAGCGTGCCTCCGCACTAGAAGATTCTTGGCCAGGTGTAGTACTCAAGCTCGTGGATATTGGCACTACAAGATCAATCATAACTAGTCGAAAGTAAAATAAATACCTTGGGTCTCGGCCAACTCGCTTCTCCACCTTCGAGATCGTTCACGTCTCGCCGTAACAAGAGACGAATACCCTCCTTTCTCGCTGCCTTGCGTTGAAGGGCAGCATTCAAAGAACGAGCGATTGATATCCTACGAACACCATTGTCGTTAGAAATTACCCCATGGCGTGAAAGCATAACCCGAATAACACAAACTTACCAAAGCCAGATCAAAAGTGCTTTTCAAACCAAAGATCATAAACGAGAGATGTACTGATTTTCTCTTCATCCAACAGAGAGGAAAATTCGTGGGGAAATGAGGGCCCCAAGAGAGTTACACATAGGACTCGAGACAAGAAAAGAAGTATTGATGCCCGAGTTAGGAACTACAGGAGACAGAGGCTCCAAGAATCCGCCCCCAAAGAACAACATTTTCTTTCACCACGAATAACCACATTATCCCCACCACCGATATCTCCTCCTCACCACCTTCAACATCATCCTCCTCATCAAAAAGACCATCATCGTCATCATCATCACCGAGATACACAACGCCATCGGCAAGAACAATCCTTTATCGCCTAACTCCCGGGCACGCTTTCTCCGGCGTATAGATCATCCTTGGTTTCCTTGCCTTTCCCTTTGGGCTTCCCACCTACAAGGGTAGACGAAACATCGAAGATTTCGAGGCGACTCTCATGAAATGTGATAAAGGCAGCTCGATCATCGGATCCTCACCGTCCTCGTCGAATTACCACCAACCTTCTCAACCTCACTTTCGCGCATGAGCCGATGTCGTAACCATGCAAGGAAACGAATAGTGGCACGTACATGTACGTCAAACAAAAAAACAGCTTATTTGTTACCTTCCCCGTTTCCTCCTCGACTCCCCGCAACCCTATCTCTCTTCCGAGGAACAAGAGACTCAGTAGGAGCACCTTGGGACTTAGTCTGAAAAACACCAAAATTAAAACATCACCCCACGAGTCGCCCGAGCCAATCGATCAAGTTAGAAGACAGGGAAATATACTTACCTGATCGATATTCACCATCCAGAAAGGATAAAACTCTACTGAGGAGGAAATTTGCCAATCGTGAGAGGACCGAAATAGCCAATGGAACCCGATCCAAGCCGCGTCACTAGTATGACGTGCATGCTTGTTGGAACTCTTTCCCTGGATCCTCATCCAATAGAAGTTTCCCCGACACCTTCTGGAAGAGTCTTATGACGATGAGGGCTGGAAGCAAAACCGGCAAGATCGCCATTGGTAGCAGTCCCACTTCGATAATTGTCAGCGAAACTAGCGAGAGTATAGTCACCCGCTTGAGAAGGATGATAAGTGGACTAAGTAGTAGGAAAACACTCGCCTCGGCTGCGCTTCTCCCACTGGACAAAATACGAAAGGTATTGCCATTCCATTGAGCTAAGGCACGAGCCGGGACGGATCTTGAGAGGGCTTCATACCAAAACGGTCGGCTGGAATCATACAGAGGAAAACGAAGCCCGAGCTTCACTGGCCCTTGGTGACAAATGGTCGCCAGCAGAGTGAGGAAACTTTAGGACATCATCTTTTCTTTAAAGCGCCTTTTTGACCCGACAAGAGCCTCGACGTCATAACCATGGAGGTCGAACTCATCTTTCAGCTTGTCGAATGAATCGCTCATCCGATAAATCTTTAGCAACTCTCTTTATCAGCCCTACATGAAAAAGAAGAAGGGTTATCGTAAAAGATAGAATCTAGAGCACGATAATCATGCTTAGAAGGGCTCTCTATAGCAAACAAAGAATCGAGCGATACACCGTCTTCATCGTAAAACACATAGCTCACGCACCTTTGTCCGTCATGGAAGGAGTCAAGACGCCATGAAAATTGGTAGAAGAAACGACCTGAGGAGCAAGAATACGACCAAAATCTAAGTTGCAAATGGTGATAAACAAGGAAGATGCAGACAATGGAGGAAAAAGGAAGGAAACCCGTGGAAAAGATAACTAACGATAATGAAGGAGAAGCAGACGAGAACGGGAGAGAACAGAGAAAAGAAAAAATGGCTAAGGAAAAAGTAAAGGGGGAATGAGGTTTAAGAATCGTTTATAAACCTCTCCAATGGTAACCGACGAGAAAGGTAAACCGGTTGCAACGCATGAAGGAAGTGGGGAACAAAGATGGCGGAAAACCCGGCATGACCGAGGACGTGGAAGACAAGGCGGCTTTCTTCCCCACGTGTCGATCACACGAGTGGAAGAAGGGGCATAAATGTAGGTGCAAATAATCCACTGAGCCCGGTGGAACCATCCCGACTAAGGGCGCACAGGCGAAACGAGTACTAGAAGCACCGAATCACCTCATCGCCCGGGCACGGGGAAAGAGGAACAGTAGATAGCTCGAGAAGTCGACATAAAGGGGAAAAAGCTTTTGATGTGATGTCGCCGAGTTCGAGGACAATTAATGCACCGACAGGTTGGTAAGGAGATGAGAGAAGCTCGGCCGAAACGAGACTCGGCCAAGCATTTGAAGGGCGATGCCTATCACGTCCACCCAACGGACGACGTCGAGCGATGACACCACTTCGCTTAGATGATTCGACCCGAGGAAAAGTAGAGATCGATTGGAAGCACCAAAGAAGTCGCCCGAGGAGAACATCCAGAAGCTATACCAGGCTCAACACCGTAATATTGATGTATCACCGCCCGTAGCTATAAATAGAGATCGTAGGAAGGTAAAAGGAGGTTTTTTGGAAAAGGAGAGAGAGAGAGATAAAGGAGAGTAGTGTTAGGAATTTGTGAGTATTGTTGTGTGTGTTGATCCTTGTAATCTTGCGTGAAGTAATAAGATCATCTCTAACCCCGTGGACGTAGGTAATCATATCAACCACGAAATCTTATGTTTTTTGATGCCTTTGTTTATTTACTTTTTGGTATACTTCATTCGGATGTAGTAGTAGGATTTTTACATCTACACAACAAACGCTATTTATCTCTTCCATCACGATCAAACTGGGTTTGCAAATCTTCATCCTCTTACTTATCTTCATTATGCACGAACGTACATATATATGGGATAACCAACTAATGTTGGTGTGAAAATCCAAACAACAAGGTCAACAATGGCGACTTGTTTATACTTTCGCTTTTTATTCTGTAATTTGTAGTTTTCCTTAACAGTCAAGAATTTATACAGTCTATACAAAGATGTATTAATATTTGGACTTCACTAGTCCCTGCCGAGGTTAGACTTCATAGCTCTCATTACAGTCTGGAAGCAGTTGACTTGAGATATTTTATTTAATGTTCCATCCTTTTGGGTCAATAAGATACATATGATAACGCTCTATGCTCGCCGCTTAGAACTATATCTCTTGCTGCTAACCACGCATGCCAATGCGGAAAAGTACACACCATCCTAATTGCAGTTGTGAATCAAATCCTCTCCAAGCAGCAGCATGAAAAGCTTCAAGGGCACTCGTCATTAAGGGAATGAAGAATCAGGAAATCCATGGTTAGAACAAATCCGGAGTCGATCGTGCTCCTTGTGTTATCAAGGGAATTCTTAAGCCTTTTCAACCACTGTTTGATGCTGGTTAAATCATGATTACCACTTGTTGTCAACAACCGAATTTGATGAGGTGTTATACTTGCTGGCGGCAAGGAAACCAAAGCAACCTGAGATCCCGCTGATACAAGACAGAGACCGACGACGATGACGCCAAACAGCCAAACTTGTGTACTTATTTGGGTACACAACACTACAACAGCACCAAATCTGTGTGAAAGCTTCTCCAAGCCGCAAGTTCTAGGCTGCAGCAAGAACCAGCAGATAGAGAGCCAAGTCTCACACGAGTTTGGGAAGCAACAACCCAAAGGGTACCGATGTCATAGAATCACCAAATTGAACTGTTCTAGTAAAAATCTCAAGCTAAGTTCCCATCAATACAACAACAACGGACAACAAAGCACATGTCCATGATTACAGCCAAACACGAATAGGCAGACCCATGATCACAACCAAACAAAAGGAAGCACGCCGTATCCAAGGTCATTGCCTGGATAACCACTTTGAAGACAGTCGGGTCATCAGTCTAGTGAGTAACCACTACTACCACTGTGAGACCTTTCCATTTAATTACACTACTTTTATTTTAGTGTAAAACGTATATTGTGCCTTATCAAAAATGTGCAGTATATGCATCTGGGTAACCTACAGGGGCGACCTACAGATGAAATAAGCACAACACTATACGCCTTTAACCTTGCAGATAGCGGGGCTTAAATTGTCGAGGATAAGATGGGATTTTTTTAATTTCTATATTTCATCAACAATTACTAGCATCAACAGAGTAACAGCCGGGCTTCAACACATATCTGCTGGTAGGGGCAATCTCACTATAAAAAGTGTTTGAGAATTCTCTCAAATCTAATGATCAGAATCCAATAATTAAGGATTCTACAAACGCAACAGCACCACTTGGGAAGCCATTTATGACGAGTAATAAGCCGAGACTATTCATTGTACATGGAGCGTATTTTGAAGGAAACTTAATACAATTTATAACCAGGAGGCAATTAGGGAAGACCCTAATTCGTATTTGCATAAATAGAGGGAATTACAGTCCCAAAAGAGGGCGGAGGTTTTCACAACCAGGAGAAAAAACCATTGTAATTGATATTAATAAAATACATCTCCCCAAGGGGTTCATCCGTGGATGTAGGCACAACTTGCCGAACCACGTAAAATCGTGTCTCTTTATTGTTCATCAATTTGTTTCCTAACCCTAACTATACATCAAATCATCGATTCAATCGTGTTTTGTGCCTAAAAGTAATTTTTTGGGTACAAAAATTGGCGCCGACTAAGGGGATTCGAGTGAAAGAATCGTGTTTTATCATTGAGAGAGGTGTAGAAGAAATCTGCACGAAATTCCATGCAAAAATCAGCGAAGAACATGAAAGCAAAAATTTATGTGTTCGAGAAACTTTTATGTGCACTTGGAGCAGCAACATGATCGAGTTCGAGGTTCATGGATAACAACATGATCGATTTCAAGGTTCGTGGAGATGATGATTGCTTAGACCCTTCAATATTTAGCTCTGCATCACATCGCAGCACCTAAAGCCTCACCTCCGCACGTGAGCACATAAGTCTTGCTCTTATCACAAGCATAAAATCTCGTCTTGCACACGAGTATGAAAGACTTGCACCTTGGAAAGCATAAAGTCTCGCCTCAACCACGAGCCCAATGCCTCCGATATTGGATCAAAGACTCGTACTCAACACAAGAAAATAGCCAGCCTGCCCGAGCAGCGAGCGCTACAGCCTTGTTACGTTGCGAGCAAAAAGCCTTGCCTCAGCCGCAAGCACACTACATCCCTTTCAAGTCTCGGCTAGATCTCGAGCATCATAAGTCCACCACGTGGCAAAAAGTCTCGCCTAGCACGTGAGCAAATTTTTTGTGTGTAATTACAGCTTGGGGGCGTCTTTTTAATGTCTCTACTCACGCTTGGGGGCGAGTTTCATCATCAACGATCAACGCAAGGAAAAACAAAATTCTTAACCCCAACAAGTTGGAGGTTAAGAGGGGGCGATGTTTGTACCGTGTATAAAATACACTGGGGCCCGCAAATCAATACAAGGTGGCATGCAGGGAAGATTAATGCCAGGAGGCATGCAGGGAAAGTAAAAAGGCATGCATGAAGTTTCATGCAGAGTTAATTCAAGGAGGCATGCAGTTGCAGACAGTTTCATGCACATTTAATTCTAGGAGGCATGCAGGGAGATTAATGCCATTTAAGTTTATCTTGAAATTTATTACTCAACTGTATAAATAGGGACACCCTGTGTAAGGAAGGGGGAGACAAGCTACAATACAAATGAGTGATTGAAAATCCATCAGAATCCTAAAGATCAATAAAACATCACTCCCCAAGGGGAATTCACCGTGGATTTAGGCAAACCATGCCGAACCACGTAAAACCTCGTGCCTTTATCTTTATTCTTGTTTCATGTTTTAAACCTTGTTTTCATCAACAACACCAAAATCATCGTGTTTAGTGCCCTGGAAATATTTCTGGGTGCAAACAAAAATCAATGCCAGTATCACTTTTTTACTTCATAAATTTCTCCCCCTTTTTGTCACAAAATGACAAAGAAACGAAAAAATAAAGGACAAACCTAAAAGAATCTTACAAATCTCAAAATAGACTTGCGACCTATAGAGTTAAGCACTTAGGGTTCTACACACCATTTTGATAACCAATATCAAAACCGAAACTAAAAAGTAATTTGTTTTGATATGTTATCAAGGAAATAATTGCCCTGAGCAATTTTCCCAATTTAGTTTAGTAGAAAACCAAAAATCAACTAAGCACCTTAGTTCCTTTTGTTAAACTGATTGTATAATCCGAAATCGCTTCATTCGATAAGACCAAATAAAGATAAATCTATTTTTCTCATCAAAGTTATAATTATGCATATAACTTAGACCTTTAAATTTTAAACAAGACAAGTACTAGGTGATGCGTGTCGTAACCACAACAAATTAATCAATGTTTCCACCAATTAAAAATAATATAATGGAAGTCAAGTTCGATCCCACGAGGAGCAAGAGATTCTAGTTGTAAAATTGTCGCAAAAGGGGGATGTATAAAGCAAAAGAAAATAAAGAAAGCAATTAAAAGATAAAGTTGAAATCAATAAGATAGAATAGATCAAGGAATCCTTCTTCGTTGCAAAACAATGATTAAAGTTATGTTCTTTTCTACTTGTTATAAGTCACAAATTATCACCAACCGTAGGTAAAGGAAATTAGATCCGCTTAGCTAAGCCCCAAAATCCCTAATTTCACCTTGATAACGGAAGTTCTCTTAGTTATCGGATTCTATTTAAAAACCACCTAGTAGTAGATCAACACAAGATGTAATTTAAAATGCATTAAGATTTATGAATTTAGGTTGATATTAGTAGTTAGACTCTTAGATCAAGGTCTACTTTCTAACGTTGTTTTCACACACAATTGCTCCACGGAATCCCTCCGCAAGGTCTCGTGTTTGCTACTTATGTAAAGAGTCAAGAAACGATTACTTATCTCCTAACTTTCACTAGCTTTAGATCAAATTAACAAATCAATTTAGTTGGCCACCCAAATAATCTATCAATCAATCATGAATGTCATAAACATTCCTATTAGTAAAAACAAACGATAATTATGTGAAAAACTTCAAGATAGAATTGAAAAACAAAACTCAAAACATATATTAAGAACTAGGAATTCATCCTCAATCAATAATAAAATTAGCTACTCATGTTAAAGAGTTCACACAAAGAATAAGAAAAGAAAAGTGTTGTGTGTGTAGAGGTGTGTGTAAAAGATATATAAAACTTCTATTTATAGGCTTCAATATTCTCCAAATCTTCCAAGGAATAGAATCCTTTTCCTTTATCAATTCAATTTCCAAATTCAAGTCTTTTCTCATCTTCCATCTTTCTTTTTTTCCAAGTTTGAGTCAAATTCTCCATCCAACTCCTAGTCCAAGTCTTCACACCCATGAGAGAAGTCCATAGAAAATTCTCGGAATTTTTGGCTCGCCGGAAAATCGGTATTATGGCTCGAATCCGGCCGGAATAGTCACCCACGGTCACCCGAAAATTTCTCCGTCGGTGGAATATTCGATTGGAATATTCCGTCACCCACCGTTAGGACTAACGGTCAAACAGGTCAACCTTCAGTCAACTGTTTGTCAAGGTCAAAGAGAGGTGGAGTCAGATAACGAGTCAGCAGTCTTAGTCGGCTGAGTAGTCTGAATCGGTCATCGGACTCGGTACGGAACGGTCATCGCCGGCACCGAGTTAACTCGCCAGAATAAAGAATCGGCCGAGTTCTGTTCGTTTATAGGACTTCCGCCAATTGAGGCCATTTTCGCTCCATTCCCTCGTTAAGAAATCCTAAGACATACATCTAAGCATTCTTTGCATCAAACTCTTCTTGTTTGTGAAGAATTATAGCTCAAGAACGAGCTTATCATTCCCATCTCCTCGTCTCTTAATTTCGAAAGATTACGGGCAACACCCATCTCAAACTCACAGCATTACCTTCTCCGATTAACCCTTTCTTCAACAGCAATCTCGCTCAAACCCAGTCTCAATAGAATCTCAGAAACCCTAGTTCCACCAGCTACAAACTCCGATCAGCTCTTCCCTGTGTAATTCTTGCTTTCCCACACAGCACCAAAAACCCAGCAGCTTCACTCCCTGATTTCTCAATCTCTTGGTTCGATTCAAACCAGCTGCCAAAACCCGTCTCTGTTCTTCAGTTGAATCTCAAATCAACCACCAATTAGTATCACCTGTGTCTTCTTCTTCCCTCTCGGTTTCATACCCATTCCACCAGAACCACCATTTTCGATTTCTTCCTCCCTGAGTTCCATTTCTCGATCTGAACCTCTTCAATCAAAACCCTCAGCTCTCCCTGAGCTTCAACTCTATTTCTCCTCGAACTTCACCATCTTGCAATTCAACCACAAACCCATTGTTCCCTAAGTCTTCATAGTAACAGCATCTTCGTCATCCCCTGTGTACTCTCCCAGGTAGCAGTTTCTTCAACATTCTATCAGAGACCTCTACAACGAATTCCTTCATCTATGAGCTTTAATTCTTCTCGTCGCTCATCGATTCTGCTCTCTCAAAACCAATTGCAACGAGAACCCATCTTTTCCTCCTTCTCTGAGATTCACATAAACCGCAAACCCTAATTGCTTCTCAATCTGATTGATTTCATAGCAAATGCTACGTTCTCGATTCAAAGATCTCCCCGAGCTCACAACAAATAAGCAAGTTCTTCCATCTCTCGGTTTCTCTCTTTTCTTTCTCAATTTCTTGAAATTATCAGCAGTAATGGCTGCTTCTCTCGATCTCAGTTCTGGGAAAATGATTGAGAAAGAAACAATCTTCTCAATTTTAGGGTTGTAACGATTTGGGGTTGGTTTGTTACACCCCTGTGGATAAGTACCACCCTCTAAATGATAAGGGCCATCCTACTTGAAAACCCCCTTAACCTCTGCGGGCCTGGCTTTAGTACTCCTCCAAATTGGGTCGCCCCTTAACCTTAACTGGGCTCCATATATCAATCGCCTGTAAAATGACCTTTTTGCCCTTTTGGCTCAAATTGGGTGATTTCTTCTTCTTTTCCTCCGTGCGACTCCAAAGTAGCTATAAAACTCAAAACAAGCGTAAAATACATAATTTACAAGAAAAATAACAAAGAAAGCATAAACAATAGATAGTAAATAGGATGTATTCTACACCTATCAAATTCCCCACACTTAGACTTTGCTAGTCCTCGAGCAAATCAAACTAAAAACTCACAACTTCAAAGCGTTCCAAGCGTCACAAGCATCCAAAGAGTTATGAGGACATAGAGTTTTCGCATGCTAGTAATAAGAAGTTAGAAATACTAAAGAACATATTCTCATTCTTAAATGTTGAGTGAGAAATAACCACACCATAATGAGAGAACACGTGTTTGAGAAACGATCAATAAGCATTTCGCCCGACTTCTCGCCCTCACCAAAAGGATTTTATGATAATTGCACTCAAAAAGACGGCTTTTTATGGTTCTCACATGTGTGCAGGTAGGAATGAACAGAGAAATCCCCGCAACACGTTAAATGGTGGGAAGGACAACTTCCGAAATATTTTTTTGAAACCCCACATCTTTTAATATTTTGAAAAACCATTTTTCCGACGATCTCTAAGAAAGGAAATCAACCATTTTTATTGAGGATGAGATTACTTACTCACCTTCACATCCGATCGCCAATTATGATAACACCACTCTCACGGCATCCAATAGAAACGTCTTCCGCTCCTCGTCTTGATCTTCATGGTCTTCGTTGATTTCAACTTTTAATGATAAACCTTTGATTTCGTAATTCCTTGACAATTTATAACTCTTTTACCTTAAAACCTTGTCGCTTGAAACTTTCTTATAAATTTTCCTTCCCACGGCTCATTTAAGAACAAATACTTCTCTTTTTTTTTTTTCTTTTTTTTTTTCAATTTTTTTTTTTTTTTTTTTGAAATTCAAGAGAAATTAAATACAAAATAAACCATGGCCGTGGAAGAAGTATTTTACCACTTGATTCTTCACAACTTGTATCGTCTCAAAATCATAAACTTCAAAATTCTCACATTTTGATTTTCTAAGTCTTTATACTTGGATATATAATTACCTCATTGTTTTGTAAGTCCTCAACATATATGTAAAATCCGCTCATTTGTATGTTGCTTTACTTGTATTTGAAATTTGCTCTTTTACTCGTTCCGTTGCTTGTAAACCTTAAACTTTTCCAACTTTCCTTGTAGATTTTGATGTCGCTCCTTGTTGATGATGAATGTGTTTCTATGGATCCGTTGTTGCTGCGAGAGAGAATGGTGCTAACTGCAAATTGAACTATAAGAAGGAGGCTTTCATCTATAGACGTCACCCTCATGATTTACAAAATTAGCACTCAAGAGATCAAAGAGTAGTGCTTCTATTGGTGGGAGGTTGGGTAGCTCACCATTCTACCCGGAATTAACGTATGGTGACACACACTCAAAAGAAACTCTTTAGTAGATGGAAGAATTCTGGTCGGTGCCTCTCATGACATGAATACGGGTAGTCTCCACTAATGATTGATCAGCAACTCTAATAATGCACTTCTCCCCGCACCAAATTCGCATCACCGCATGATTAAATCCATTATTTAACACTCTAACAAGCAAGAAATCCGAATGTAGTTCTCTAACATTTCCAAGTTCAATTATGTCGGTCAAAATCTCTATGTAAACATACCTAGAAGTATGCTAGTGACTCTAAAATCTTTAAAAGTTAGAGTTTTTATGAAAACTTTTTTTTTTTTTTTTAAGTTTTTTAATTTTTTTGTAATTTTTTTTTTTAAAAATACATGCTTAACCACTCCCCCACACTTAAACCTTACATTGTCCTCAATGTAATTGAATCTTCCTAGTAAAGTCAAGGTGGGAAATTTTAACATGATAAGAAACAAGAAAAACAAATAACAAATAAAAAGATAAGAAATACAAAACCTATGGGTTGCCTCCCATTAAGCGCTTGTTTTAAAGTCGATTTACCCGACTTAGCTCTTGCATGATTCATTCCCCCATATATTAACAATCGGAAAATTTGAGGATCCACCCATAATACCTGTTTTGAAAACAATAACTCCATACAAATATTAGCACAAGAAAACAATAGTGAAATTATCGCTCGATAGAAATTTCCCCCACACTTATTCTCGTCCACACTCTAAGTGTATAAAGAACATAGAATTTGGAATTTCCATGTCTTCCTCTTGGCAAACCCGCATGGTGTTAGCATCAAGTGTTTCCAATGGTGGATATCTAGAAACAAAATCATCCAAAAATACTTTCAAGCACATACATTCAAACCAATAAGAGGTAAAGGAGAAGAATCAATATGCAAAGGGTTAGACAAACCTTGCACAATTTCTTGTATTATAGAATCCTCTTCATCCTTAAAAAATTCAAGTGAATTACTTACCTCTTGTATATCGTGGTCCTCTATTAAACCTTGCAACCATTCTTCGTCGTTTTCTACCTTAACCAAAGTCTTGGCATCATTAAAATCATTCGCAAGTTCAATTGGGTCTTCCAATAAAATCAATGAATTTGGTTTCATCCTCTAGCATCATCTCTTCAACATTCTCATCATCGGAATCGGGCCATTCACTAAAATGATTTTCATCGGTATAGATTGTAAGATCTTCATGTGCGGGTGTTACACCGTTTATAACAATAGGTAAGTCACACCCAATCTCCTCCTTTTGAATAGGTGAAGGATCGTTATTATGATCCGGAGTTGGAATAAATTCCTCATTGTTGCAACGTTCATACACTTCCGCGGACTCCCATCTTTCCCTAAGAAATTTTTTCCAAGCAATAAATGCATCTTCCTCAAGCTCTTCCTTTTGAATAGGTGTTTGATCATTATTAAGATCAAGGCTCAAGTAATCTACACTAGCGTCATCAAAAGTCTCTAAAGGTTGGTTAATTTGTTCGTATAATTTCTCCGAATTCCTTTGAATTTCGATGTGATTCTTGCAACTTTTGTTGAAGATCCCCAATCATGGCGGACATCTTATCTCGCAAAACTAGAGAATTTTCGATCATAAACAAAACTATCCTCCCATCCTTGTGATTGTCCACTTACATACCCGTCATAAGGTTGTTGATATGTATGAGAATATCCATAATGTTCCTCAGGAATTTGATCATAGCCAAAAGATTGGTTTTGATTGTATCCTAAGGATGGTTGGAAGTTGCCATAATGTTGAGGTTGAAAACCGTATTGATTGTTGTAGTATGCTTGCTCTTGTCCACCATACATGGAAAACCGGCACCTGAAATAAGATTCAAAACTTAAGTTAGATACAAAATAGAATCCAACAAAGCAAGAATAAAGCAAAAAGAAAATAAAAACAACTAAAATCATCCGTTGCTCCCCAAGAACGGCGCCAAAATTTGATGCGTGTCGTAGGTGCAATCAAATTAATCAATGTTTCCACCTAATTAACAAATAATATAATGGAAGTCAAGTTCATTCCCACGAGGAGCAAGAGATTCTAGTTGTAAAATTGTCACAAAAGGGGGGATGTAAAAAGCAAAAGAAAATAAATAAAGCAATTAAAATTAAAGTTGAAATCAATAAGAGAGACAAGATCAAGGAATATTCTTCGTTGCAAAACAATGAATAAAGTTATGTTCTTTTCTACTTGTTATTAGTCACAAATTATCACCAACCGTAGGTAAAGCGGTCCTAGATCGCATAAACCCCTAAATCCCTTCTATCACCGACACTTAAGTTCTACTCGGATTCTATTTACCAAACCACCTAGTAGTAGATCACTCTAGATGTAATTTAAAATAAACGCATTAAGATTTATGAACTTATTAGGTTGATATTAGTAGTTAGACTCTTAGATCAAGGTCTACTTGCTAACGTTGTTTTCACACACAATTGCTCCACGGAATCCCTCCTCAAGGTCTCGTGTTTGCTACTTATGTAAATAGTCAAGAAACGATTACTTATCTCCTAACTTTCACTAGCTTTAGATCAAATTAACAAATCAATTTAGTTGGCCACCTAAACAATCTATCAATCAATCATGAATGAATAAGATCATTCCTATTAGTAAAAACAAACGATAATCATGTGAAAAACTTCAAGATAGAATTAAAAACAAAACTCAAAACATATATTAAGAACTAGGAATTCATCCTCAATCAATAAGAAAATTAGCTACTCATGTTAAAGAGTTCACACAAAGAATAAGAAAAGAAAAGTGTTGTGTGTGTAGAGAGGTGTGTGTAAAAAATATATAAAACTTCTCTATTTATAGGCTTCAATATTCTCCAAATCTTCCAAGGAATAGAATCCTTTTCCTTTATCAATTCAACTTCCAAATTCAAGTCTTTTCTCATCTTCCATCTTCTCTTTCCAAGTTTGAGTCCAAATTCTCCATCCAACTCCTAGTCCAAGTCTTCACACCCATGAGAGAAGTCCATAGAAAATTCGGAATTTTTGGCTCGCTGGAAAATCTGGTATTATGGCGGAATCCGGCCGGAATAGTCACCGCCGGTCACCTGAGAATTTCTCCGTCGGTGGAATATTCGACGGAATATTCCGTCAGTCCACCGTTAGGACTAACGGTCAAATAGGTCAACCGTCAGTCAACTGTTAGTCAAGGTCAAAGAGAGGTGGAGTCAGATAACGAGTCAGCAGTCTTAGTCGGCTGAGTAGTCTGAATCGGTCATCGGACTCGGTACGGAACGGTCATCGCCGGCACCGAGTTAACTCGCCAGAATAAAGAATCGGCCGAGTTCTGTTCGTTTATAGGACTTCCCGGCCAATTTCAGGCCATTTTCAGCTCCATTCCCTGTTAAGAAATCCTAAGACATACATCTAAGCATTCTTTGCATCAAACTCTTCTTGCTGTGTAGAATTATAGCTCAAGAACGAGATTATCATTCCCATCTCCCTGTCTCTTAATTCTGAAAGATTACAGGGCAACACCCATCTCAAACTCACAGCATTACCTTCTCCGATTAACCCTTTCTTCAACAGCAATCTCGCTCAAACCCAGTCTCAATAGAATCTCAGAAACCCTAGTTCCACCAGCTACCAACTCCGATCAGCTCTTCCCTGTGTAATTCTTACTTTCCCACACAGCACCAAAAACCCAGCAGCTTCACTCCCTGATTTCTCAATCTCTTGGTTCGATTCAAACCAGCTGCCAAAACCCATCTCTGTTCTTCAGTTGAATCTCAAATCAACCACCAATTAGTATCACCTGTGTCTTCTTCTTCCCTCTTGGTTTCATACCCATTCCACCAGAACCACCATCTTCGATTTCTTCCTCCCTGAGTTCCATTTCTCGATCTGAACCTCTTCAATCAAAACCCTCAGCTCTCCCTGAGCTTCAACTCTATTTCTCCTCGAACTTCACCATCTTGCAATTCAACCACAAACCCATTGTTCCCTAAGTCTTCATAGTAACAACATCTTCGTCATCCCCTGTGTACTCTCCCAGGTAGCAGTTTCTTCAACATTCTATCAGAGACCTCTACAACGAATTCCTTCATCTCTGAGCTTTAATTCTTCTCGTCGCTCATCGATTCTGCTCTCTCAAACCCAATTGCAACGAGAACCCATCTTTTCCTCCTTCTCTGAGATTCACATAAACCGCAAACCCTAATTGCTTCTCAATCTGATTGATTTCATAGCAGCGGCTACTCGTTCTCGATTCAGCATCTCCCTGAGCTCACAACAGCGGCAAGTTCTTCCATCTCTCGGTTTCTCTCTTTTCTTTCTCAATTTCTTGAAATTATCAGCAGTAATGGCTGCTTCTCTCGATCTCAGTTCTGGGAAAATGATTGAGAAAGAAACAATCTTCTCAATTTTAGGGTTGTAACGATTTGGGGTTGGTTTGTTACACCCCAAGGATAGGTACCACCCTCTAAATGATAAGGGCCATCCTACTTGAAAACCCCCTTAACCTCTGCGAGTCTGGCTTTAGTACTCCTCCAAATTGGGTCGCCCCTTAACCTTAATGGGCTCCATATATCAATCGCCCGTAAAATGACCTTTTGCCCTTTTGGCTCAAATTGGGTGATTTCTTCTTCTTTTCCTCCGTGCGACTCCAAAGTAGCTATAAAACTCAAAACAAGCGTAAAATACATAATTTACAAGAGAAATAAGCAAAGAAAGCATAAACAATAGATAGTAAATAGGATGTATTCTACACCTATCAAATTCCCCCACACTTAGACTTTGCTAGTCCTCGAGCAAATCAAACTAAAAACTCACAACTTCAAAGCGTTCAAGCGTCACAAGCATCCAAAGAGTTATGAGGACATAGAGTTTCTGCATGCTAGTAATAAGAAGTTAGAAATACTAAAGAACATATTCTCATTCTTAAATGTTGAGTGAGAAATAACCACACCATAATGTTGAGTGAGAAATAACCACACCAAACAAAAATAAATCAACTTGCATAATTATTCACCTCAACCGGAAGCAATTGAAACAACATAGACATTAAAGTACCGCAATTGCAACCAAATTTTGTAAGCCTAAACAATTGATACCACACAATAAAGCAAGATAACAATAATTTTTCTTAACCAGAACCAATTGAATCACACACACATCCATACACACATAATGGAATAAATCATCAATTGTACCAAAATTCTGTTAAGCAAAAGAAAAATATATATGAAATAAAATCAGGCTTTCTTAAACAGGAAAACAAATAACTAACAACATTGTTACCTCAAATTTCGCATCCACTTCTCCAACATATTTGCATCTTCTTCAAGAGAGAATTGATATCGAAATATCATTATGTTGTCATCCTTATGGAAAAAAAAAAGAATAACAACAACCAACCTTTACCAGAGAAAGGTTGAAAACCGGTTTTTAACTATTGCAAGCAAAAGTTGAAAACTACCAAAACACATATGCTTTTATGATAAACCAAAACTGATTCAACATATTGTGACTTTTTCACATATTTTTTCTACCAGAACCCTCATGATCCTTTGATAAAGCCTACCAACATGGGCTAGAACTTAACTCGCTAAATCAAAAAGTCACCCAAACCATAAGGGTTCACAACATTATGAGATCGAATATCAAGGTAATAAAACCGAAAATCAAACATCCCATAAATATCCATAGAAATAATAAAGCATTCAAGCACAAAAGTTATGTAAATCAAAACCATCACAAGAAAAATTATAAATTAAATAATTTTATTCATAATAGTTTTATTCATAATAGACTTAATACAATCATTGAAAGAAACCAAAAATTGATGTCTATTTTATTAGATTAAGTATTATAGCATATAACTTAATCTCTAGTGGTGCTCTTATTGTTCACTGAGGTTTCTTCAGTGTTCAAACTTTTGAAGCATGTCTCAAGAGACTTGTCAGCAACCACTTCTTGTTTCTCAAGCTTTTCAACTTGAATCTTCATATCAGCAATATCAGCTTTTGTTTCCTCAATCTTATCTTTGAGCCAATCTTGATTTCAAACCGTTATAATGAGATTGGTCCTCAAAACCTTGGATATAGTCAATCATACTGTTAGAACGAATCCACTTGGTTTTGGTTAGATCTTTGCAGGTTGTAAGACAACAGACATGACTCATTTGTGAACCAACTGAACTGTCAGAATCATAATCAGACATGATTTTTGATATGATTTTCTTTTTCCTCTCTGTATTGATTCCTTGACAATCTTTAACCCTTTGAGCTTCCTCCTTATTAGCCTTTGAGATACTGCGGGTTATTGGAGGCACGCTTGCTCATATATATATATAAAAGGATTGATCAAGGTATCAGAATACAGACAAGAGATAGTTTCCCTTTAAAAAGAGATAACTTTCGGTCCGAAAGATATCAGTGGAAACCGAAAATATTAAACAATATATTTCGTGTCCATTGTCCGAACTTCCAAAGTTGGAAGGTTTATTAAAATTAAAAAATTCCAAATATAACCTAATTTTTTGGAAGATCATGATAAACATGAACATTTTTACACAACTATGGATTCGCATTTATCCATAAAGTTTCACAATTTTATTTGATAAACAACTTCACAAATAGATGTGCTCCATATTTATTGTGCCTTTCCCATCCATGAATAAGAGCATGAAAGAGGATGAGAATGCACAATTTTGATACAACTAGGTTGCATCGGAGTAAGATTTTTCTAGCTTACAGTGAATATCAGAAACATAGTTCATGTTTCTCTTAGGGAATTTCTGCCCAAAAAATTTTCTCCCAAGACGATGATCCTTTCTAACTCTAGAGATATGATCATGTGGAGAAACTGTACTGGTGTGAGAACTTTCAGAGATATATAAGTCTCTCTTAATTCTTTCAATGAGATTTTCATAGGATTTTCTCATTCTAAGGACTTCCTTATGATTCACATCAGTGTGATTTTCTGTAACAATTATCGGAAACTCCTGATTGTTTCTCTTGGCAGAGATTCTCTCTTTCCCTATCTTCTGGAGTCGTTATTTATCAAAACAAGGATTGTTTCGATATGGGTGAGGAGGAACCCTTTTCTAGAAGCTATCATCAACTCTTTCCTATGATTCATTTGAGTTGATCTTATCGGGTAGTGGCATAATCTGTCTTTCTGCTGAGGAATGGTCTTTCAGTTTTTTAAGACAAGAAACTTCCTTCAATATTTTTACCACCGTATGTTGAAGAAGTATGTTTCCTATCAAGTAACTGAAAATTTTATTCCTTAAGATCACTTTCACGGAATCGGTTCAAAGTTTCCTTTGTACAAGATTTTGTTTGATCATCAGTAGATATAAAAGATGGTTTCTTATCCTCTTCTAACTTTATGTAGTTAATTAGGAAAACTACCATCATCTTGATCTATTTCAGATGTGACTAAAGCGGTTTTATCACAATCTGTAAAAGTCGAGAAAGGACTTTTAGTTTCCTCAACATCAGAAGAAATCACAACAACATCATTAGTCAGAGTTATAGGACGTGTCTCTTTTTCTTGAGAAAGAGATTTACCAAGCGCTTCTAATTTGACAGTAAGATCCATATTCTCTATAGCTAGAATATTCAGTTGGATGTCCTTATCTCTGATCTCCTTTTTAAGAAGATTTGTCTCTGTCTTTAATAACACCACTTTAGAAGACAGGGATTTTAGGAGTTTTAACAACTCTTTATTAGCATCTTCTTTTCTATCAGAGATGGACACAGATGTTTTCGCAACTCCAGGATCATGAGTCAACGAAGTAGTAACATCTTCAACCTTTGAGTAGTCATACTCTTGCATAACCTTAACTGAATCAACCATTAGATACAATTTCTTATAGGTTGGATCGCACCAAATATAGATTGTTAGATCTTTTCGTGTTTGCCTACTTTGATACCAATTACAAAGGCGAGGGTACCCAAATATACCTCAAGCTAAAACTTTTCATACCTATAAGTCCTTTCTCCGAAAGTGATTGTCTATGGACTGAGTCGAGACAATACAACTAATCGGTTCACACTTCGTGTGATCATCTATGGATACGAGATCGAGACAATACAACAATGAAGTATGTTTACTTGATAAAAGGTTCGGACTTAACCAAACACAATAGGATTGTTATCAAGTAAATAGGAATTAACGTTTGTGTAATTTACTTTAAATTATGATAACAACAATTATAATTGCGGAAAATAAAAGTAAATGACACATCAAGATTTTGTTAACGAGGAAACCGCAAATGCAGAAAAACCCCGGGACCTTGTCCAGAATTGAATACTCACAGGATTAAGCAGTTACAAAAAATTAAACCAACTTCGTGTAGTTAAGACCAAGCAACTAAACCTATAGTTCACCTAGTTCCGTTTGTATTCCCATGCCTCCAACTTATCAATAAGTCACATACTTGCAACAATTCCTTTTGTTCGTATAAATTCCAAACAGTAAAGGAAAACAAATCTGTTTGGTTTCAACTCTCTTCAACCAAGTGATGTGAGTTCGAAAAAGGCTCTTCTGTTTATCTCAATAAACTCCTACGTCAGGTTCTTAGATCTATCTTATTCTCAACTACCAAAGGTAATTGTTAAGATTTTGTAATTAATACTTTAATCACAAAGAATTGTATTGATGCCAATCTACACAACTAATCAATCCAATCTATCACAAGGATAAAAACGATTATACTTGGATCCTTTTATACCGAAACAAGTATTGTGCAAACCAAAGATTATGAACCCCAAATCATAAATCTTCAATATCTTCTTTTTCTTCAAATCTTCTTAGATCTTTAATAAACACCTGCACACAACAACTTGAATCTCTTGTGATCAATCACGCACAGAACGGAGTCTGTTAACAATGGATTATCACAAGATCGTCTTTATCACTAACAACATTCTAAAGATCCATGTCGAAACTTCGATCTAGTTTGAGTGAATCTTATATTAGTTTAAGATTCTCAAGCATAAACAAACTAGGTGCAATTAAGTTCAACCACCGTCAGTCAATCAAATCAATCGAAAAAACAAGATAAACCGCAATTATCTAGTTTCCCTCCAACGTTACTAATAGAGCTTCTCAATCCCAAAGAAGACTTTCAACTGAGCGGCCGTAAGAGATTTCGCCTAATTAGGTTACTCTCCTCTCTAAATAAGCGGCTACACCAGTAACAACACCACCGAGGAAGTTTGTCATCACGAAGGATTAGTTTTCTAAAAATGCAAACTTCAAGTATTTATATATAAGGAAGTTTGGACACCAAGGAATTTCAAAACCGAAAATATTCTCAATATAATTCCAAATTCGGTTTCAATAATTCCTGGAAATGCTCTGTCCAAAATAATGACCGAAAATCTCTTTGGAAAATCTTTAACTAGTAAATGCACATTACTAATTCTCATTTTCTTAAAATAAAATTAAGGCCTTAATTAAAAGATTCTTAACTTGTTTATGTTTCGATCCTCGGATTTTCTTCCTTTAGTTATTAAGGAATAACTTTGAACAATTAAAGATAAACATTACTGCTTGTGTTCAAAGTGTATCGACATTCTTACTTTGTAAGTCCTCTTTCATACTTAAAACCTTGAAAACGATTTTCCACACTTCCAAACAAGTTTAAAATTGGTTCATCCGACTTTCAAGAACTATGTGATCGATCAAGAACACTCAATCACAAATCATGGGTTTAATGGTTCTACCAAATCAAGTTTCGGTTCTACCTCCATGTGAGTATTGTGCATATTCACACTAGCTTTCCAAAATTCGGTTGACTAGGTACTACGATCGGTTCCCCACATATATATGGTATCTAACTTATATGTTTTGCATATGTCCATAGGATCGGTTCCCATTTCTGCTATAAACTTGCTGCACCTCATACAAAGATCGATTCCCCTTTGTGATGTGTTGCACCTCTTACTAGGATTGGTTTCTTACCTTTTGATTCGGTCATACACAAATCACAAACTTGATCATACCATCTCAGTGATTACTTAATATCGGTTTCACTAATAAAAGTCATACCAATACATAAGTCGTGCATTTGTGAATAGTTTCACTAATGAGCGGTTATACTAAATCACACATATTCGTTGTTCACAAGATATGCAATGAATAACAATACCAATAACGCCTGGCGATTTCCTTTTCGATTCATAAACAAGTTTATGAACTTACTTCCTTAAAACACATGTAAAACA
Source organism: Papaver armeniacum (assembly GCA_023531295.1). NCBI lineage: Eukaryota > Viridiplantae > Streptophyta > Magnoliopsida > Ranunculales > Papaveraceae > Papaver > Papaver armeniacum. Next base: position 28,813 of record JAJJWW010017213.1, read on the forward strand.
TTATTTCCTAGGATGAAATCCTCACCTCATACCCATACATAATCATAATAGTATTTAAACGATTATGTCGATGTCTTATTGTTTGAGGGTAAAAATGGTTTCTGCCGATTTTGGTAATTTCGGGTGTGTAGGTGAGAAACGAATTTAGACCCTGAACAATGTACTGCATGGGAGTACTTTAGATTCGAGAGATCAATCTGTACAAATCCGGCCTAAACCAAGAAATGGTCATTCCAGACTTGCTTCACTCACAGAGAGGAGGAGAATGGGTTGGTTTTGGGGAGGGAAGCGAAGAAAGTGTTGAGACCAAAGTTGATTCTCGGAAGAGTAGTGGTATCACGACTTTTATCGTAAAATGGGAAGCTAACATATGGGAGAGCTTAGCCAAACGTTTTTCCGAGTGGTGTCCGATCCTTGACCGAACTTGTTCTTCTTTGTGGAAATAGGTAAGACCTATTTATACAAGTCTGAGTGAAACGTACGGGGTCTTATTAAGGAATGGAATAATGTGTGATTAAATGGGAGGAGGTGGTAACCGTTAACGCATGGAATTGATGTTCCATAAAATAAAAGCATTTCACCATTACTTAACCGGTTCATCTTTATTACACTTTCTTATTACGGGCGTAGTGTACACCGCACGCTGTAAACCGCCAAACTAAAACCCAAATAAGATCCCCCAGTTTTTGGTTTGATGTCTCGAACGTTTTCGTGAAAATATGTAACATGGTTGTTGCCTGGCGAGTCGAGCTTGGGAGACTTGCTAGCTTGGCCACCTTTGACGGTCGATATTTTGTATCTTAAGCGGAAAGGTAATCGTTGATCGTTGCACGCTTCCGTTTTTGATAGCCGTGTAGGGAAGGCCAGCATGACGGCACATCAAAGTTGGCAGGCCATTGGCATGGCATGCCTTGGCGTGGTTTGGCGTGGCCCAACTAGAGTTTGGGTCAAAGGTTACCATGCATTGTCTGTAACCTTTGGACGGCTAGGATTTTCTCCGAAATTGAAGGGCGACTGCTGATTGTCGCACGCCTTCGTTTTAGTAGCCGCATAGGGAAGGCAAGTATGGTGGCGCGGCTAGGTTGGCATGTCATGTCTTGGTGCGGTTTGGCGTGGCCAAACTAGGGTTTTAGGTCAAAGGTTACCATGCGTTGTCTGGTAACCTTTGATGGCTAGGATTTGCTCCTGAGATTGAAGGGCAACTGTTGATGGCTGCACGCCTTCGTTTTAGAAACCCTAATTAGCGCCCTTTACTAGAATCGCTGTAGAATTCTCGTACGGACTCGGATTTTGACGGTCCGCACCTAAAATCGACCAGAAAAGAATTTCCTATCTCTCTACGTGAGGATATTTAGGTTTTGAACTCATTCGGGAGGTGAAAACAGCCCGACAGTAAAACTCAGGAAGAATTCAGGAGGGATGTTGCGGGCCCGAGGAGGCATAGTTTAGTTGCGGCCAAAATTAGGGTTTTGGCATTGGGCCGTTGATTGTTGCACGCCTTCGTTTTAGTGGTCACATAGGGAATGCCAGTGTGGTGGCGCGACAAGGTTGGCATGGCATGCCTTGGTGCGGTTTGGCGTGGCCAAACTAGGGTTTCGGCCAACAGGTTACCATGCGTTGTCTGGTAACCTTGGATGGCTAGGATTTGATCCTGAGATTGAAGGGGGACCGTCGAATACCTTCGTTTTAGTAGATGCATAGGGAAGGCCAGCATGGTGCAGCGGCTAGGTTGGCATGACATGGGCATGGCATGCCTTGGCGCGGTGTAGGCGTGGCCAAACTTAGGATTTCGGGCCAAAGGTTACCATGCGTTGTTTGGTAATCTTGGATGGATAGGATTTGATCCTGGGATTGAAGGGGAACCGTTGATTGTCGCACGCCTTTGTTTTAGTAGCCGCATAGGGAAGGCCAACATGGTGGCGCGGCTAGGTTGGCATGGCATGCCTTGGCGGTTTGGCCGTGGCCAAACTTAGGATTTCGGGCCACAGGTTACCATGCGTTGTCTGGTAACCTTGGATGGCTAGAATTTGATCATGGGATTGAAGGGGGGGGCGTTGATTGTCGCACGCCTTTGTTTTAGTAGCCGCATAGGGAAGGCTAGCATGGTGGCGCGGCTAGGTTGGCATGTCGTGGGCATGGCATGCCTTGGCGCGGTTTGGGCATGGCCAAACTTAGGATTTTGAACCAAAGGTTACCATGCGTTTTCTGGAAACCTTGGATGGCTAGGATTTGATCCTTGGATTGAAGGGGGGGCGTTGATTGTCGCACGCCTTCGTTTTATTAGCCGCATAGGGAAGGCCAGTAAGGTGGCGCGGCTAGGTTGGCATGACGTGGGCATGGCATGCCTTGCCGTGGTGGTGTGGCGGCATGGCCGTATGGCATACCTGGCGCGGTGGTTCTGCTTGGGCACCTGAGGTGCGGGGCTGGCATGCCTTGGCGCGGTGGTGCTACTGGGCTCGGAGGTGCGGATGGCATGGCAGGCATGCCTTAGCGCGGTCTTTCTGCTGGGCACGGAGGTGCGACCGGCATGGCCGGCATGCCTTGGCGCTGGTGCTGGTTGGGCACGGAGGTGGCCGGGCATGGCTGGCATGCCTTAGCGCGTAGCATGAGCATTTTAGGGTTTTGTACAAGTGATGTCAATCAATGTTAGGGGTTCTGCCGTGGAACATGGTACATAGAAAGAAAAAGGTACCCTTGTAATTCTTACGTAAGCATGTTGGTTGAATCGATAAATGTGTTAATGGTCAATAAATGCGCTAGAGGTCATGGTGACGTCATGCCGTGTGCATAGTTTTATGATTTTAACCCTAAGATAAAACCACCATCAACATTAAGTCCCCCGCTTAGCTCGAACGGAGCCGCCATGCGAGGTAAGCATAAGATGGTGACATGCAGACAGAGAGATCGAAATAATAAGTCATGAATAGATGGTCTGCAAAGTCCGGCTAACCTTTTTTGAGAGGTAAAGAGAGTTTGTGCTTCCCGTGTTGGCAGCTTTTCATAAATCATACTGGTGGTGCAGACCGTGGAGTGGTGAGATGAAAATTGTCGGCTTGGAATGGAGCCGCAGCGTTGGTCTCGCTTGGAATGGGAGCCACACGCGTTGGTCGGGCTTGGAATGGAGCCACAAGATTGGTCACCTTGAAATGGTGGAAATGGTGATGACGCTGAAACTTCGGCTATCGAATGGTGGTGATGGAACAAATTTGTCCAATTAGGTTTGGCATTCTCAAACCCTAATTAGCACTCCTTAGTAGAATTGTTTTAGAATTCTCGTATGAACTCGTAATTTGACGGCCGCCCCTCCATCCGATCGGAAAAGAATTTCCTATCCCTTGCGCGTGAATATTTATGTTTTGAGCTTGTCTAGAAAGTGAAAACGGCACGACAGTGAAACTCAGAAGAATTCAAGAGGGAAGTCATGGCCCGAGTGGTATAGTCGCGCCCGGCCTTCTCTATTCCCCGTTCATGGAGCAAGAAGGAGTCTTCATTATGTTCAAACTCTAGAAACTCGCCCGCATAAAAATAGGTATCGACCCTCTTTTGTTGTTCGTCCGGATCCGTGCTTTCGTCTGCAATGTCTCTCTAGTGGATTCTAAAATTTACCAAAACTCCACTAAATTCTTGGGATGAATGGATGAAATACATGCTCGGCGACGATCATGTCAGCGCTAATCTTGGATATTGTTGTTGCGTTGTCGGTTCATTCTTGACTTTAGGTTGTTTAGCGTCCTGACCTTCGATCGCGATGATGATATGTCGTGGATGATTGTATGGTAGAAATCTTCCGAAGACACAAGGTGAATAGATGAGTCGGGAGACATTTTGTTGCCGATGTGTCGCTATCAAGTCTTCGAATCTTGGAATATCGTATGGAATGGGATCCAGTGGGGCAATCCTTAGTTATATTTCGTTAGATCCGATGGCATGGCCGAATATGTGAATGTATCTTTGTGGCGTGCTTTTGGAGTCTTCGATGCATACGTACGGCTTCATGTTGAGAAATTCCTACGGCTTGTGAAACTTCCTGCAGAAGTGACGATGTGGAAATCGTAAATAACCTGTGTTGAGGGGAGTGAAACCGCCCCATGTTTGTAGTCCCCGTGTGTAGTCTACTTTCATTGCATCGCCTTGAATCCACGTCCACGAGATTTTATATAAGATTATCGCATCTGCTCGGGATGTGACTCTGGGATGCTCAGAAATTACATGATGAAATACTCTGGATAGTGAAGTGGTAGGAATGAGAAAGTTGTGTTGTTTATCATGGCTCCTTCGTTTTTTCAAGTAAATGTTTCAGCCGCGTCTCCTGGAGTTATCTCATGAGTCTTTGATGGTCGTCTGGATGGATTACGTGGCGAGAAGTCCCCAGCCGTATTTTTCTTCTAGTTTCAAGTTGTTTTCCATCGAGAAGGCTTTGGATCCTCCACGGCCTCGTAAAGTGTTGAACGCGTCTTCTAGAAAGAGAGGTGATGATATTCTTGCGCCGCATCCTGAAGAGTAGATGAGCTTGTTGTGGCCTTTGGTTGACCTGTGTCTTCCGAGCTTTGATAGTGAAGGGATTCCGTGTATATCCTCATCCCCAAGTATGGTTTACATGTTTTCATCTTTGTAGCGATTGTCATCGTGGTGAAGCTCTGGGTCGGTATCAACAAATGAGTGGTAATAGTTCTTGGTAGTAGATGTAATCGTAAGAGACTACATTGTCATGGTAACAAAGTAGGTCACTGGAATTGTATGGGCATCCATGGAAGCAAAGGGATCGCTTGTATGCGTAAGCGGGTAAACCGTCCATGACCACGGGGTTTGGCGAGATAGATCAAAAAGTGGCCACAATCGCGATCCTTGGATGGATGTGATCACGATCCTTGTGGAGGAGTGTGGCGTTGAAGCGCCTTTTGGCTCTTGAGAGGACGTTGAAGCTTATGAAGACAAACGCCGAAGATTCTATTTCGATCCCGGGATAAGCTTAAGGAGACAATGTCAAGCTTGAGCGTCTGGCCAAGTGAATGTTGAAGCGGAGCTACCGGAGAACGTTGAAGTGAGAGGTCGCACAATCAAGCCAGTCGTCAAACCGGACACCCTTCAAGCGAACAAAGGGTTAGGAGTCCCTGGGTTCCATCTATCGTGCTTTCCAAAGAGGTAGGGGTTTGGGAACCACTTCTTGGTCAGAAGTAGATGTTTTCCCGACACTGCGTTTGAGGGCTGCAAATATGTCTTGACATTGCGCCTTGGTAAAACATAAAATCTCTCATAAATGTTCCACCATAGACTACACAATTTTATGGGCGAAGTCCCCGAAATCATGCATCTCCTGACGGGAAGATAGTCTTTGTGTACTCAAGAAGGTTCTGATCTCCTTGCCTCAATTTTGGAGAAGTCGTTCCCGATGTTTACGTGTGATGAAATTGGATTGCCGATTCCCTCCTACCGAGCTCAAGAGAAATGCCGGAAGGATGCCGCTGCGCCGGGGAAGATGCAAGTTGTTAGCGCCGGAAGGATGCAAGCCGTTAGCGCCCGGATCGGCTTGAATGGGCGCTGGCTTGGCACGACGTTGGCTTGGCATGGCGCTGACCGTTGGCTTGGCACGGTGCCGGCTTTTGGCGTGGCGCGGTAGCAATAAAGTGGTCAGCATATTCCGTGTCCGTACTCCAAATGTTTCTCTTCCAATTTGTTTTCTTGTGTTTGTATACCCTAGCCATAGGTATGTCATTCATAAACTTGTAGAAGTACTTGTTTTTCTCTTTGATATCACCGTAGTAGTGTCGGCTACTGATGGTTATTTTCAATGATGTTGTAGAAGTGGTAGTAAGGTTGTCGTTCACTCGGACTTGATGGGATTGATTTTAAGAATTAATAAAAGAAATAAAATAAAAATATATACGAATATTGTCACAGGATGAAGAGATGTGCTGGACTCGTGATTCGCCAAACTCATAACGAAAGGTTCAAATATTAATTCTTTTAACAATTATCACTCAACAAATAAAAACAAGGGACTCTTATTTTGCCAAGATAGATTCTCAAAAGATTGGTTGTAAATCCTAAGCATGATGTATCAAAACATTTAAGCTAACATACATCATCAAATTAAATGACAACCAATTAATTCAAATCATATTTCAATTAAAATTAATGCAAAAGTCTTAAAAAGAATTAAATAATTTTACCCATGTATGAACTTCATCTTCCTCCGTCAGTCCCAAAGGTTGGAGTCTAGCTCATCATGTTGGAAACACGCTCAAAATATGATTTTATTGCTCAAAGGTGCTTACAAATGATGAAATGGAGAAAATGATGTAAATCGGGTGTTTGCAACGTTTATAAGTGTTGCAAACACCGTTACAAAGAACTAAAGAGATGAAGTGCCGCCGTTGTTTTAAGTCTCATTTATAAACTACGACCCACGTTTGTGAGTCTTTTGCATCAGAGCGAAACGACAGCCTTTGGTCGTCTGCTCTTCGTGTTCTTGAGGTGTAAATAAAGAACAATGGTGTTCTCTCGAACTCGATTTTCTTGACTCGTGACGTTCCAAACTCTCCCAAATCTCTCCTCACATCGCTCTATGGCCTCCCAGCCTTATTTATAACCTTTTTGAGCAAGAATAACTCCTCATTAATCCTTAAATCCTCCATTACTCTGATGAAAAAAATATCTTTGGGAATATTTTCTTCCCTCGTTTTAGTTCTACACGCTTCGATGATGTAAATACGTGCTGAAGCTTCCTTAATTAACTCCTACACGTTTTTTAAGTGACCAAACACGAGCGAAACTCGTCCAAACACGCTGTAATCCGTGAATATCATCCCGTGAATAGCTCCCTGTTTTCTTCCAACACGAGTTCTCTAGCCAAATTAGATCGAAAAGAAGACCCATACCAAATTCGTTATGCCAAAAGGAAGATACCCATAGATTTTCAGCCATTGAGTCTCTTAATGGGGCCCCAAAATCCGAACCCTAACTGCCCTTTGCCGCCATGGTTTCCGCCAAAAGCTTATTTTCAAATTGTCAAGATGACCGCCCTTATCCCGTCTCAAAAGTGCGAATAGCAGCCTCCTTGGGGTGCCCTTAGTAATTGTTACCCCTTATCCAAGGACGAGAGTCCGAATAACACTTGTCCTCCTGGGGTGTTCCGCAACTTTTCGAGCCGATTTTTCCAAAAATATTTATTTCCAAAAATACCTAAAAATACATAAAAACACAATATTAGTACAAAAATCGAGTTCCAAATACCAAAGATCGAGGACAATTTAGACACAAAAAATGTGTCTATGCCAACCTCATAAATAGTGACCGGTAATCGTTATTATGCAAAGTAGGTACGCATGGTAGGTGGTCAGATTCCACGAAGAATCGGGCGTTCGGGTTTCTCCGAGATCCAAAAGCTGCAGCCGAGGTGACCAAAGGTACTTCCGTGGGACGTGGTCAAACAACAAGAAGCGGAGGTCGAAAGGTCAGTCCAAAGAGTTGAGTCAAACAAAGGGCCCTCCAAATGACGAAGGACGCTTTTCTTCGAGAAGAGCAAAACACCATTGAATGGCTTCCTTGAATGCACTTTGTCTTCCTCAAATTCTTCTGCTTTGTTTTTTTTTTTTTTTCCAAAGACAAATGGAACACCTTGCTTATGGTTTTTATTTTATTGATTTTTGGATTGATAGACAAGTGTTACCTATGACTCGCTTTGATTATTATTCGATGAACTGCTTTAGGATGATGCCTTTTTGGTTATGATTGTAAGTAACACAAACATCCAAGGGAAGATATGGAAACATGAACGTTGGGTGCTCAGAGATGACATGGGATGAATCATAACATGGCTATCGGTTTTATCATTCCGTGAAAACTTGAAATAGTAAACCATGTATTTTTTCTAGGCAATGCTTTCTCCCGATTTTGGTAATTTCGGGTGTGTAGGTGAGAAACGAATTTAGACCCTAAACAATGTACCGCAAGGAGTACTTTAGATTCGAGAGATCAATCAGACAAATCCGGCCTAAACCAAGAAATGGTCGTCTCCTGCATTTGCTTTGGCCAGGATCGTAATATCGCAACATCTACACCTTGCTAAAACACACCGAGAAGATGTCGCGCAGTAATTACGTAAATGATGCAAATGTATGACGACAGCCTAAACATGAGAAATATGTGGAGACCTAATGAGATTTAGGAGTGTTGCGAGATTTAACATTTGTATGCTTGCAGAGATATCGCAAGCCGCATCCAAAATAAAGGACAACTTTAGTCATCATCCACTATGTAATATCCTATATAAAGAGCCAAAGAGGCTTAAGGTAGGGAGAGATCTTTTTGAGTGGAGAGAAAGTTTAGAGGAGAGAGAAAGTCTAGTGTAGCAATTATATTCTTGATTTCATTTCCTTTTGTAAAATTTCTAACTCAATTAATAAAAGGGTGATTGTTGGTCTTAAAGATGGGTTCAATATCATGAATTCTTGTGAGGGATGTATTGTGGGATTTCCTACAACTACATAATGGCGCTAGAAACAGGGATTGCAGATTGATGTTCTGATTTGAAAGATTTTGGAGTAATAGGTAAAGAATTTCACATAATATTCAAAAACTCATTAAAGTTGAAAAATGACTAGAAGAAGAAATAACTCAAAACAACCAAAAACTGTTAGAAGGAGTAAGAGGCTTGCTGGTAGAGGAAGAAATGAAATGGAGGAGTCTTCAAGGATGAACATGAGAAATGATGGAGAAAATCAAATTCAACAACCAATTCAATGTACACCAGCACAAAATAGAACTATAGATTATGACAGAGTGAGTATACATACTTGGCGATCAGATTTCGTAGATGAAATGGAAGAAGAGCTAAAGAATTAAGAAGCAATGGACGCAGAGGAGAGAGACCGAGAAACCATTGGAGAATAATTCATGGAAATGAAGAGATCGAAGCGTTAGAAGCATTGAGGCAAAGAATACACGAGGAGAGGAGATTAGAAGCAGAAGAACGTACAAATTTGACAAGACAAAATCATGAGTTGAGGATGGAAAACATGATATTACAGAATAGAAGGTCGAGAAGCACTACAAGGTCAAGTTCAAGATCAATCGTGGAGAAATAAGGCGAAATTCGCCTGTGGTAAATGTTAATGAAGATACTCGAGAGGAAGTACAAAATTCAGATGGAGAATATCGCGAAAGAAGAGAAATGATTGAAGATCGTTATATTCCACATGGCGAAACTCTCCAAAATGGACACAACAATAGAAATCAAGGGAATGGGCAACATCAGGAACAAAGTAATCAAGATGGTGAAGAAAATCAAGAAGAAGGAAGGAGAATATTACAGTGGAAGAGATGTTCAAAGAAATCAGCTCAATAATCAAGAGGAAATAGAGAGACATTATGTTGAACAAGCACGTTTAGCTTAAGTAAAGAGAGAGGATGAGAGAAGAAATGGAGGAAAAAATGAGCTCCAAGAGGAAGTTCATGTAACAATCATGATAATCGAGAAACAAGGAGTGAACAAAATCACAATAATGGTAATATCAATGAAGAATATGATAGAGTACAAAAGAGAGCTGAAAGGAGGCAAAAAGGATTGAGGAGGAATGAACAAAATCGCAGAGAAGAAGATGACAGACGTAATCATGTGCGAATTCATGAAAGGGAAGATCGCAGAAAAAGACAAGAAGAGGATAATGAGGAAGAAGCGCAAAATTTCGCAAGAGAAGACGGACATGAGCGAAGAAGAAGAGAAAAAGAATTAAAGAGGCCAATGGACCAAAATCCCTGTAAATGAACAAATCCTGAGAGAATTAGCGGAGATGAGAGGAATGTTAAATAACAGAAAAGAAAGAGGCATGAGACAATTGGATGAATCCATAGAAGAAGCTGCGAAAACTCCGTTTCCACAAGAAGTACAATTAGGAGGAATACCCCCAAAGTGCAATCTACCCGCGCTAACTAGCATTTTTGATGGAACAACTTGTGCCATTCAACATATCAAAACTTATGTGAGATGTATGTTACAAAGGGGAAAACCATGATGCTGTGTTGTGCAAATATTTTACATCAAGTTTAACAGGAGAAGCCTTAAAGTGGTTTGACGGTTTACCCAAGAATACCATAACATCTTTCAACCATCTGCAGACTACGTTCTTAGGGGCGTATATGAGTAACAATTCCTCGCGACCTGGCATTGAAGGTTGTTTATGAGTAAAAATCGTTTCCGCCGATTTTGGTAAATTCGGTAGGTGAGTGAGAAACTGGTTTAAACCCGAAACAAATGTGCCGCACGTGAGCACTTTATAGATTCGAGAGATCAATCCGTACAAGTCCGACCTAAACCAAGAAATGGCCGTTCCGCACTTGCTTCGATCACAAAGTGTAGAGAAGGTTGATTTGGGGAGGGAAGCAAAGAAAGGTGTTGAGACCAGTAATACCCTGGAGAGTAGTATCTCGACTTGTATCAAAAAGTGAAAGCTTAGGAAGCTTGCAAGAGATGAAAGCTTTTTGGAGATCTTGAAAAGTTGCCTTTTCTAAGAGTGTTGTATTTTTCTCCCGACCGAGACTTGTTGTCTGGTGGAAATAAGTAAGACCTATTTGTACAAGTCGAGATTGAAACGTACCCTGGCCTCATGAAGGAAGAGAGTAAAGGGTGAAATAATGGGAGGAGGTGGTAACCGCAAGGTGTTTATGGGTGAAAATGTTTTCACCATTATTTCCTCATTTATTTGACCGCTTTATTCCTATTCACGCATTCTTAGTGTGAGCGTAGTGTACGCCGCAAGCCGGGACCGCCAAATCAAGACCCGGAAAGCATCCCCGCCTTGTGTTAATGTCTTGAGGTTGGTTGCACCTGAGTGCAAGTGGTGATGCTAGGGGCGCATGTGGCATGTGCCAATGGCATGTGATTAATGCCTTTGTTGCGGGTTGCACCTTGAGTGCAAGTGGCAATGCCGGAGCTGCTAGTGGCGTGTGTGGAATGTGCCAATGGTATGTGCAGAATGCCTTGGTGGTAGGTTGCACATTGAGTGTAAGTGGCAATGCCAGAGCTGCTAGTGGCGTGTGTGGCATGTGCCATTGGCATGTGCGAATGCCTTGGCGTAGGGTTGCACCTGCTTGCAAGTTAGGCTACCAACGTGGGTTTTGGCATGTGCCAATGGCGCGTACGGCCAAGTTGGCCTAGGTTGCACGGCATGCAAGTTGGGCTACCAGCGTGCGTGTTTGGCATGTGCCAATGGCATGCGTGGCCAATTTGGATCATGGCCCGGTAAGAAAAGCTACCAGCGATGCGTGATGGCATGTGCCAATGGCATGCTTCGGCCATTAGGGCCATGCCCTGGTGAGAAAAGCTACCAGCGAACGTGTTGGTATGTGCCAATGGCATGCGTGGCCAATTTGGGTCGCGTACCGGTAGGAAAAGTTACCAATGAGCGTGTTGGCATGTGCCAATGGCATGCTGGCCAATTTGGATCATGGCTTGGTAGGAAAAGCTACAATGAGCGTGTTGGGCATGTGCCAATGGCATGCGTGGCCAATTTGGGTCGCTACCGCAGGAAAAGCTACCGGCGAGCGTGTTGGCATGTGCCAATGGCATGCGTGGCCAATTTGGGTCGCACTGGTAGGAAAAGCTACCAAGGAGCGTGTTGGCATGTGCCAATGGCATGCGTGGCCAATTTGGGTCACTACAGTAGGAAAAGCTACCAATGAGCGTGTTGGCATGTGCCAATGGCATGGAGGGGAATTAGGTTTTGTCGTTGTAACCCTAATTTGAAAAAAATACCCCTATTAATTACCGACTACATGCATTAAATGTTCTAATAAATGTGTCACTGGTGACATTAGGTTATTTGCGGTTTTACGACTTTACCCTTTGTTTAAAAACCACCATCAACAAAGGTGTATTTGGGTTAAAGCAAAGGATTGAAGAAAGTTTGAAGCATCTAACCATGAGGCGAAGACAATGTGTAGTGATATGGCTAGCCGAGTGGATGAGAGATATCTCATTATATCATTCATTAACGCTATGTTCGCAACCAATTTGTCAGATATTCAAATTTTCGTAATCAAGAATACGATAACAATGTCCGAAGTTATGAGAATTTCAGGAGGAAAATATTGCTCTTGAGGAAAAACAAAATGAGATAGAATCATACCCAGTTGCGAACACAAGTTCAAAAGCAGCGAATACGAGCTTATTACCTAGGTTGATAAATACAGTGGCGAGCACCTCGCAAGGACAACAAGAGAGGATAATGGGTGATAGTCAGCATAAGCTAGTAGCTGTGGGAAGTCATGATCAAGAAGAATTCGAGAGAGAGAGAAATATCTATAACCATGGTGGAAATTACAAAATCCAAAGACTTGATCAGCCACAAGAAACATATGGAGGTCAGAGGCAAAACTATCACCAGAGGACAGCGAAATCACAAGGTAATATGGGAAGAAAAAAAAATGCTACCTCTGAATGCTAGTGTGGAGAAGCTATGGGAAGCTATAATCCTGATGGAAAACATACCCTCGCCATGGAACATGGGCAGTGAACCACCTCCAAGCCACAGAAGTCATGAATTTTGCTCTTATCATCATTTCCATGGACATACAACAAATGACCTAAATATAAAGAGAATCATCCTTAGAATGATAGATCAGGGAAAATTAAATCATTTTCTAGTAGGACAAACTCAGCCTCAAACATTACCACCTCCACCGGATATTCGCAGGACAAATACAACAAAGGAAAAAGAAACATTTGTGATAGAAGTTGGAGAAAAGGCAAAGAATTTGTTTTGTCACTCTATTGTACATTCGTACAATACAATTGAAGACTTTCACGATAACACTCTCAGCAGGGTTTTCGCAAGAGACACCGATAATAGAGAAATAATGAACATTGCGAAGACATCGCCACTGAAAGAATGGAAAAAGCAGATTATTTCTTTTACCGCAGAAGAAGTACCCGAGGGTGGAGAAATGCACGACAACCCATTAGTGGTAAGATTGGATTAACCCTAAACCTAGCGATGATGAAGATGATGAAGCTGAGAATTCATGGGCAATCAATGTAATTTTAATCGATACACGGAAGTTCCGTGAATATCCTTTTTTATCATACTTAAAAACTATGGGAGTGGAAGGATGAAGATCTAATACCTTCAACTTACAAAATCTATGGTTTTAATGGTACGCTAAATAATCCCGTAGGGGAAGTTCGTATGCGAGTTCCACCAAAGGATTGTCCTCTGAAATTTTATTCTGTGTAGTCGATGTGGAATCACCATATAACGATTAATTGGATCACCTTGGTTACATGAGATTCTAGGTGTAGCATCGACTTTACATCAATGTATCAAGTTCCCTCATCCTAGTGGTATCGGTATCATAAAAGGAGATTGGATTGAAGGACAGAAGTGTTATGAAATTGATATAGAATCTTGCGAAGAAAGAGCTGCGAAGAAGAAGAATTGGAAACATAACATCAAAGAAAGACAAAAAAGTGAAAGATTGATCGTAGATGCAATAGAACAGAGAGAAGAAGAAACGTTGCTGAAGCCAGTGCATGCTGAAGATAAGAAGCGGCGAAAATTTCGCAAAAGATATGAAAATAACAGAAATAACAGAAAAATTTCGCAAAAGATAAGAAATAACTGGTGGTGGTGTTCGTTCTTTCGCTCCGGTAAGGCTATTTCTAGTGTTGTTTCACGCAAACGCACTAAATACTTGGACAAGTGTGCCGACATGGTTATGGTCCGGGGTGTTCTAGCCTTTTCTACCTTAGGGAACTTGGTGAGGACACTCGGTCTTTTTCAAACGCTTAAGAAATTGCTTAGTTAGTAATGACGCTAGTAGTGGATTAGGCGCTTTTTATTTTTCATCGTTTGGGGTTGCTATTCAAAGAGGATTTGGGGCTCGCACTTGTCGCTAGGCTACCAACCAAAAGCTCGTGTAATTTTTTTATACCCAAATTTGATATCAACCATTATAATAATAATTGAAGAAATAACAGAAAAATAGCAGTAATAAGAGACTTAAAGAGTGAATGTATTTGTTGATTCTCCGAATGCAAAAGTAAAATTACGAGAAGAAACACTACACCAAATTCGGGATTCGTAATGAAATTGTAACGCCATCGGCCGCTACAAAATTTCCGTTACAAATGGCCGTTACGAAACTTTTGTAACAGTGCATTAGTCGCTACGAATTTTCCAAAAATCGTAACAAGGGCTTAGTCGTTATTTATTTTTTTTTTACGCGTGCGCTCACACGCTTGGTCACACTAGGGTCGTAACACCTCGAGTTTTTTTTTGGGCCCACACTTTCAAATCCTCCATCTACACCGTGTATTCCTACACTAATATCTATACCCTTCATATTATTTTCGAGATACAACACAACCATAGATCCCTAGTTTTTATTCTCTTCGCAAACACATCTCTATCTTTCTATCTTTCCGCCTCTTCTTCTAAGTCGTTCTCCTCTTTGCTCTCTCAATCTCTTTACCCAAACACAAATCAATACCGTAAAACATCCTTCAATTCTATTTCCTCTTCTTTTCTTGATTTCTTCTTATAGATACCGTGTTCTTCTAACCTAGAATAGATCGGTTTTCATTCTCATCTCGTTTTCGTTTTCTCTTCTTTTTCTTCTATGTGATTTGAGAGGAAAGATGAAGGTTTAGTGATCGAGAGAGAAAGGGATTGAGAGAATAATAGTTGTTAGTAATGATGCCGATTCGAGTGGTGGATTGATTCCTTGTTAAAAGGTAACCTAAAGCTTTAATTAGGTTTTTTTTTTATTTATTTGATAATTGATTCATAGAAAATTGAATATCGAATTCATCTATTAAGATTTTCTTACATACGCTCAAGATCTAATTGATTACGATGTCAAGCTATCTTACCTTCTTCACTCACATCTCGAATAATTTGTTACCAAAATTTGACGAAGTCGCTTGTCAAGCTCAGTTCCAAAACCCTAACTCCCTAATCGTATCATTTAGTGTTTGTTTGATCAATTTTTTCTGTATTTTAGGTTTGGTCCGTTTGATTTTTTTTTGAATTTCAGAGGGCTATTTTGGATGTTGAAAAACAAGGAAGTTTTAAGGAATTGGTTCATGTTCTGATTTGTATTGATGGTCATATTATGGAGAATCCAGGTTTGAACTCGTAATTACTCCGTAATTTTTGATTTTTACCGTCTATTTTAATCTGTAAGTTTTAGTTTTATTTTGATGTGTGACTTTTGAAATTGAAGCAATCCTGAACAGTCAAAACACTTGGAAACAGCTACGATGCGGATGTTTGGGGAATCTATTGATTTCGTAAACTTGAGATGCGAAAATTATAGTGAGGACAATGTATTCCTACAAAGTGGTATTTTTCATCTTGATTATTTTACAATTAGTTGTCTAAGGTGTTAACCTAGTCCGCTTTAGGTGTTTGCAATAGTCGATGTTTAGAGTCACCCATTGCGTGAATCTCACGATAATGGCAAATTGCATGACCTAAATATTGATATGGTTGTTTAAGTAAGTAATGATTCACAAGTGTATCGGATGTGTATCGTGAATTTGGTTCTCGCTGAACAGATGCGGACCGAAGGGATTTAACTATCAATAGGTATTTGCGCTAATTAGCTATACTTATTATTCTGTTTGAATATGACTTTTGCAAACTGTTGTCGCACACATGAAACACTCGCTTGGTGTAATTTGGTTATTGTAGTTTAGTTTCTTGGTTTAGAATGTGAATGGTGAATGCAATGATTCCCACTTCGATAGTTCATTGTCAAAATTGACATTTTTCTTATTTTTGTGATTTGTTTTACAATATCAACAAGAAGTCGCTGGAAGATTTCTCACCGGACGAGGTTAGTTGGTCAACTTGCACCGTATGTGCTCTTGTATTGTTCCTTTTCAATTTCTTCCCGCATGTTCCCAAAACATTATTCTTTTATCAAAGTTTAGCAGATTTAAAAGGTGAAAGATTGTAACTCCATTACCTCCAAAGGAGACATTCTCGGATGATCCTCTACGAGTACTTCAGTGCAATTCGATTTGGTACTAGCTGATTTCTATCTTCTATTTGTTTGATTCACTCTTACTTTATTATTACCAATATTGGAGCATAAACTTCTAGGCAATTGTCTTATTGACAAGTGTTTGATCACTCAACAAAAGAATTTGTAGGAGTTCTCGTCTTTTACGTTGATTCTCGTTATCATCAACTATCCTTCAATTAAAGTTGATCCGTTTCAGTTCTGGGGGTGCAAAATGAACTTTCATTGTTATTTGGTGCCACCTAAATACTTTCTAAGATTCGAACCTCACTATCATAGAATAAACAATTGTGTTAGTGTCGCATGTCAAAAGAAGTAAAAGAAATATTTCCATTAGTGACTATATGTTTACACTGAATTATTTCCAACTTTCCGGCATACAAAATCGTGTTTATCAATTTGTACAAATTCTCTAAATTTTCAATTTTGCTTCAATTGGTGTTTGATAGATCACCACCATCATACTTAAATCTCTTGTGCCTTTCAGAGCAAGGTTCGGCTTTTTTACTTGATGAAAAGTTAAAGGAAGCCGCTTTGCAAGTGAGGAGGTCGAGTTGCATTTGGAGATAAAATTAGCGAGGAGCGATTGGGAAAGAAGTAGGTCCATCTTTTGGCATATGTTTTTGATGATTTGCTCATTCTTTAAAGTCTAAACAAATATCCGTGTATTAATTGTTTCTTGCCAAACCTTGTGCATGATTGATCTCATGATTAAAGACAAACAAACCGATTCCGGGCAGCTGACCTATGTGTGTAATTTCTGACTTTTTTTGGGTTGTTTTCACTCTTCCCGCGAACCGAGCCTCAGATCGGAGGGGTGTGACAGGTTGTTAAATAATTAGATATTCCTCATTTGAAAAAGAGTTCAAAGCCAGATGCACCGTGGTTCGTTAAGAGCCTTTTTGTGATGAACTTATCACTTTGGTTTATTGGTTACTGCCACTGGCCTTTTTGTTGATATTGTGCATTGACTTGCCTTACCGCTCTCATCTCAGCTTTGTGTTGCTTGATGGATGCTGCATGGAATCTCTTAGAGCTACTTGGATGCACGACCTTCGATGTAAGTTTTGAACAATTGACCTCTCCCTTTCTTTCATATTTTTTTCTCCCTTTCTAACATATACCCGAGAGTTTCGTGGTTATTATCCAGGAGGGGTATGCCGTGTCACGGCTCATGACGTCAATGTACTTTCTTAATAAAAATGTTCCATATCAAAAATGTAGTTTTCTTAATTAAACCAATACTAGTTTCCAAGTTCTGTGATATGTTTCCTCTATCCATTTATTAGCATGTGTTATTACTTACCTGGCCTCTTTTGGTGATCTCGAAATTATTTAGCATCTATATATATTCTAAAATAGTTAAATTTGAATCTCCGTTGTTTCATTTGATTGAAGGATGTTCAAAGACGGCTTTACTTGTATTCCGGCATTGTTTCTTCCACTACGAGAGGTTGTCTACAGAGACAAAAAAAGACAAAAAGGTAATTTCTTGTATAATTATTATCAAATTTTTACTTACCTTTTTACTTGTCTCTCGCTAGTTTAATTGTACTCGAGTAGCCTACATTTGCTCGCTTAGCATGGTATTGAGGTATTCAAGCTTTTCTTATAATGACTTCTATTTACTAAGAGGATACATCCCAACTAATGGGTTGTGAATGTCTTAATCCAGCAGAGGGCCATAAGACTTCTATTTCCTAGTTTTCCTATTTGAAATATATCGATGGAGATGATTTAAAATTTAATACAAGAACTGTAACCATAGAAGACAGACTGTTCAAATACTATTGAAAGCGAGATACTATTGGTCGAGTCTGATTGAGCATCTTTTCTCTTGCTCGAAAACGATGTTGATTGTTGGACTAGAAAATTTACATGTTACTTTTTTGCTTGGCAAAAAAAGAGAACCATCCTCTGGGAGTTGTTTCTGAGATTCAAAGATACAAAGGATGCTCACAAGTGTATAGAGCTAATGAACGGAAGATGGTAAGCACTGTATGCTTTTGCGTTCAAAATTATTATTACTTGCATGTTTAATGCTCAACCGGGTAATGGATATACGTATATACATCCCTTAAGAAACCAAAAGCATATCATAACATCCATATCCCTATCTTACTTTGGCTTTGTCTTCCCACTTTGTTAGTCTGTATGGCATTAAAAATTGCATCCATAGTCACTTAGTTCGCACCCATTAATTTCCATACTTAGAAGCGTAATGTAAAGATCCGGGCAATTTCTTTCCCACGATGGGTCAAGTCACCATATTAAGAATAGTTGTCCATGACTCGCCAATGTTTATATACAGCCTTGAAAAGTAAGGAATGTGTGGTTTCCCGTTATCTCTTTCGTATTGTCCTATATGTAATTGTTATATGCTATCTCTAATCAATCGAATTTGGTTTATGCTGTTGCATTTGCCAAATTTTCTTGTTAAACAATATCTCTATTAAAACCGTTAACAATGTTTTGTGTATACAGATGAAGTACTGGGTAGCTGCTTCTTCTTGGAAGAGAGCTCCTGCAAGAGCAGTGGCCATGGATTGAAGATGTGCAGCTTCTGTCGCTTTGGATTCCATTCGCTTCACCAAATTTTGCTTCAAATTCAGCAATCACAAGATGAGAAGGCTGTTATGTGAGTTATAAGCCAGGCATGTTAGTCTCGCGACATGAGAAAACTTAGAAATAGGTTAGCAACTTAAGGACCCATTATGTCGATTCCGCATTTGTTAGTATTATCTTATATGCTCTTTAAGTACTAAACATATATTGTAATCATCCATTATATTCCCTCAAAACATAGGAATTTGTGGAAGTCTTTCTTGTTGAAAGAGTAAGTAATTATTGTTGTTGAATGTGACTGAATTTGTTGAATTGAATCAAAAATTTTCCGTGGAATTATTTTTGAATTCCGGCGTATTTCCGACAATGATCAATCAGCTTGGCCAGATAGCTTGGTCAAAATTGGTCAAGATTGACTAATTTGACCAGGTCAAGTTGGATCGGGCAAGAATTTTTTTTATTTGAAAAATTTCGTAACGGCTGTTCAACGTTGGCTGAGCCGCTGTTACAAAAAAATTCGTGAACGCCCGGTCGTTACCACGTGGCAAATTAAACCATTGCCACTACATGGGAGAGCCGCTACAACAGGTAAATTGAGAACGGCCACAAAGCCGTTACAAAAAAATGTAACACCCACTTTTGCAACAGTGCAAGAGCCGCAACTTCGCTTTAGTAACGGCTTGGTTCTGTTACTAACCTTAATTTGGTGTAGTGAAAGAAAGTTTTTTGATTGATTGGTTAAAAAAAAAAAATTGATATGCAAAAGATGAAAGTATATTTTATGAATAATAAAGGTGAGATTGCGAAATTACAAAAGAGCTGATATGTAGAAGAAGAAACAAAACAAAGAAAGAATACGCAAAAATTTCGCAAAAGACAATGCCAAGAGATAATCAAAGATCAATGACATACTAGAAAGGGACGAACCTATTTATGGCGTACACCCTAGTTCGCGAAATCAAAATTTCACAAGAGGCAAATGTAAGACCTAAAGTGCGTCATATAAGGGGGGTACCGTTGCATGGCTCAGTGAAAAGGTTACACCGCCCGAAACCCGAGCCATGGACATTTGGGGTCAATAAAGCCCATCCAGGAGAGGTACCTTGGATTTTCAATCTAAGCTTATGACTTAGGTTGGACGATCGAGGGTCTCTTTAAGGAGTCGCATTTGATCAAGGCGCCGAGGTACACGGTTGAGCCAAGAGTGCCCGGGCGTTTGAAGCGCCTCGCCCATTCTTGGCAAGTTTTGGCTTATCGCACTCGCCCAAGAAAACCCCACTTAGGTGCAGTCTCAGAACCATAAGCCCTATAGGCAAAAAGGGATAAGAGGTCACAAAAACAACCGGGTTGTTGTGAAGACCGGATGGGAGGAGCCAACCTTGTATGGTAGAGGTACATCTCCTGAAGGGGAAACCAGTGGGGGAAGATAAGGCGGCACCCTCCATTAGGGAGATGATAAGTGTCTTAATACGCAAATGTCATGAGGCTTTATTTTCGCAAGAAAATTTAGGCTCGTCATATTTGTGCGACAATCCTGAAGAGGTGATAATACAAAAGAGAAAGATAAGACGAGATCAATGGGTTAGTACATGAAAGTGTAAGGACGTCCTGCGATTTCGTCGCAAGACGACAATGTCATAGGGCTTTATTTTCGAAAGAATATTTAGGCCCTGTCATATTGTCGCAACAAAAATCACAAGAGAAAAAATTTAAGGCAAGATCAAGGGGTCTTTTGCATGCAAGTGCAAAGACGTCCTGCGATTTTGTCGCAATGACAAGAGGTGGCAAAATAAGACCTTTAACTAGGAAGGAAAATAAGACCACATAAGAGAAAAAGAAAAATGAAATCTTGGAAGAAACCAAGAAATACCTACTTGCAAAAATTAAAGAAACATGTTTGTGAGATCGAGGCATGAATACATGATGCTATTCAAAAGCAACTTGCTTAATCTTTCATTTGAATACAAACAACGAGGAAAGTATGGGAATGAATAGAATAAGAACATGTTATTTGTCTCCATATGACAGATTTACGCACACATAAAATGAAAGATTGATAATATATTGATTAACCATATTGTAAAAAAGAATTGCTTTTGAAGATCCAAGAAATTGCAGACAAAGATTACAAAGAATGAATGTACATATATTACAAAAGAGAAAGAAGGAAACAGAACTATTTTTGTTTGATTCTTTCTTCTTCATCATCTTCATCAAATCCTTCTGTTCTTCGTCTCCATCGACTCCTTCTTCACTAGCATCACCTTTCGAAAATATCCATAGGAGGCACATTCTTTGGGGATTTTTATAAAAGGAAAGGATATGTAGAATGAGGGATACTATTATCGTCACGGTAACCGTCTTAATAGTATGATTACGAAAAAGAGTAGCATCATTCTTAAAGTTTGCAACAAAGAATCTTTAGTTGACTCTTCAATCTAGAATATTTGTCATTACGAGAAGAAAGATTCTTTGCGAGCTGCTCCTTGTCAAATTCAAGTTCTTCAATTCTCTTGATAAATCTCTCTTCAAATTCTGCTAACATATGACAATGAATCAAAGCAACTTAATGACAATTTATTAAAGACAAACGATCAATAAAGAAGAATAATTAACAACCTTCTCCTCGTCCAAATCATATCCCTAACCAAGGCTGTGTGCTCGCCTTGAAGACTCAACGTTTACACCTAAATTATTTCTCAAGCGTCATCTAAACTTTATTTGTCTAAGCGAATTGATCATCATTATTTATGAGAGTAGAGAGCGAATTTGATTCTCTTTTCGCTAAGTACGCATTTTTGCGGTTAGATTCATCGTTCAATTTAAACTTCAAGAAGAGTTTTTCTAGTTTTCGCTAATGCTTGAGCACCTTGTCTAGCGATGCGATCTTTATTATCTATGAGATCACCGATCTTGGTTCTTAAAGCATTAATCTCCCTTTAGAATTGAGGTAGAAACACTTAAATTGGTTGGCTAAGCTTAAGCTGGATCTATGGTCAATTTCTAATAGGCGAAGTTTGGATCTGAGTTCATCTATGGGAAGATATTTAATCTTGTCATTTGAAAAACTATATATTTAAGGAATTATTAAGATGTTCAAGGAGGGTATTATTATCCATAGAATTAGGGAATGAATGAAGGAGAATGGCTTCATCGTAAAAGATCATAGAATGCGAAAATGATAAATTAGATGAGGGAGGGTAATGAGAAAACAAAAAATAAAGGAAAAAAGGAAAAATTTCATACCATAAAGTTGCCTATTGGCATCTTGAAGACTAGATATATTATCCTTTTTGGTAGAAGAATCACTTTCCAATTGTTTGTTCTTTCACAAAGAGCAACAACTTACCTTCATTTCTTCATTTCTCTTGCGAAGTTGAAGATTCTTCTTTTCAAGAATCCAAGAATCCCACGCCTTTTCTCAAGATCTGAGGCAACAACGAAGGAAGCTCTCCCAGTCTGCGAAGGAAAATGAAGAAATTGTCAAGATATAATATAATGTTAAATCATAATTATGAAGAAGTAGAGAAACTAAGGCATACCAAGACACCAAGAGAGTTGGAAAAGCTGAAGTCACCGATCCGGGAGACTCCATGGAGAGATTCATCACCATCCAGTAAAGGAGCATCGCAGATATTCGCAAGAGCTTTGCATGTACTAGATAGACGATCATCCCCAACATCATCGTCATCATAAGAACTTTCGCCAGATCGAATATTTGAAGGAGAAGGAGAATGAACTTTTCGCTTCTTTGAAGGTGGAGAAGCCAGTGATTCCCCTTGCGAAGAGAGAACCTTTACCTTTGCCTTTGGTCTTGTAACCTTAGAACTTTCTTCTTCTTCTTAACTACAACACCAACCTTCACACACAAATGAAAATAAGAAACAGAGCAACAATATTATTAAAAGTATAAAAGATGTTTTTACTTCATCTCGTGGACGGAGCTGTTAAGATAAAGTGCTAGCCTTCCCAGGTCCTATTATAGCTCGATCTCGGCTTTTAATATAAAATTTTCGCAAGAGTTAGAAAATAAGAAAGTAACAATAAATGAAAGATTATGAAGTGAGCAAGAGATTCGAAGACACCTCTTTACACTTTCTCGGGCCATTAAATACCAAGGGTTGGATAGCTTTGAGATTCGCAAGAAGCACATTTGAACCAAATATAAGGTCTTCAAAACCTGGAAAGATCGCACCATTTGTCGTCTTTAGAGGATTTTAGGAATATTATTCTTGCCGTAATGCCAATCAATGTCCCGCATAAGTATTCTATCAGTGCAACATTTTATTTCCTCTTCAAGCTAACACCCACAGCGTAGTTTTATCATTTTTCATGTTTATTACTTCATAATTTTCAAAGAAGCTCTCTCACATGTATTTTTTGGCTATCATTTCTAAATACTTAAATTCGTGGATCCCCGACTTCTTTGGATAAAGAAATCCTTTACCAAGACTGCCATTACATCTAAGCATTAAGCGAATGCAGCCTCATTAATTGGTAGATGGCTTATGAGAATTTCGCATGAGCAAGAATTTCAGCAAAATAAGGGAAGATTTGGATCATAAAGACGGATAGGAAGGCCAGTTTGTCACCGAGTTTAAACGAGATTTCTTTATCATCACAATGATGATCGAGAAAATAGTTTAGCGGAAAAGAATGGATTTAGCTCATTGATCGGGAATGGTGGCTAATGTGAAACCCTTATCTTTGAGATCTTTTAAATTCCTTCAAAATAAGCTTCATATTTACGACCAATTAGAGAATTTTGAGTATGGAATGAATAAGAGATTGAAGATCGAAAGAAGTAGAAGAAGAAAATTTACAAAGAAGCGGAGTTTTACGGAGAAAGCATTGAAAGAAAGCTTCACAGAAAAATAAGAAGGAAAATAAAAGAAGAAGAGAATAATGAGAAAAATATATATAGAGAAGAATTCTCGAAAAGGTAAAACACATTTAATGCGAAGAGTAGACATGAGCGGTTGATAAATAGCGGTGTTTGAAAAAGACGGTCAAGAAATGAATGGAAGGAGAGATACGATGTAATAAATTAAGTAAATACGGAATCATGACAATGATACATAAGAATATGAAAAAAATGAACAGGCTGCGGCATTTTGAAAGTACTAGTTTTCATGATTCTTCCTTCACAAAGAGAAGACATGAGAAGAGGCAAGATTTAGGATCGAATATCGCAACATCTACACCTTTATAAACACACTGCGAAGATGTCGCAGTAATTACAAATGAGGCAATATGACCAATGACCTCAAACACGAGAAAGATGTGGAGACCTATCAAGATTTAGAGGTTGCGAGATTTAACATTTGTATGCTTGCGAGAATATCACAAGCCGAGATCCGAAAATAAAAAGGGCGGCTTAAATTGTCATCCACTATGTAATATCCTATAGATAAAGAGTCGAAGCTTAAGGTAGGGAGAGATCTTTTGAGACGATAAAAGTTTAGAGAGAGAGAAAGTCTAGTGTAGCAATTATATTCTTGATTTCATTTCCTTCTTGTAAAATTTCTAACTCAATTAATAAAAGGGTGATTGTTGGTCTTAAAGATGGGTTGAATATCATGAATTCTTGTGAGGGATGTATTATGGGATTTCCTGCAACTACATCGGTCACAAAGAGGAGGAGAATGGGTTGGTTTTGGGTAGGGAAACGAAGAAAGTGTTGAGACCGTTGATTCTGAAAGAGTAGTGGTTTCACGACTTGTATCGAAAAGGGGAAGTATTTAACAAATGGGAGAGCTTAGCCAAACGTTTTTCGAGTGTTGTCGATCCTTGACCGAACTTGTTCTTCTTTGTGGAAATACGTAATACCTATTTATAACACTAGTGGAGAATGGGGTTTCTCCAACCCACATCCACGACCCCCATTGACTGACGTTTGACCTTTGATTGATGAAGACCGTCGCCGATATGGTAAAAACACGGAGGACAGATTGAGCGGCTAAAACGGGTCGTATTATATTTACCATTTTATCCCTCATATTTTCAACCCATACGCTACGGATGAACATAGTTTTCCTATGGTTCGGTTTTCTAGTGACCACTTTCCCATTTTTATTTCTATTTCTATTTTAACTCTCATCTCTCTCCTCTATTATCTATCTCTCCCGTTTCGCCTCTCTGGATCTCTCGGAACCAAAGAAAAAACCATTTTTCTTTCTTATGAACTTTCCATCCCCCATATTCCATTTTCTTACCAAGACGAATCATGAATCAACATATCTGCATGATTGCTTCCTCCTTCCAACAGATCGGGTGATTCTAAACTTGATAAATCAAACAACCCTCCTATAAATATCAGTTTTTTCCTCAATCAGAAACCCCAACTCTCTGTAAATACCTATGAAATCCTTCACAGCCGACCAACATCTCCTTTTATTTACCAACAGTTTCCCAAACAAAATCTTTGTTTTTTATCATCGCAATCAGAAACCCAAAATCTCTTAATCGATAATCAAAAAATCTCTCAATCGATAATCAAAAGGTACAAATCCTAATTTTCCAATTTAATAGTTATCATTACTATCATTCATCAAATTATTCTCTGAAGTTTTAGCTATAAGATATTTGTTGAGATAGAAATCTACACTTCACTTCTGATGAATTTGTCTTTTTTTAACAGAATTTTTAAGAGGTTAAACAATTCATGATGTGGTGAGAAAAAAACCTTTTACTTCTCAAATCTAGGGTCTTTAATTTTGTTTCTTTTCGATAGATTTTGATATTTTTGGGGATTTTTGTCTCTGTGTAAGACAGATTATGATAGGGGTGTGAATATTTGTCGCCTGAAGGCAGATTGTTTCAGGTTGAGTATGAGATTGAAGCTATTAAGGTAAACAACAAAGCTAAAAGGACCTAATTTTTAAGTTTCTGACTGAAATTTTTGTAACCTAATTTTTGTGTTTATGGTCATGATTGGTTTGGTTTTTGGCGTGTTCTTTTATAGCTTGGGTCAACTGAAATTTGGTTAAAGACTAAAGAAAGAGTAGTGCTTGCTGTTGAGAGCGTATCACTTCGCAATTGCTGGTTTGTTCTTTGTTTCATAGCTTTGTTTGCGTTTAATAAGTACCCACAAATCTGATTCTCTATTTCCTTGTTCACAACCTGTTTTAGTATAAACTATATATATAGTTGTTCTGTATGGTATTGTTTTAAATGTGTTGTTAAGTATCCTAATACCAGGTTCAAGTCTATTTCCAGCATATGGTTATCTTATTTAGGTCATAATTTCAATATTTTGCACTTGCCAGACTCCTTTTTAATTAGATGCATGTATCAAACTGGTTAGAATGTGTTAGTAGTTATCAAACCCTTTTGTTGGAGTTTCTATGTTTGTACCAGTTTTAGAAGGGATTTTCTACCTAAGTGCTTAAGCATACTACTGCTAGAATGGATACTGGAGAGTGTGTTCTCATCGAGATTACAAAGCTTAGTAATAGTAAGCTTTGTAAAATTTGCAAATATGAACTGAAAATTGTGGAACTGTAAGAAAGTCGGTTTCTATAGCTGGAGTATTGGATACAGGACACTAGATAAATGATATTGCGTAGTCCAGTGAATGGTTCTAATTTTTAGGTTGACACGTAATCTGGTTTTCCTTTTTGTTACCTTCAATAATTAGTTGGTTCTGACATAGATTTGACTCATGTCTATTGCCCATTGGTATTATCGGTTTTCTGTTTGTTACCTTCAATAATTAGTTGCTTCGACATAGATTTAACTCAGGTCTATTGGCCATTGGTATTATCATCCATGACAAGTATAAAGCATATCCCATAAATCCAATGTATGTGGTGATCTATGTACTTGCTATATAGTCGTCTTTACATGAGTAAATAAAAAGAAAAGATCATTTTTTGATTTAATTGTGTTGAGAGTGTTAGTTCTTTCTGGTGATGATTGATAATTCATTTCTTTTGTATTAAACCATTGAATCTATCACATGCTATTTATTTGATAAAAGAAGTTAATTACTTTTGCATCTGTGAAGTAAAAGAAGTCATTTATGATGTATACTATCGCATACGTACGTCCAGCAAATCACTATTGTACTTGATCCACTTTTCTTTTCATGCTATTTGCCCCCCTACTAAGTGAATATGTGCTATTTATGTGTGCATGAGTATGATTGATTTGTCTTCACCGACCATCTTTATAAGCCGTGTTCGGCTGCATTAGTGGTGTGTTCTTGTCAAATCATTGAATGGCTAGGTGTTGAGAGATTAACAATTCCCATTTGATGGTAGTGATTTGGTACGGTATTCATGATGTGATATGACCATTGTTCGCATTCTATCAGTGATCTAAGAAATACACCTCCGTTTGTCCTATACGTTATGAAAGTGTCTTGCCTGATAATAATAATGATGCTAAAATAATTAATGGCTGGTGATAGATAATCTGTTGGCGTTCTTTGTTCCATAATTTGCTACATAGATTTTGCATAATAATAGATTAGGTGAAGGCAAAGAAGAGTCCACGTTCAGTCATCACACTTAGATTACTGTTGCATCGCTATGTTTTTGTAAATTGAATGAAAGAATATTTCTGCATTTAGTTCGTAACTAATTTATTCATGTACCCTTACCAATACGTTATCTTGCATTTCTCTAGAGCTTTTCTTGCCAGAAAGCATGGGTTTGAAGTGCGATCACCAAGATTTAGGTAGTGTCATACATAGCATCTCCCACTGTTGTATCTATGTTGGGAGGAAGATGCATTACAACCGTAGTTAAAAGATAATTTTTTTTATCCAGTACATGATTTAGCAAGCTCTTTAGCAAGTACATTTCTGTTACTGTATGTCAATTTTTTTTTTTAAGAAAAATTCTGACAGATTGAGAATAACTTAATTTCTCTATAATAATGCAGGCTTTTCAAAAATTTGCTCAACATCGTGAAAATACACGAAATAGCCGTCTGAGAAAGAAAGTAGGTTCACTTATGCTATATTTGTTTTATTATTCTTCTATGAATTATCTATCCGGTTATTTACATTCAAGTTCTTCGACGCCAATACATCTGTACCTTGATGTGCCTTCTGCCCAGGTGTGGTTCAGGGCTGGGTGGTAATGAAGTTATATGGTTTACATTTTTGGGGGTCTACCTGGTGTTTTGGGTTAGAATTTGAAGGCTTCTATTTTAGAGAGTTGTGGGTGGTTATTAATTAAGGATGCGAATGTTGCTTTTTGTGCCTGTTGTTTTAGAAAGTTGTGGATAACATTGAGATCTACATTGCTGCATTTTTGCATTGTAAATGTTATATGCAACTTAGATAGATACTTCTGTCATTACTGTCATTCGTGTGGGAACGTGTCTTCTGATAATAGTGGATTATTTGTTTTCTTATTTCTTCATTATGGACAATAGTTTTGATGCATTTTTAGATTCCTTGGGTGAAAATTTGAAGTCATCATTGCTTGGTAGTGTTTTTTTCTCTAGCCAGTACCTGTAAGCATCATTTATGTATTTTTTTCCAAAGTTTAATTGAATCCACTTGGTTTGTGCAACAGATATTCTATTGACATCTTCATGGTTCTAAAAATCTGACCGCCGTTGTAAGCCTTACTGGTTTGTTCTTCGCTTTCAGTTGCAGAAATTAGTTACAAGTGATTGCACCTTACAGATTATATGAACAACATGCCCAGTAGTGCTTTCTGCAATGATTATTCTTTTCTATCCGCTTGAATTAAAGTGTGATATTAATACATTTGGGCCATGAAATTTGGATACTCTTTAATGGAAATTTTAGATATGAAACTAAGGGAAGGCTTCTGTTCTTAACATACCCACCAGTTAAAAAACAATAACATGATCTAATTAACTTTATCATTTTTGTGAATATTAGCTTTTACATTCCATGAAATTTGGATACTCTTTAATGGAATTTTAGGTATGAAACTAAAGGCAGGCTTCCGTTCTTAACATTCCCATTGTTAAAAACAATAACAGTCTAATTAACTTTATCACTTTTGTGTTATCACTAATATTAGCTTTTACATGATCAACTAAAATTACAGTCATATTTCATACTAAAATTACAGTCATATTTCAAACTTAGGAAGAGGTAGTGTGTATGAAGAAACATTGACGAGATGTTAGATTGCATCTAGATTATCCTTTTGGAAACCAAAACTTACTTCCGATTGTTCATCTTAATTAAATTTGATATATAACTTGGTTTTAAAAATCTAAGTTCTTTTCGTGGCACCTAACTAATGCTTGCAGTGGAATTATTACCAGCAATGAAGTAGGAAACCTTTGATATGTGTCATATTCTGTACCAGGTATACTGATTTGGAGCTTTTAACTTAGTTGTTCTGTATTTTTGTGTAAAATTGATATTATATGGCCATGTATTTAACTTAGTGAGAGAAAATGAGTGAGGGAAGTGTTGAAAAGAGGATGCTTATCAAGGATTACTGTCTTGGCTTTCCATTCCATTCTTGCAGTGTGACCAAAATAAATTGTCTAAAATAGTTTTATGGGTTTAAGGTTCTTCGTGATTCTGGTTTTATATTGATAATTTGATATGATGTATGTGTTGGTGGGAATTAGATTTCAACGTTGCAAAAGAGTACAGACAGAAAACATGGAAGCCTAAATTCAACGTTGAGAAAGAAAAGCAGAAGGCTGATGAAGCAGGTACAGGCGTAATATCTTTGGATTCCAGGTGAATATTCATGCATCTGATCTCTAAACTGTCCATTTACTTGGTGCTTGCTGGTTTTGACTTTTTGATTTTTCCTTCTACCCTCTAACAACAAATTCCTGGACTTGCAGAAAAGGATATTTGAGGTCCTTTACAAGTTTGCGAACATTCATTTCTTGGCTGATTACAAGCTCAAGGTATATGTAAGTTACTGCTCTGACGTCTGAACAAAAAAAATATTCTTTCAGTTACAACTTTAAACTTTGTGATTCTTCTCTATAGCACTTTAGGTTGATAGAAGTTTGCTTAACTGACCTCTATAGGATTCTTTTTGGCGCTAAGAAAGCAGTGGTAAGTTTTTAGTACTTAAAGATATTATCATTTGCCCGACTTTTTTATCCTAAATTATTCAAGTTTTAGCCATATAATGTTTGTTAATTTACTTTGATAAGATATACACTACATTATCATGGGATGGTTTTTGAATTATCTTTAGTCGAGGTGTTAATGTAGGTTTTAGCCTAAATTATTCAAGTTTTAGTCTTCGCTTTTCTCTATTTTGTTGGTATTGGTACATGGTGGTTTGTGAGTCTCTTTGGTGCTTATTGTTTAAACACATTGTGATGTTTCTGGCAGTAATGGGTTCATCAATAGGTATTTTTTTTCCTCATGCTTTTGTCAATCATTGCGCTAATAGCAACTGGTTTATCAGTAGGAAGAACAAAACTGTTGAGTTCTTTTGGTTATTCATCTTGGCGCCTCTCTGCAATCTTACCTGCAATACCTGTTACCGTTCTTACATTAGGATTTCATGTATAACCCATTCTGTATCTTGTGCTCGAGATATGCCAAGGTCGTGAATTAATGAACTAGTTACATTTGTGTCGTTGTGTCGATGTTGGACAAAGGCAGGTAAAGAGATTGACATCATATTGGTTAGGATACCCCCCTTTATAGATCACTGTCCTCTCATGTGCATGGCATGGTTATTGTTATATAAGCGTTTTCTTGAGTATTGTGACCTCCCCACATTAATGAGCTGATGGTTTTTGCTTTGTAGGTACACCATTATGAAGTAGGAATAATTATTCATCATCATCAGAGTTTATAATTTTGTTGTTTAATCAATAATTTTTAGTTCATCGTTTTGTAATCGAATCCTAGAACTACAGATTACACTGGTCGGAACAATAAATTTTAATCCTTTGTGTAATTTGAAACCAATGAATCAATGAATGTTAAATTGAATGATTATTTGTGTGCAAGTTTAATTTGATTCTCATTTTTATTTGATTTGAATTTGGTTTTCATTTGATTCTCATTTGAATTCTAATTTGAGTTTCATTTGATTCTCATTCGAATTCTAATTTGGGTTTCATTTGATTCTCATTTGAATTTGATTTTCATTTGATTCTCATTTGAGTTTCATTTGCGGTAGATTTCAGATTTAGTCAGATTCTCATCGGGCCAGATGTACCAATCAATCAATTTTTTTAATATTAAGATCTATATCTATGACCGATTGAAGTCAGTCATAAATAATTGACCGTTAAACTCGGTCGTTGATATAAGATTTTCAACGACCCCAAGAGACACGTCATAGTTGAAAAAGACGCTAAAACAACGACCCTTTCTTCGACCGAGAAAGCAAGTCATAGATACGAGTTAAATGACTTGCTTTGTCGGTCGCGAAACTGCTGATTTCCACTAGTTAAAGACGATAGCATAGAATATGGCTGAGGCATTATATAAAGACATATGAGGTACAAGCAAGCATGAAAGCTCTACAGCTAAAACATCAACTGTTAATTCAAAAGAATAAAGGAACACATATACATCATACTGGATAACATTTGCTCGACTCCATCATCTCGTGACGACTAACATAGGCAAGTAAGGGAATGCAAGCATATAGAAGGGTGTTATTCGCCCCCATATGATAGACTCACGCACAAATTATTTATTATTATGAACGAGTATTCCTATGCATGTTATTACCACCAAATTAACTCCAACTGTTGGAAAGAACAGTTTTTGCCTTTTATAGATGCAGGAGTATCCCAAGGAGAATTTACATTAAAGAAGCCTCAAATGTCTAAAGAGGTTACATTGAAGAAGAAATTTCAAAGACTAAGGAGTATCTGATATACAAAAAGCTGAAAAGGAATTTACAAGCGCGAAAGATAACTAATTTCCACCCATATCATCTTCATTATCCTCTTCAGCTTCAGAATCACCAACTTGTTCTTCGATCTCTTCATATTCCTCATAATATCTCTCACTATCAGATATGTCAGAACCTTCTTCATTAGGAGGAACTTCAACGAATTTATAAGTTGTAAGAGGAATGCTATTATCCACACAGACTTTCTTAATAGCCGCATCACGAACGCGAACAGCATCCTTGCTTAGGTTGGAAACAGTGGTAGTAAGCTTTTTCTTGAGCCTGTAGTATTTAGAATCACGAGCGGTAAGATTCGCCTCCAGACTCTCAATTTTCTCACGAAATTCCTTTTTGTCATCTGCGAAAAAGGGACAAGAAGGTTAAAGTTGCATGAGAACACTCATCAGGAAATAACAAAGGAATGAGAATTATAAACAACCTTCTTTTTTGGAAATAATATCCCTAACCAATGCAGCATGATCAAATTCAAGGCTAACATTTACAGCTAAATCATTTCTGGTATTATCTAAGACCCTAGCAGCCCATTCAAATTCAACATAGCTTTTTATAAGAATTCGGGAACGGATCAAATTCCCTCGTTCAATAAGTGCGTCTTTTTCGCTTATAGATAGATCCCGCTCCACTTGAACTTGGAGGATGGTTTCTTGAAATTCCTTCAAAGCTTTAGCACCTCTAAGAGAAACCTGATCTTTCTCAGTAATAAGAGTGTTAATTCTTGCTTCTAAAACCTTAATCCTTTCTTTGGATTCACAAAACTGGCGTCTAAAGCTATTAACAGTAGCTAATGCACTTCTATGATCACAATTGAGAATTTGATACTTCGTCCTGAGTTCCTCCAAAGAAAAGGTTCTTAATTTGCCATCAAAAATATTATTTAGGGAAGCATTAAGATGCTCAAGGAGAGTATCATCATCAACAGGATGATGAAGGGAGCGAAATAGGGAAGCTGCTTCGTCAGATTGATTGTAAATTTCTGCATGAATATGCAATTAAAGGGGGGCGAAAAACAAAGCAAACAAGAAGGCGGATGAGATAAAGAGTTACGCACCAGCTAAATGATTATTCCTCTTGCGAAGACTAGAGACATCATTCTCATAAGTGGAAACTTGGGTCTTGAGTTTAATATTTTCAGCCTCAAGCTTGCGAAGTCTTCTTTGATAGTCTGAAGAAACAACATAAGACATGCGGTCCATCTGCGAAGATATAAGGCGAATATTAGAGATCATAAAAAACATCAAAGCATAATCAAAGAGAGCGCGAAAGTATAGAGACTACCAAAAAGTCAAATGAAAACTAAAAGCTTGGACTCAATGCTGAAGCAACTCCGCGAAGGGATTCATGATCTAGAGAAGGGTCATCACATATCTTCGAAACCGTTCCACAAGCACGAGTCAGTTCATCATTACCAAGTGCTGACATGGAGTCAGAGAAGATACTAGATAGTTGCCCCATAGAAGATGTGATTGAGGGGTCTTCAGTGAGAAGAATATCATCATCGCTAGAGTGAGAACTTGAAGAAGAGGGATAAAATTCCTTTCGCTTCTTAGACAGAGACTCTTGGAGGAGGATTTAGAAGTGGTTTTCTTATATCTGAATTTACCCTTACCCTTGCCTTTAGCGCCCACAGCTTCCACCTATACGAATAATGAGAGATAAGAAACAGAGGCAACAATATTGTTAAAATTAAAAAAAGAGTATTTCTTAATTCATTATCGTGCGAAGGTGATGCATGAGGCAAATTTTTAGCCTTCTTTGATTGTTTGGCAATATGAAACCAAAGGAAGTAATAAGAGAAGTGAAAGGCAAAGGAATTAAAGGAAAAGAAAAAGGGAGAGTTGAAGGTAACATACCACATCAACTTCTTCAGGCCATCTGAAGACCCAAGGATCGTAAGCAGGTAATCCCGCAGGAAGGGGAAGATTTGAGCTATCTCCACTTCTGCCAGCTATGTAGGGGCCCCCTAAAACGATGGGATAATATAACCATCGAGTATCATTTGACCTACGAGCGTTGTTATTCGTAGAGTCATGGAAGTCAACATCTCGCATGATTCTTTCATTCTCCGAGAGGCCATCCTTTCTTGACAAGCGAATACCCCACTTAGATGAGCTATTCTTCATAATAACAACATCATAGTTCTTGAAAAAAATTCTCAATAGTATAATCTGCAGGATTGATTTCTTCATGGGCATGTTCAGGGTTTCGTACTTCTTTAGGGTAAAGAGATTCTAGTCCTGCCGCGCGACGAGCATATTCCATGACTATTCCAATGCAATCACCACTCAGTTGATAGATGCCCCGCGAGAACTTCGCATCTGATAGAATTTCAAAAAACAGGGGAATTTGAGGATTATAAAGAGGAATATGAAGACCAGTGAGAAGCTGTCCTACTAAAATAATTACTTTCTGGTCATTCCATTCTTCAAGAAAAAACCATTCAGGTCCGAGCGAAGATGAAGGTTTTGATCCAAGAGGGACGGATAGTGAGAAGCCTCAACACCAAATTCTTTTTGCAACCTTTTAAATTCTCTTTCGTTCTTCCAACCAGCTTGAGGCATTTTTAGTATGGGAATGAGGAATAATAGAAAAATAACTAAAGATGATTAAGTTAATCAAGATCAGGACGATCAACTTACGAGAAGTGAGAAATAAAGTACGAATATGAAGAAAGAAAAGAGAAATGAGTGATGAGAATGATGAAACAGGAAAAGATGATAATCGACTCGAAGATTTAATCAAATCAGAAGAGCAGCAGCAGAAGAAAATAAGAATCGAAGAGAAAAAGGAGAGAGAGTAAAAAGAAGAAAGAAGAAGACGATTGAGAGTAAATAAAAGATTTACTCCCGATTCCCTAGATATTTACTCCATTAATGCGATGATTGAAAGTGAACGGATAGGAAGAGGCGGTTATAAGAGATGTGTCAAATAATGAACGGTTGGGAGGACACGCGTAAGTTGTCATGCCTAAATTAGGGAAATATGTCGGCATAGAAGAATACGAAAAGATGAACGGGTGCGGCAAAGTAAACTGAAGTTTCTCATATCGCTCTCTTAATCAAAAGAACGACATGAGAAGAGGCAAAATGTAGATACAAAATACCGCACACCAATCAAGTATGTGAAATGATGATCATCAAGACTGAGCGAAGACAACCGCATACAGCTTATCCAAAATGACGCACAAGGTGACGTCAGCTTGATCACGAGTAAAGTGTGAAGATCTGTGCGATATTCAAGAAACCGTGCGTCAACAATAAAGTCCATGCGACGTTGACGCACGTCAGATCCGAAATTAGGGGCTTTATTAGTTGTCATCCACTATGTAAACTCCTATATAAGGAGCCGAGCGACCTTGTATTGAAGATAGCTTTTGAGAGTTTAGACAAGATATTTAGGAGAGAGAAAGATTATTTACTTCCCAAGTTAGGGTTTTCTTATTACTTTGTATCCAATTTGAAGAACTTAATGAATGTTCTTGTGATTCTCATGGAGTTAACATTCTCTAGATTTTACTAAGGGTGTGGTTGTAGGATTTCCTACAACTACAGATACCAAATCATAGTTCAAAGTTTGTAATATTACAGTATTCATTCAATTTATGCAATTCTACATTATAAGGACGTGTTTCAGTGTTTTAATGTTGCAATATACTGAAGTCAATTCTTTATCACACTACAATTTGATATTCATAAGCTCAATAGTTCTCTCTCAAAAGCAAATTTCTGATATTGTTTGTATTCAAGTGAGAAGTATAATTGCGAATTTTTTTAGGTGCCTTAATGTTTTACCACCTGGAATAAAAGAATCATATTGTCATTGTTGCAGAAAGGAAGGTTGAAATGTGTTCACCACACTATGATGTTATTGAGCTGAATTGTGCATGTCACATATATCTGTGTTTGATCTGCTCT
The DNA here is from genome assembly GCA_023531295.1 of Papaver armeniacum. Classification (NCBI taxonomy): domain Eukaryota; kingdom Viridiplantae; phylum Streptophyta; class Magnoliopsida; order Ranunculales; family Papaveraceae; genus Papaver; species Papaver armeniacum. The sequence continues at coordinate 64,169 of JAJJWW010017213.1, forward strand.
AGTTCTTATGAATTGTTCAGAATTGTAGGTAGAGCAAAAAATATATAATGAAATGCATGATTTGAAGCAATTGAATTTGCTAATAGATATATAACCACGCCCCTTCACTTATGTTTCATATCATGTTCTCAAATTTCTTTCATATGTATGCCGGAAGATCACAAAAGTAATGGAGATGATGCACTTTGTGGTTGTGTTCCTGGTGATGCTATTTGTAAGACTGCAAATACAGAGAGAGTAAGGAAATCATTTTCATCACTTGCGGCCTCAAGTATCAAATGACAGCACCCTGCCGCTACCTCCTGACTCGGGTAAGAACTAGTCTAGAACTTCTTACTTTTTCTGCATCTTGTATATGTTATAGGTGAGGCTTCAAAGATATGAACTACCCAATTACATATGTTTTTTTCCTAACAAAATCTTATCATATGACAGGAGAAATAATGCAGACTGATGCATAACATCCGGTGATTCCATAATTTACTAAAGTATATTGTTTTGCACTTCAATTCCCATGTTCCTTTTCTACAGGATAAATCAATTACCTTATGAAACTTCTCATATGTGTGGTTGCAGGATTTCCTACAACCACACCCCTCCAAGATTATACATTGTTCTAATCAAATTCCATGATCAATTAGCAAATTTTTTTTTTTTTTTTTTTTTTTTTATTTATCTTTTTGATGAATCTTACAAAAGTAATAAGAATACAAGGAAATCAAAATAACTCTGTACTTTCTCTCGCCTATTTGTTCTCCTTTAACTCTCTCAAAAGATCCCTCTCATCTCGATACTGCTTGGTCCTTTATATAGGATATTACATAGTGGATGACAGCTAAGCCAGCCTTTAATTTTGGATCTGATCTGCGTCATTCTCGCAAGCTTACAAGGGTTTTCTTCGCAAGGTAATCCCGATCTTCGCAGAATCTTCACACTTTCCTTATGACTGAGCTGACGTCACTCGCTACATCACTTCTCTAATACTCTGCGATGACCTTCGCAACCACCCTTTAGTTAAAACTTCGCTGAGATATAACTGTTGCGAGATTCTGTTCCTACAATATGAATTTATTATCGGGAATTTCATGTTTTATATATAATTTTAACAAAATGAAAAGAGCAAAGAGTTTTTTTCTTCATCGCCCATTTATGTGATTCAGGAATTCCTTTATCCAATTCTATAAATTTGAGTTCAGAAAGAGTCTTCCGTAAGGTTCCTAGTGCAGGAAAAGGAGAAAGTATGTTGCATTTTCTTGTCTAAGATAACTGATATCTGCACCTTATAAAATTGTGTCCTATATCATGTCATTGCAGAATTTAAAGGGGATTGTGGAACTGATATTTCGACATTCATAGGAATCTCCAAAATCTGTATGAATGCAATGTTATGCTAAGGGAAAACTTAATAAGTGCTCAAACTAAGATCGAGGCTTTAACCAAGAAAAATCCAGTTCCAAATACTGCAAGCCAAACATGGCATGGAACAAGTGCGGGAGTATATTTACCTCCAATCACCGCAACTCGGTATTTTTTGGCACACAAGAACCAGACTGCATTCTCAGAAGTGAACATGAGATATATTTTGAATTCTTGTTCGCATTGTTGCTTTACTAACATCACATTTGCTTAAGGTATCACTATCTGAGGCATGCTATCTTCGTGAATCTTGTTCGACGAGTTCGAGACCACAAGGAGGAAATAATCAGGTCTAGAGTCTCTAGAGTCTAGACTGCTGATCCTGCTAATTTCCACAGCTACGTTCTGTGTCGTGGATGAAGTGTGATTCTGGTAGGTTCAGACAAGTTCAATCTGTTCAGAAGATCACGGCATGGCCAAACGAGATCACCACCTCAAGTGGTTTGTTGATAAATTCATGTTAAAATTAGCCAAACAAAAATTGGACTTGTTCATCTGGAATTTCCTAACACCTAGAGGGTTGCAATCAGTGTGGAGTTCAACTCGAGTAGGAGACAATAGCTTATTAATGATCCATGTCCTGGCAGATATTGTAGCTTGTTAGTTTACTTTTACATGTTCATTATTGTACAAATGTAATATATTTTTCTGATGATACTACAAAAGAAAAATCTTGCAGTTATTAATTACAGTGCAGTTTTCCTTGTTCCCTTGGTGAGATTTTGTAAAATTCATGGATATTGTTTAAAAAGGCAGAGGGGCTGATAATTATCATCTTAAAACTTCAAAAGCTTAAAATCTCATACATATGAGTAAAATTGTACAACAGATGAATATTAAAAATAAGAAAAGGATCAATAATGAAAGACATAGATGTTATATTCACCAGTAGAATCACCGGTTTTTGAATCCAATTTCTTTGTTCGAGCCTGAACATAACCGCGAGCAAATCGGAATAATCCACTACCACCAACAATGGGCATTTCTCTAACTTCAGATAGTACTTTATCTCTTCCCATAATACTTATAGTGCTACCATTATATTTTCCAACCAGGAAAGCAAAATTCATATTTATCAGGCCTATTCCTATGCACATGCCAAAAAAAAAAAACTATTTGGCATACCAGCTGGCATGGCTAACCAATTGTGCTGGAAAACCACAGAGCGACCGAGTTTCTAGCGAGCGTTATTGACTCCAGAGCTGGCGTTATAATCAATATCGCCAACGTTCGACTTTCTAACGCCTATAAATACCACACCTTGTTCATCCTATCCTTCACACTTCCCTTCTCAACTTTTCTCTGCTTTTCTATTCTCTTCTGTTCTAAAGATATTATCTTTTGTTTTAATTTTTAAACAAATATGGAGAAAAGAAATATAAACAGAAGAGTCAAAGGATCTACTAGTACCCCAGCCAGTGGATTAAGCTTTGTTGTGGATAAAAATTATGATTTTGATAATGTTAGACAAGTAGCCGTTGAAGGTATGTTCTCTAATCACCTATCTGACCATCCGGAGTGAGTTAATTTGGTAAATCTAAGAGGTGGATGGTCTGAGTTCCATACGATTTTCAGTTACTTCCCCCTGTTGTTCAAGAGAGAGTTAGAAGATATCATTGGCGATATTTATATCATATACAACCTAGAAACCACAAGACTCAAGGAGTTCAAGTTATATTAGAACGATGGTGGAAGACCACAAACACGTTCTTTTTCAAGGCTTTAAATGCGGCAAGTCAGTTTTTTCTAGTAATTTAATTTTTAAATTATGTATTTTGTTTTATAAAAATCAACAAACTCTAATTATGAATAATTGTTGTTAATAGGAGTTACACCGATAGACTTGTACATGTTAACGGGAATTTCATGTGCTGGAAACTTACTTCCTTTTAACAAACTAAATTGGTTATCAGAATAAAAATGGAAACAAAGACTTCCTTTATACTCAAATGAATTAGAAGGAAATGATACATATAGACAAATAAAAGCGCATGGGTTAAAAAGTTTTTTGACGCTTTATGCTAGGAAAATGAATGAAAACAGGGTAGATGGTAATCAATATTTGTTCCCTGACCATTATGAGGAGCTCAAACGTCTGTTTGTATTGTTGACACTATGCCAATATCTATTTCCAAATGCTAGCTCAGTGGTGTTAATTGGGTTTCTCGAAGCATTAGAAGATTTAGAGCAAGCACCAACATATGATTGGGGGTCTCCGATTTTATCATAGATTTGCATGTCCCTCGGTGATTGCTCGACGTGTGTCAAAGATAGTTTTAATGCTTTTTGGGGAGTTCTGGAGGTAAGAACCAATATTTTTCACACTATTTGTTTGTTATTTTCACATGGAAAATTTAGTAACCAATAATCTTATTATTTTCAGTATTGGTGGTATACATGGTTCTATGTTTCAACCTAATCTTAAGAATCATAACAATGTTTTTCCGGTGATACTGAAGTACGATTCCGAGAATAGGCAATGAGAACGATTGAAGATGGTCAACATACTGCTATTAATTGTTCATAAGATTCAATAGTTGTGTAGAACAAGCCTTAACCTTGTCTCCCATCCGTATGAAGCAATACCTGAGTTCGAAGAAGAACAAGCTCAGAGAATGGTACAACTAAGCCTCAAAAGGATCGTGTTATACATCCCTATTTCTGAAAAGGGTGTTTGGTATTATTATGGTTAAAGACAACTTCTTCAGTTGCAAAGAATGTCAGTGATAGCCGTCAACCCATATCCAAGTTCAGAGGTTTCCGCAGACGACTACTTGAAATTGATAAGGGAAGGTCATCATTGGCAAGAAGCTGGTGAATTGATCCAGGAGCCAATGGATAGAAATGACTACCTATTTTGGTTTAGCACTATTTTCAAGCACAATATTGCTATGCAACCGCAAAGTTTGGGTCAGATGGATTTCCCAGCTCTAGGAAGGACGCCACTTGCCGTTGAATTTCTTCCTTCTCAACCTCCACCAGAGACGGGCGACATTTTGCATATCCTTCTCAAAGTTCATCGTCAACTATGCCACCATTTTCTTTGGATGTACAGACTATATCTACCACATCTGGAGATATTGTTACTTATCCAATTGGTTCAAGTGCACTTGATCGTACTTATCCATATTGGGGGGTCAATGCTACACCAGAGCAGTATCAGGCCCATTTGAACGATTATCATGCTCTATTACAGGGATTTTAGAAATTCCACTTGGAAGAGTTGCAAAAAGAGAGGGAAAGCATGATGTTTGACATGAGTCAAGGATTTGACGGTAATGATGGTTCAGGTAGTAGTAGAGGAATGAGTCCCAGTGGTAGAGATGGTAGAAGAATGACTCATTTGAGTCCAGTGGTAGAGGAATGACTCATTTAAGTCCCAGTGGTGGAGGAATGAGTCCCACTCGAAGTCAGCGAAGTCGTGGAAGTGAAAGAAGATTGAAACGTCGTTCTATAAAGGAGGTACCAGAAAGTTCTACTCCAAACCAAGTGTTAGATACTCAAGTAGTACATGGTGGTGATGAAAACATTGTCTTGGATACAACTCTTGTACATATGTTTAGTCATTTTCCAACTGACATAATGACTCCAGGTGGTGGTGTGAACATGGAAGTAATTAGGCAATCGACTCTATATACACCCCCCCCCCCAATTGCCTCAAGCTCATCAGCATTTCAACCATTCCAGCAAACTCCTCGAGAATATCAACAACATGTATTTCAATATTTATATCGTGTTCCCATGCGCCCTGAACCCATTACTTATCAAGGTTATGATGATTCTGATGAGACTCAAGCACCAAGTGAGTCTCAAACCGGCTCGCTAACTGATATATTTAACAACACTCTTGATCCAGAAAACGCGGGCAATTGGATCTTTGATCAGGGAGGAAATGGACAAGGTGATGAGTAGTTAAAATGTAAACAATTTAATTTTGGAAGCAATTTAGTTTAAATGTAATCTTTTATTTTTAAATTAATGAAAACTATCTTTTAGATTAATATTCAAATAGAAACTAGTTTTACATTTCATTAAAAAAAATAACCTTGATTGCATAAAACAATACTTAAAATTTGAATCCCTGCACATGAACATTGTAGAGTTCATAACATTCGTCATGACTAAACCATCTTCCGTTGTCTTCGGCGATTTTGGTACGAGCTCTAATTTTTAGTTCTTCATTTGACAACCAAGGATTATCCCCTTTTATCAACCACATAATTTGTTGATACTTTCTAACATTGTTATTGATGAAACAATAACGATTTTGAAGACACTCATTTTCTTCTTCTTGAATGTACGTGACTTAACGTCGTAAAACTTTGAAACATAGTGTCCCATAAGTTAAAAGTCTCTAAATTGCAAACCCTATCGCTTGCAACTGAAACCCAACATCGAATTAGAGAAACATCTTCCTCTGGAGTAAAATCCACTTCGGTTATGCGAGCACTAGGCATGTTGAAATGAATTTGAAGTTGGGTTCACTAGTGGAAAATAGTAGTTCCGCGACCTCCAGGACAAGTCATATATCCGAGTTAAACGACCCTTTATGACGGTATCTGATGGGGTCGCTGATAAAGCGTTTTATTTTTGTAGGACCTTAAGCCGTGGGTCTCTGAATAACGACCGATTTCAACCATAACTAGGTGCTGACTCGTTATATCGGTCGTCGATTTAAATTATAATATAAAAAAAAATAGATTCAGATTAGGTGAAATGCCTCGATAGCTGAATCAGAAATAATCTGACTGCATCAAATGAAACTCAAGTCAAATTAAATCAAGTCAAATGAAACTCAAATTAAATTCAAATGAGACCCAAAATGAAATTCAAATGAAACGAAAACTTAAACTCAAATTCAAACTGAAAATTAAACGTTGTATCCGGATTGAAATCTTGAGTTCAAAATAATATACAAGTTCTAGGTAGCTAGTAAGTTCTAAGATTAAACAACAAAATGTTGAACTAATAGACAGAAAATTGGAGATCTCAAGCTTCTGCACATAAAACTTGCAAGGTCATTGTTTAAAGATACTTGTATACAGAGAAATACACCTGTAAGATAACTCAATAACATACTGTCACTGAGGTTTCTTCATTCTCATCAACAAACCATCTCGAGTAACTCCTGAAACCATCTCAAGTACACCTCAAGTACTTTTGCTTTCCTGTAGTTTTAATGTGTACAATTAGAATATCACTCAACAAGAACAGGAGCCAATCCTTCAACTTCAGAAGAATGGTGAAAAATTACCTGGGTTGTTTTCAGCACAGTTAGTCCTTCAACTTCGGAAGTATACCTTACGACACTTCTTCACTATTACTCCTGTTGTATGTTTCGCAGACCTACTGAAAGTCGAATAATAACTTTAAAACTTAATACGACTTGTAATGAGACTTAGAAAAAAAACTAACACCTAAAATGATAACAAGGATTACGTTCTTGTGATTTACCTGAGTCTGAGCAGATACGAAACTTGATTACAGTTCCTAAGTGCTGCAAAAGCAACCATTATGCATCAATTTTGGTACGAAATAACCAAAGCTCATAAATGACTAACCAAAATTTTGATAAGAGTCAAACAACATATAAAGAACAATAAGTGACAACTATATTCCCCTTAATCCAAAATAACCTATACAAGATAATATAGAAGAAGAAATTTTACCTTTGATAACATATTTCTTAGATGCTTAGAACCCATCCTACGAGCAAAAAGCCTGTACTCGGGGGTACTTGAAGAATGTCAAAGTTTAAGTTTTTGACAATTAGTATAAGTTCTGTGCATCCGAATATAACTAAAAGCTCTACCAACGATCTTGTCTATACCTACAATACCAAACAAGGAGCATTAAGAAGAGAACAATGTGCATATTAGCAGAACAAACTGAGTTTATTTATCACTTTAAAAGAAATGTTTCAAGGTAAGCCCTTAACTGATTTTTCAAAACAGTTTATTGTAGAAACTGGCAGGCCCTTAACTGGTCCACCCAATTATGTTTAAAGACTAAGTTCCATTCATGGGTAGAGATATCCCTGGCAAAGAAAAACAAACAAAGATCTTAACAAAACTCTGTTTCTTTAAATAATAAAAACTAACCATTAAGCTTATCAACAACTTCCTAAGCTTCATCTGAATATTTATATCGAAAAAAGGAAATGCACACGAATTTTCAGTCCTAATTCACAAAACTCATGGACAATTCAAATAAAATTGAGAATATAACTTAAAAGGGATTAAAGATTATGTTGCTTAGTTTTGCTATGAGGATAATGCACAGAGGTCGCCAGTATTGTACGAGATAATGCCATGATGATCGACTACAAATTAATAGAGGCAGTAACACTTAGCTCTGTTTCGAGATAATCCAAAGCTGCTGCAATTTCATTTATCCTGTTTTAGCTCACTGGCTAACTCCTGTAGTTGTCCTGCAGTAAACGTAGTATGCTTTAAAGTTAATATTAGCTAAACTTAAGATTATTAAACAATATGGAAATTCAAGTAATTTACTGGAAGACCTTAAAACGATATACCTTTCGCAGTGCTCTCAAGTCAATTGTTGTAACCGATGAACCAGAAGCAATGTAACATAACAATTCAACCATCAAAGTCATTCCAACACAACCTGATTGAGTTCCCAAACTCTCTCTGAAGAAAAGAACATGCATGAATGGTAACGATATAACATGAAACTATAACACATAACTAGTACAATAACTACATAACTATAAATCAGGAAGCCTGTAGTAGACAAAGAACATTATGTAATACTTCAAAGAAATAATGACAGCGAAAGTAGCATCATATGCGCTTACCATACAACAAATCGACATGATAACATCCACTTTCAATATTTATTAGTGCTTAAAAGATTAAATTGGTTGGTGAAAACCTAAGATAAGGTTCGTGGCTACTCTAATTCACTGTCAATTGGTTAATTAAACATGAAATTTCAAAACAGTATTGAACAAAAACAAACTCATGCAATTGATCATTAACTAGTTATACAATGCTACCGGAGAATGAAACTCAAAAGTACGGACATGATCTACCACAACTCAAGTCCATCACCTGTTGATGTAACTACGCCCTAGGAATTGAAGCAAGCAGTTCAGTCTTTGATATCCAACCTCCCATTCCTCGAACAAAGCCCCTATCATCATCTCCAAGCACCTATGAAGAAGTAAACAAAATCAGTTAGTTAGCTAGTAACTAACAACGTTTTTTGCAAACGAAAACACGAATTCATGTCACCTTGGCGACTGCATCTCAGTCCAAATTAGTTTCCTCTGTCCACCTTTTCTTGCACACTATCCCTAGCTAAGTTGATTCAAAACCATATATGACATGATTCAAAACCATATATGACATTATATATCTTTGTTCAACTTCAATGTGCAAAGTTTATACACCCATTCCAAGACACTCAGGTGACCTTATACTAATAAACATTAAATCCACCTTCACTGGCATGTCTAAGCATTAAAGTGAACAAACCATTCATGTCAATCCAAAATAGTAACACTCGAAAGCATTAAGAGACTAAATATTTCCTTACATTCTGGCACAAGGTATATCGCCTTCAGGATTGAGATTCATCCACCTAAATGGTTTTTGTCCTGTATCCAAAGCCCAAGAATCTGACAACACTCTCTTGCCTACAAAAAGAACTAGAAATCAATGATTGAAACACAGATTCACAGTAACATCGAATAGAACTAGAAGATAATTTTTTTATCTAATCCAATTGAATGCTTGGATAATATTTTATCCAATCCAGCAACAAATATGAGAATCAAATTATTGCATCATAAGCAATTTGGTTAATAACTACTGAATCAAACTACAGTTAGGGTTAAAGATCGAAATAAAATTATACTTTACGTTCAGAATAGATTTAGGGGTTTTGTTTCTTACACTAGGAGAAGAAATATTCTACAACCTTAATGCAAAAACGATAAAAAATCAAAATTAAATCGTTTGCAATCCTGAAAATTTTATCAAATTTATGAAACAAGAACAAGATTGATATTAACCTGTTGATATCAAGAGGAAAACAACTAGATCTATGGTTACAAAATTTCCTCTTGATTTCTTCTGATACATGGGTTTTGATTTTGAGATATGGGTTATGATAAGGTTTTGATTTCTAACAGTAAGTTTCAATTTTTGAAGTGAGAACCAATTGTGGGTTTCTAGGGTTCTTGTGGGTTTCGTTGATTTTGAGCATACTAACTAAATCAATGGAGAGTATGAAGAAGAAGGCGTTGTTTTGGTGATGGAAATAAGTAGTGGACGGTGATTTTGTTGTCTGTGGTGGTGATGGAAGTGGTGAGGTGCAGTCGGAGTGAGCGAAGAAAGAATAGGGAGAAGGGATGGGTTCGGCTGTGTTAGTGAATAAGAGAGAATAGTGGATAGCCTTTTTGTGGTTTTAATAGAGAGGGGATATCTTAATCCCATCCGTTAGATCAATTAGTTTCAATCCCCAGACTATGATCAGCGGTCGTTGAATCGGTAGTTCCATGATGGAAAAATCGTAAATAAATTTTCTAATTCAGAGACGGCTAATTTGGCTCTCGGAATTGTTCCGTGTTTTTTTCCGGATCAGAGACCGCTATCTTTGGTCAATGTACCAACTACAGTTAATGATGGTTTCTGATGTGAGTCACAAAAACCTCATTTTCCACTAGTGGTTGGTATGAATTGAATTGGGTAATTTATAGGGGTGAAATTGGTAGCCGTTGGATGAAGGTCTGATAAGCGATGATCAGACATGCGAGCGGCAACTTGACTAGCGCTTTAAAGACCAACGAGCGTTATTATGCCCATCGAGCGGTGGACACTCTATCGCTAGCTGGATACTCCATCGTGTATGCCTATATGTTATGAATTTGGCAATTTAACATACCCATAGTGGTTGCATATATGCCAATCATAGGAGTTTGGCAGGTGCATTGGCCTCGGAGCAACTAATTTAATTCATCGATTCCGGCAAATGCATATGTCACTTTAAGGTGTGTACGCGTGCTATTGAAAAGACTGAGGAAGACTAGATGTCAAAGTCTCAAAGGAAGCAAACCCTAAAGTCTGAGCTCTTGCATCTTAGTCTCAAAGGAAGCAAACCCTAAACCCTAAGACCTTATCGAGTTGAGTATTAAAACTAAAGTCTGAGCTCTTGCATCTTAGTCTCTTACTTCTTTCTAACCCAAAACGGCGGAACAACTACACATCAACAGTCGAAGCTAACTCAAGTAACCTGAGTTTGATTCACTCTGAAGGAGATTGATCGGTAATTAGTGGTGAAGATCCAGAACCAGAATTGCATAGAGAATAAGGGTATGCAACTTCAATTTTATTTTGATTTAAAGATTGTTGTAAGTAGATCAAGCGGAAGAAATTATTGTTGTGTATGATTTTGACTAGGTTAATTAGTGGAGTGAATCCGAGTCAGAAGAAGAAGAAAAAAGAATGTTTTTGGTAATTTGTTGTCCGGTATGCGCGGCTTCCGAAAATTATCACACCAGAAGCAAATTTCATGGAAATTTATCAAGATTTCCCAGAGAGGGGTGATAAGAGTTAAAGATTACAGTAAAGATACAATTAGTCTTTGGATGGCTAATCTTAGCAGTGGAAATAGGATGGGAAACGGAAAATCAGACTTCTGTTGTGGATTGCATGTGAATTTGAAATGAGAAGAAATCACAGATTGGTCCAGTTGTGGATTGCAAGAATACGGAAGAAATTACAGTAAAGATACAATTAATCTTTGGATGGCATGCTTTACCACCTGAAATAAAAGAATCATATTGCATCCTGCATCTTCATTGTTGCAGAAAGGAGGGTTGAAATGTGTTCATTATACTATGATGTTACTGAGCTGAATTGTGCATGTCACATGGGGCATACTTCAAAATGATACTCCCCACATATCTGTGTTTTATCTGGTCCAGTTCTTATGAATTGTAGGTAGAGCAAAAAGTGTCATGAAATGCATGATTTGAAGCAATTGAATTTGCTAAGAGATATATAACCATGCCCCTTCATATCATGTTCTAAACTTTCTTTCAGATGTATGCTGGAAGATCACACAAGTAATGGAGATGATGCACTTTGTGGTTGTGTGCCTGGTGATGCCCTTGCGTGGAAATGGATCTTTGCACTAAAAGAAGAACATCTACTAGCAGAATGGACACCAAAAGAGGCAACTCACCTATCGAGAAGGTATTGGAGCTGTGCTAAATTTTTTTTTTTTTGTTGGAAGTGTTGCTTTCTTAGGAAATAAAATAATAGAGCTTGCACCATTTTCTTCAAACTGAATCTCCAAATTTGCTTCCTTCAGGATGCTATTCGTAAGACTGCAAATGCAGAGAGAGTAAGGAAATCATTTTCATCCCTCGCGGCCTCAAGTATCAAATGACAGCACCCTAACGCTACCTCCTGACTTGAGTAAGAACTGGTCTGGAACTTCTTACTTTTTCTGCATCTTGTATATGTTATAGGTGAGGCTTCAAAGAACTAATTGTTGATCTGAAGTACCCATATGTTTTTTTCCTAATAAAATCTTATCATATGACCGGAGAAACAATGCAGACTGATGCATATCATCTGGTGATTCCATAATTTACTAAAGTATATATATTGTTGTGCACTTCAATTCCCATGTTCCATTTCTACAAGATAAAACAATTACATTCTGAGACTTCTCATATGAATTTCTTATCTTGTTGGGGATTTCATGCTTTATATAATTTTTGACAAAATGAAAAGAGCAAAGAGTTGTTTTCATCACCCATTTATGTGATTCAGGAATTCCTTTATCCAAATCTATAAATTTGATTTCAGAAAGAGTCTTCCATAAGGTTCCGAGTACAGGAAAAGGAGGAAGTATGTTGCATTTTCTTGTGTAAGATAACTGCCATCTGCACCTTATATAATTGCGTCCTATATCATGTCATTGCAGAATTTAAAGGTGACTGTGTAACTGATATTTCGACATTCGTAAGAATCTCCAAAATCTGTATGAATACAATGTTATTCTAAGGGAAAACTCACTAAGTGGCTCAATCTAAGATCGAGGCTTTAAACAAGAAAGATTCAGCTCCAAATACTGCAAGCCAAACATAGCATGGAATAGGTGCGGGAGCATATTTACCTCCAGACACTGCAACTCAATATTTTGATTTCTTGTTCACATTGGAATTGATGCTCTACTAACATCACATTATTTATCACTAATCTTGCTCAGCGAGTTCGAATTCTGCAAGGAGGAAATAGTCAGGTCTAGAGTCTCTAGACTGCTGATCCTGCTAATTTCCGCAGCTACGTTCTATGTTGTAGACGATGTGTGATTCTGGTAGGTTCAGACAAGTTCAACCTGTTCAGAAAATCACGGCATGGCCGAATGAGATCTACCTTGAGTGGTTTGTTGATAAATTCATATTCTAGTACCCCACCAATATCCATGTTAAAATTAGCCAAACAAAAATTGGACTTGTTCATCTGGAATTGCCAAAAACCTGGAGGGCCGTGGTCAGTGGGGAGATTAAGTTCAAATAGAAGGCAGCAATACTTATTACAGGTCCATGTCGTTGCAGATATTGTAGCTTGTTAGTTTACTTTTACATATTCATTATTGTACAAATGTAATATATTTTATTACAGAGCAGTTTTCCATGGTGAGATTCTGTAAAATTCATGGATACTGTCAGAGGGTCTCAGAATTATCATCTTAAAACTTCAAAAGCTTAAAATCTCATTCATGAGTAAAATTGGTACAACAGATGAATAGGCAACAGGAATTAAAATACGAAAAAGGATCAGTAGTGAAAGACATAAATGTTGTATTCAACAGTAGAATCACCAGTTTTAGAATCCAATTTCTTCGTCCGAGCTTCAACATAACCACGAGCAAACCGGAATAATCCACTACCACCAACAATGGGCATTTCTCTAACTTCAGATAACACTTCATCTCTTCCCATAATACTTAAAGTGCTACCATTGTATTTCCCAACCAGGAAAGCAAAATTCATATTTATCAGAGCAACTAATTCATTAATTCCGGAGGACGCATAAAATCCTTGAGCTCGTCCGACAAGTTTCGAACTCAAGTCAAGTCCTTCTGTTAAGGGATCATCAATCATTGAAACAGCTCCGAACCCAGTTGCCGATTTGTCTGTTGAAGCAGCCTTTGCAACCTGAATTGATGTAGGATTACGGCCACCTACAATATCATGCCAATATACACGAAAATGACTGAGTTTTTCTTTTTTGAGTCCCAACTTTGCTGGGTTCAGTACTCTACCAAATGTTTGTGACTTTCCATCAACTGCAAGAATGACTGAATTCATGTACAAGATTGCAAAGATGGAGCAGAGAGTGATAAGTGAGAGACATCTTCTGGAATTCATCTCAGCCATGACATTCAGGGTTAAGGAACCAAATGAGAGTTTTTAAGCTGTAAATATAAGGTGAAATAAAATGCACCTTTGGACCAAATTTTTTAGAAAAAGAATGCACCATTAGAAATCATTACCTCCACTGGACAAAAACAATAAAAATAAATAAAAATAGAAATAATTTCCCTCCCTCTCTTTTTTAGTTGCATATATACGTTACTAAATTCCACGAGTAGTTAACAGTATTAATTGAAAACCACGCTTCAGTCTTGGTGAACCAACGTATAATTTGGTGATCCCTGCAACAACTGTGCTCTCTTACTCTCTACCAATACTGCTGCTCCAACCACTCCAACCAACTATTTCTACCACCACCACTAAATAATTTGAGGAAAAAAAAAAGCCTTTGCAGTAGGGGCACAGTATGATTAAAAAACATATGTCACTTTTGAGGCGTGTACGCGTGCTTTGGTAAAGAAAAATCCACCTAGATGTCAAAGTCTCAAAGGAAAGCAAACCCTAAATCCTTATCCAGTTGAGTACTTAAACTAAAGTCTGAGCGAGCTCTTTCTTCTTTGTCCATTTTTGCTGCTATTGCAAGAACAGCTGAAGATTGAAAGTGGTGAAGATCCAGAACCAGAACTAGCATAAAGAACAAGGTATAAAACCAACTTCATTTCATAGTCAATTTTATTTTGATTCAAAGATTGCTGCTATAAATTATTAATCAAATAGATTGATTGAGTTAGTATTGAAAGTAGATCAAATGGAAGAATCTATTGTTGTTTTTGATTTGAATAGGTTTAAGACTGTAATGATGTTGTTAATTAGTGGAGTGATTATGAGTAAGAAGAAAAAGAGGAAGAAGAGTGTTTTTCGGTAATTTGTTGTTTGGTTTGTGCGGCCTCGGAAATTAATCACACACCATTAGCTGAACCTGTTGTTGTTCCATATTTCGCAAGGATGGGTAATAAGGGTCAAAGACTAGTCTTAGTCTAGGAAATACAGAGGAGATTGTAAAACTCCAACTGCTGTATATTTCCCAAAGATGGATTAAGGTGCATCTGGAATTTTCATTAAGGGCAATATCTATTGAACCAATTGTGGATCGCACGAATACGGAAGAAACCACATATTGTTCCCTATTTCCAAAAGAGATGAGGAGGGGGTAAAGATTTATTAACTCTTGTATTCCATGTGTAGAGAGTAGTACTTTCCTTCCAAATCCTTCTTTTAAGATGTGATATCCAAGTGATGAAATGGAAGACATAGATGTCATGCAAAAGTTGGAGATCTTTATGAGCTTAAAGTGAAACACAAGTGGATTATGCTATGGTTGTGATGTGTGAAACTAGTCGGTTAAGAGTAGCGTTAACGCTATGGTACGAAATCATAGTTCAGTATTTGTAATATCACAAAATTCATTCATTGATGTAATTTGTATGCATTCTAATAGTGTAATTCAGTGTTTGTAATGTCTTAAAACTTACTCATATTGCAATATTACTGCAGTCACTGCAATTTTGATATGTATAATCTCAACAGTTCTTCCCTCAAACTTGATCTGCAAATTTCTGATATTTTGTTCAATTGAAAAGTATAATTCTGGTAAGCCTGTAGAGATGCTGGAGCTAGCTAGTCGCACAACGTTTCAGGTCTTGATGTTTTACCGCCTGAAACAAAAGAGTTACATTGCATTTTGCATCTTCATTGTTGCAGAAAGAAGTTTTGAAATATATTCACCATAATATGATGTTACTGAGCTTAATTGTGTGTCACACTGAGATATGGTCTGATCTGGTCCAGTTCTTATGAACTGTTCAGAATTTGTAATGAAATGCATGATGTGAGGCAATTGAATTTGCTAAGACATATACTACCAGCCCCTTCACTTATGTTCCATATCATGTTCTAAGCTTTCTTTCAGATGTATTTCCAGAATTCTTTCTGCAATTTTCAGATTTCTGATATTGTGTGCAAGTGAAAAGTGTAATAGCTGTATGCCTATAGAGATGCTGGAGCTAGTCCAGATACATTTCAGGTTCCTTGATGTTTTACCACCTGAAATAAAAGAAAGACATTGCATCTGCATTGTGGCAGAAAGAAGGGTTGAAATATGATGTTACTGAGCTTAATTGTGTATCAGAAGAGGCATACTGCAAAATAATACTCCTTACTCTCAGGTTTTGATCTGGTCCAGTTCTTATGAATTGTTCAGAATTGTAGGTAGAGCAAAAGATGGTATGAAATGCACGATCTGAAGTAATTGAATTTGATAAGACATATACAACCAGCCCCTTCACTTGTGTTTCAGATAATGTTCTAAATTTTCTTTCAGATGTAATTCGAGACGGTTTTCTACCGGCAATTTCACTATGACTCCCCTGCGCATGTCCAGCACTACTTGCATCCGTTCAACCTTAGAATCACATCCTTCATCTCATAAAATGACCACCCCAATGCAGCTAATCTCGGCCAAGAATCACATTCTTCATCTCAGTGCTCCATCCACAATTTTATTTCATTTTACCACTTCTAACTAACTAGCCCAACTACTTTTGTGCAATTC
Organism: Papaver armeniacum; assembly: GCA_023531295.1. Lineage (NCBI taxonomy): Eukaryota > Viridiplantae > Streptophyta > Magnoliopsida > Ranunculales > Papaveraceae > Papaver > Papaver armeniacum. Next base: position 80,554 of record JAJJWW010017213.1, read on the forward strand.
TTTTCTTTGTCAAAATCTTAAAAAGTACTGCCTGCCATCTTAATTCTGTGAACCCCATTTCCGGGACATTTGGTATCTTTAGTACTGATATAATCAAATTGGCTTAAAATTCAAGCAAGGAAGTAGTGGAATCGAGATTCTTTGTCTGTGTGTAGGTGGTCGAGTAATAAATAAACAACAATTAACTCTATCTATTGTGGTTGATGAGTCATTTTCCACCACGCGTAAACTGTCACATTGAATAAACGAATCCAATGCTATTCCAGTATTCCCATTACGCATTTTGAGGTCTGCAGTCCTGTACCTGTGATAAATTAGTGAGAATCTGAGATCCACTGTGAAAATTTTGAATTTCAAAAACCAAAAGCCTTAAAGCATCTGTGTCTACATCTCCACCCCCACTTGGTTGAAATCAGAGGCTCTGTTTCAAAGGGTCGTTGAAGAAGATCACGTGTGTGTCTTTAGATTCAAACTTAGCTGTATATAAACAACACAGGGCGAGGGTATGATACAAAACCAAAACATAAATCTCATTTTTCAGCAAGCATGGAGTTCTTACTAGGTCAGGCAATAGTTAAGATGAAGAAGAAGAAGAAGAGGAAGAAGAAGAGAGGGTTTCAGTGTGATTGAAATTTGGCATATGCGGACTCGGAAAAAGACGCCATAGCACTGGATTTGTAGTCGATATCTTTGAGCCATGATAATTGTCCAATTCTGATCAACAAAGATAGAGCCAAGTTATCTAAGGATTAGAAGTTGAGAAGGGACATTTGATTCGATTGTGGATGGCGACTAATTCAGTTGATAATGGCGTAAGAATTCACTGTCGTGGTCTAAGAACACGCAAATCGGAGCTTTAGCAAGGTAGTGCTGGACTAGACATTTAAGGTACCTTGATTTATCATGGTTCAAACATCCACGTCGCAAGTGGTGCAAGTCAATTACTCCATCGGTGTTGCATCGAGATATTGCTTCATATGCTCTTCAATTGACTCACATAAATTAGATTGGAGTTCAAAAGCAGGTTTGCACCACAGGTGTTGCAACTTACAAGTAGCAAATTTGAAGGGCTCGACGTATTATCTCTTTCTAAGAATAAGCAGATCGGAACTTTAGCGGAACTAAGACATTTAAGGTACCTTGATTTCAGATGATCTGAATGTGCACATCGCAAGTCGATTATCCCATGAATGGTTGGTCGATATATTGTTTAACATGCTTGAGGCTTGTTTCCGGGAAGTTAGTTCAATTTATCGGCAAATAGAAATTGTATTTGATTAATGTAAAATTGATATTATGAATCCAATTCATTTATCTTCTTTTGTTCCTTTGATTAATAATGTAATTAAGAGTTTGGATGCAAAGATAGCGACAAGGTTTAGAGTCTTAGGACTGCCGAATCTTAATTCAACCTATAGTTGCAGAACCTTTCAAGATTGAAGGTTAGGATTGCTAAAGCATAATCCGGTTTGTTTAAGAACATTATAGTTTTGCACAAGTAACCTTTTGAAACTACTTAACAACATACCACTACCGCATAACCCCTTGGAGAGTAAATCCTTTGACAGCGCCAACCGAAATTTCAAGTCTAGTCCAAAAACATCCGCCAGAATGGTTCAATTGTAGGCCTGCAGCTCTTTGTCCTCCCTGTGTAAATATCATCCGGCCTAATATTGTGGTTGCCGATTGAAATTACTGAATTTGGCATTAGTTTACACTAGGATGATATGAATCATATGATCGGTAAATGTGGTGCAGTACTGTAAATAGTAAATAGGTAGCAAGTCAAGATAAGAGTAGATAGTAAATTTGTTGATTAGTAAAAACAAAATTTACTGTAATTAAAAAGTGGTGAAATGGGACCCTCTATGTCTTCTACTTTACGCGAATATCGGAGATAAAAATTGATAGGCCCTTGTTGATGTCCGTGAACTTCTTTATTATCATCAGTCTTCTGTTCAAACTTAAAGACTCAGATTCAGATCTATAAACAACAAGGTATGCAGTAATTGATAGAAAAATTTCCATTTCTCATTTTCAATCTGAGTGTAAGTAATATTCATTTGGTTTTTTCAGACATCATCTATTGATTTAAAAAAATGGTTGAAATTGAGAAATCTCAGAGAGTAAGCATGTTGTTGTTACTAAATAAGAGGAAGAAGAAGAAGAAAAAGAGAAGATTAGGGTTTATTAATAACTCAAATTCATCACTTGGCATGTGAGGAATCGGAAAAAAACACCTCAACTATCTACTTGGATTTCTAATGGCGTATCAGAACAAGTGACAATCTAAAGGAGTTAAGGTTGAGGATTTCTAGAAATACATTTTGATTCATTTATGGATGGCACGAAGAATCATCTTAACAGCTAAAACACTTATGGTATGTTAGTGTTTCGTAGTTGATTGTGGTAAGAAATATCGAGATTTTGTTATTGCCTTTGGTATTTGCAAACACCTGAATTGATTCGTCTGAGGTGAAATTGGGCATTTGAAAAGTGAAGGTATTTCTTCATCTCCTATACTATAAGTAGAGTGTATTATGATTTATCAATTTCTCTTCCTGTATCCAGATGTATATGTTGAATTAGAATGCCTTAACCTGTCAAAAACGAAAAAAGAGCATCACTACATTAAGGCATCTTATGCACCTAGTTAGTTATAGAGAACAAGAGTTTTTGTAACACTATTAGCATCAAGGACTCGTATTATCTGCGCAAGGAACAACCCCATTTAAGTTTTAGTAACTAAGTACTTGAAAGCGTTGAACCTTCAAAAGAGCAAAAAAAGTGTATGATTAACTTGAGACATCTTATAGACGACACTCGTATTGTGAAATGCGAGGTAGAATATAACCAAGTTGCCTTTATATATTAAGGGTTATTGTCATTCAATGTCGGCAAGTCGAGTGGTGCTGGAACCGCTCTGAACCCTCATTGATGATTTACTAATTATGTGATACCAAAAGTAGAGGCTAAAATGTAAATTTGAGGCAGAAGCAATTGTCAATTAGTAAAGTTTCTCATTGGGGAATGAGTACGGAGGGAAATGCTGCTGCCTCATCTGTAAGAAGAGCTTGATTTCGCAGGGCAACGGGTGTCCTCCTTTCCGATGTGAGAGAAGAAGAATGTGCAAGAAAGAAGAAGAAGAATTTTGGCAGCGTAGCACTTCATCTCCTATATAAGGTATATAAGCCTGTTGTAGCTTAAATTCCTTCAAACGGTTATGGCACAACACCTTAAATGATATAGTAGCTCAGGTTTTCTTATGATTGGTATCTAACCCATGGTAATGGATTGCTGAATAGTAATCTTTCTGATCATTCAGATGCTTTTTCTCTAGGTTTATATTTTTATGTTTACTAATTGAACAGATTGATATTTTATCTTCCTTTTCTTTTATGTAATGTGTAATCTCCTGTAACACGAGTTTTTCGATTACTCTGTCCATATATGAAATGCTGTAGTACTCTTTTTAGATTATGTTCTTGTTGTTTGCTGTTATGGAACTGAGTTTCGGTTACCTGTCTCAACTTAAACTTCAGTACTCTATTGAAGTGATTCCTTTTCTTCTAGGCTTTTATCCCTATATTGATGGTTAATAGTGAAGCTAATTTGTTAACAGTTCAGGATTTTAAAATCGCTTTGTATTTACTACTGTTACATGTATATACGTTTTCAGCTTGGTAAAGAAAATTTATGCTCTGGGATCCGATATACTATTGTTTGTATTACTAGACCACTAGAAAACTCCAAGCAGATTCTGTCTGGGGTTCTGTACTATTTGATGGGCAAGGAAAAACTCTCCTTACAGATCTCAGTGGTAACAAAGTGCGACACAATAGAACTCTCTTCCAGGTTTTGTGTTTGCTTAGTGATTGTAAAATTATGGAATCTTTTGTGAAACAATTGAGTAAGAAAGACTGGAAAATTGTTGTGTTGCAGACGTACAAAAAACCAACTAGTGGTGTATTGGATTGTTGGTCCTTGCAGTATCTACATTATGTAATTCCTGTTGCCAATGAGCTGAAAGTTGATATGAAGATTTGAATGTGGCCGTTAATCGACTCTCTTTAGGTTAATGTGTAATCTCTAGTAATATAAGTATTTTGATTACTTTTGCAGTACTGTTTTCGGATTAGCTTCTTGTTATTTGCTGTTATGGAAATTTGTTTCGGTTACCTCTGGTCCCTCTGTCAACTTAAACTTTTGTAGTCTATTGAAGTGATCCTTCTCTTCTAGGCTTTTATCCTTGTATTGATGGCTTGCGTGTTTGTTTTTCTATGAGAAATCATCTTAATCAGGGCAATAGCTAAGTTAATTTGTTAACAGTTCAGGATTTTGACATGACTTTATATTTACTACTGTTACATGTACACCTTTTGAGCTTAGAAAAGAAGATTTGTACTCTGGGATGCTATAATTCTTTGTACTAGTTAGTAGGTCACTTTGAAAACTCCAAGCAGGTTTTGGCTGGGGTTCTGCACTCTTAGATGCCGAAAGAATAACTCCTTGCAGCATTGCAGCGGTTACTTACTGCGCTGCACTGGTTACCCCCAGCATCGCTGTAGTAATAAAATGAAAAATATTTTTCTGTTTGCTAAGTGATTGTACAATTCTGGTTTTATTTTGTGAAACAAATGAACAAGAAAGAAAGGCTGTGAAAAATTGTTGTCTCGCTGGTGTATAAAAGTGACAAGTGGTATATTGGCTTGTTAATTGGGCCTTGTCAATGAATTTCCATGTCTGCAATATCTGTATTATGAAGTTACAGTTGCCAAGATGTGCATCGAGATGTGAATGTACCCTGTTAATTCCACTCTTAATTTAATCATTGGAGGACAATGACATTGAGATTTCCATCTAACTGCAAATTCAACTGTTCAATTTTTGATTTCTCGGAATAACTCATCATATTTCTTGATTCAGTTTCAGGCATACTATTCAAAAACTCATCATTAGACAATGAGCCATGACTCCATCCTGCCCTTATCCACTGGGTAAGTGGTAAATATAATATAAAACAACAGTGAGCCCTAACTCTAGGTATAAAAAGAAAAAACTTGAGAGAGAGTTGGTGATCCAATCTAATCTGTTTATCCTTTTCAACTTCAACAAGATCAGAGTAGATAGATCTGAGTTACTGGATGATCCAATAGTAAAACAAGATCAACTACTTACTCAATTCTGTAAAGGATATGGATGGTGTTGGAAGAAAATTTAGCAAGAAATCAAAGTTGTTTGGGTTGTTGCTAGGGGACTCAGAAGACCATAAAGGAAGAAGAAACAAAATGGATTATGTATTAATCTTGATAATCTTCAGTATGAGCGGACTCGGAAAAGTAATGAAGATAAGTAATGAAGATCGAGGACCGGGATAAGTAATGAAGATCGAAGGGGCTGTGGTTGGATCTTTTAGAAGCGCTCAATAATATAGTACTGAATCATACTAGTGAGGTATACTATTTTCTAATCTTCCTCTTCTAGGCTTTTGTGTGAATGGAAGTAACTAACTAGGCATCTGTTTTTTGAACAATGTTTTTACATTTGTTACACTAACATTGATGAGTTTTTGCTGCCATCATTTGTTAATATAAGTTTCGTTTGCTTTCCAGGTTGTGCGCAGCAGTTCACCATACAATTCTCTCCTTGAATCAAGCAGTTCACAATCACAATCTTCATTGCCAGATGCCAACACTGCCGTATAGCAGAATGTCAGAAATCATGTTTAAAATTGCCTACTACAGCTGACAATGATTGATGCACACCCTAACCCGTATGTGGATGTATACCAGAATTCCAGTCAAATATGCTTCACCTAGGAATGGCGGGATCACCAGACAAGGACTAGATTTTGTCAATTGCTGTTAGGTACAGATAATCCAAGCCTCTTTGTCTTATAAGAATTGATCGGCTAGTAATATATTCTGATATTCTATCTTGCCCTCTTAAAAGTTAACCATAGTGATTAGTAGTTCTGAGTTGTTCTTCTTGTATGTGCGCACAAATGCATGACAGGAGTCGACAGCCGCCAGTCGAAGACCATCTTCAAACAACAATGCAACTGGAAAATGCAGTAGCAGAAATTCTCCAGTTGGAAACCAATGATCCCTTGCCTCGCGATTTGGATCAAGTATGTGGCGACAATCTCCTCCAAAGTCCAAACCACAATACATTTGGACAGCAACAGTCAACCATCACCAGTTGCAGAACACCAAGAAAATCTATCCCGAGAGGCGCCAACTTTTCATGCTAGTTCAACCAAGAAGATTCAGCCACGATTTTAGGCCTCATGGTAGCTTTACTCCCCATGTATTTTATCTTTAAATCGATTGATTGTTTAATTGATTAATTTAAGTAGTACCAAGGGGTGTCAGGTGCCTCCCTGAAGTTGCAAAACGAGGACGAAACACAGATAACCCTGTACTAGGTGTTTTTCCTGACGTTAAATTAGTGGGTTATAAGGCTTAATTATGAATGTATTCTGTCTATTGATATGTCAAATGTGTGTTAGGCAGCGGGAGAACTTCCCGCTTACTGTGGCTTTGTGCAAAGAAACGCATAACTCTGACATATTCACTTAGTAATTTCTTCTTTACACTCATTTCTAATTTGTTGTGATTTGTGTATTTTTATAGGGTATAATGGGGTAGCAATATCAAGTGCAGAAGCCATCAAAAAGGCAATTGATGGGGTGGGAAAACTTTTCTCGATGCAAATCTGAAATGGTATATAGTCTAACTAATCTGCCTTATGATTTACAACGGCTTAATATCCCGAAAATGGATGTTTAGCATAGGGTGCTGGCAATGGAGTTATTCAAAGAACAGTGTTCTGAGGCAGATGAATAAGAATTGCCAAGGTACATAGTTCTCCATGGATTCTGACAGAACAATAAAAAGACTCATTGAATTGTAAATCGGCATGTAGAAATTGCTTTCAAGTGTCTCTGATGTAATTGATATTATCATCTTTCGTCCGGTTGATAATAGAGTAATTAAGAGTTTGGATTGGTAAATTAAGCATGGTCCAGCTCCTTTAAAAACTTTAAGCAAGTAATCTTCTGAAACTGCTAAAGCATGATCCAGCCATCAAGTCTCTTTAAGAAGCTTAAAAAATTGAGCAAGTAACTCTTGATATATATGCACACCGGTGGTGTCTAGCAGAAATATCGTTAGTCAAGTTAGTAAACAGTAACTACTGTCGATAAAAATTAAAAAAAAAAGTTAAAAGTAAATTACCATTGATAAGTAAAAAGTGAAAATTAGGGTTCGTCAGTTTTTCGCTTTCTTACACGCAGTTTTGGCTTCGTTTAATCGTTATTACAATGGGAGATCATCTCCCGGATCCCCCTAGAATCTCTAGATACCTTGATGCTGTCACAGTAATATTATTCAAGAGAGAACCAACCTCTCGTTGATCTCAATTCTTTACCAAAACCAGCTCTTATCGCCGGGAAAGGCAAGGGAATTATTCTAACGCTTGAGTTAGAAGATGAAGCTTTGGCAGACATGAAACACAGTTTGATTGGTCGTATTGACACAAAAAAAATTGATATGAAGTTCGAGATCGCAACACAAACCCTATTATCACAATGGAAAATTAATGGCAGTTGTAGATTTATTCCATTACCTAAAGGATTTTTCACGATGACTTTTTCTAACGCTAATGATGCTAAAAAGTATTGGACGAAGGTCCATACATCATAGAGACGACAAAGAAATGCAGACACCAATCATCCATGCAATTCGTGTTCAACCATGGACGATGGTTTTGATAGGGCAAACAAAAAGCTTCATCGACTCTTGTTTGGGTTCAATATCCGTGTTTGAGGCAAGAGTATTGGACGGAGAGAATTCTCGCTAGGTATGTCACCACCCTTGGTAAAACCTGTCAAAGTCGATGAACTAACTTTGAAGAAGACGTTTGGATATTATGCATCAGTTTTAGTTGAGATTGATTTTTCAAAACCGATTGATAAAACTGTTTACGTTCAATCAAGTTGGGATCCCGAGGGTTATGCATGTGTGGTGGAAATTCCAAAACATCCTCGGGTTTTGCGAGCACCGCAAGGTTTTAGGTCATTCTATTGATCAATGTAAAGCTAAATCACTATTCGTAGCCGAGAAAATTGTTGCTACCAAGTCGGGTAATGTAGAGATAATAATTTTAGAGATCGTAGAAGAGGTAACAGAATAGAGACTTTGTTCCCCCAACAATCGAAGAAGTCAACAACAATAATAAATCGTTACAAAGTAGAAGACAATCGTATTCGAATTAGCTAAGGGTACACAAACTAAATTCAGTGACAACGGTGTTGAAAATTCGGGTAATGTAAGCACTGGGAAGTTTGATGTTTTTAAAAATATGGACGGAACTGAGGCAGATGATATGATGGGCGACAACCAAGAAGATGAGGGTGAAGAAGTGGAAAATGTTTATGATGAGTCATCTAAAGATGTTGGGGATAAACCTATAACTCCTGAAGTTGATATCTGTAGTCAGCAATTGAGAATAATCTCACCGGTTCTTGGAGCTGATGGAGTTGTTGTGAATGAAACCATACCTGAAACTATTGTATCGGAGAGCAGTACCTTAGTTGTCGCCCTACTACTCAAAACTCAAGTAATAGTAGTTGATGATCCCACTATTACCGAAATTAGACAGGGGATTGTTGTTGGTAACAATAAAAGACGTAAACGTACAAATAAATCTAAAGAGAATCTCTCGGAAGAGGAAATACGTATGTCAAAGTTCGCTCAAGAAATTATAGATGTCGCAGCAAATAATCTTATTGATGAATTAGCAGAGAAGGTAGCCAATGAGGATGTGGAACAAGTTGGAACTGATTATAATGAAGGGATGGATGCTGATATTAATCGATCGGCGATTGTACCTTATATTCCGGGGGGGTCTATAATAAACTCCCCTAACAAAGATAAAGGGTTTGACCCTATTGCGGAGGAAGAAGCTCAGAGAGTCTTGAATTTTATAAATATGAAATTGGCTACTGCATCAGTTAATGGTAATACATCGAGGAGTAGTAAAGTGCGTGGACCTTTACAATCGCATAAACGCAATTTTAAATGAAGTTATGTTGCTAGAACGATGATTGCTACAGACATGAGTATTCTGTAGGGTCCTTGGAGTTAGTGTGATATTAATGATTGAAGTTTAACGGGTGTTATAGGTTTTTACGTTTTCATGTAAGGGCCTTTGCCCATTTATATTCCTTAGATTTTTCGAGGTTTTGTCTGCCCTTTAGTTCTCTAAAGGGTCTGGGATCCTAGGGTCCCCTGGTAATTACTTGTAATTACTGTTTTTGGCTTTAATATTATGACTTAGCTAAAAAAAAGTAAAAAGTAAAAAATGTAAGTAAAAAGTAAAATAGTGAAAAGGGACCCTATTTTCTTTACGCGTCTTGGAGATAAAAGATTCGAAGTTGTTGATATCCGTCAACTTTATTGCCTTGAAACTTGAGAGAGAGAGAGAGAGAGAGAGAGAGAGAGAGAGAGAGAGGGGGTATGCAATGCAAACCAGACTGAGATTCAGATCTATAAACAACTCTTGTCAATCGTGCTACATGACCCGCTTCCTAACAGCTAAATAACAGCGGTTGTCTATGTGGCGCTGACATGCTTCGAAAAAATTGTTGTTGTGTTTGCCACCTCATTTATTAAGTTTGCCAATAAAAAAAAAAAAAAGAAATAGGAAAATACAATCAAAACAAAACATTTTTCTTTTTTGTGGAAAGATCAAAACAAAACTGAATCAATGGATATGTTCCAAAGAAAGATCATACACGAAGGCACTACTATTTTTTCCTCTGAATCGATGGATATGTTCCAAGGCTTTGGCTAATTTTTGCTTTCATTGTTAAAAATGATGATTTATACCCTTTATTTCTCTCTACTATTTTTTTTTTTCTGAATCACTTTGTCGCATCTGTAATTTGTTTGATCAAACGTTTGGGAGTAGGGTTAATTCGTGATTTTTGTAGACATTGTGGTGTTATATAAGTTAATTTGACTGAGATGGGTAGAGATTCCAATGAAATTGGTATAAACTGTTAATAAAAAGAAGTAAAAAAAATGGAGAAGATTGGTGTGCCCTGCTTGGCAGCCAGCCATTAAGGGAAGACGATGATAAAGGATATAACCTTATAGTAAGGTTTATCAAACCACTTGATAGCCATTAAGATATTAAGAAACAGACTTGTTCAACTTAGTGTTAAATTCAATCGACGGAAGTTAGATCTGTTCTTGGAGACATACTGTAAACGCTAAGGAAATAGAAAATGAAGAAGTATATCTCAGCCATTGGATAAATCAACGGTATATACTATTTATTAGGCGGTGACGTGTCAAGTAAAATCATTAACCCTCGCCAGCTAACCCGGCCACATCACAATCCGCTGTTATTCAGCTGTTGGTTAGCGGGTTATATAGCATTTTCGCAACTCTTGTAGTCTTGTTCTAAATCCAAGCCTTAATTACAGAGTTCAAGAAATTTCATTTTTCATTTTCAATCTGAGTGTAAGAAAGATTCGATTTAAGAATGGTTGAAATTGAAGTTGATAAACCTCAGACTGTAATAAGCATGTTGATGACATTTTGATTCAATTGAGTTCATCCATCTATTTCAAAAGTGAAGTATTTCAACATCTCCTATATACTTGGTGTCATTATCCTGTATCCAGATTTATGCAACATGTTAGAATACCTTTGACCTTTATAACTTTTTATTTATGCATGTTTAAATTAAGAATGTCAATGATAATCATTTACGGGTTCATCTTGTTTTCTTAAAGGGGAATCACTAGATTGCTGAAAGCCATGGCTAGACAACCTGTGAGAGCACACCTACCTGTGGTGGGTGTTGTTCAGGGAGATTTTGTAGGTGAAAATTGATTCTATCCCTGAGATGGAGGTCTAGGTAGCAGGAGAAACAATTTGAGTTGTTCAGATGGCTAGGGTAATAAAACACTTCTCATGTTATTTTTTTACATTTCTCTAACCTTTCGTGTTTGTTCCATTCTGTTTTTCATGTAATATTGATAGCCCAATCTTTTCTGATTTATTGGAATTCACTGAATGTAACCTTCAGAATTCAGTCCTACTAGTGTCATTTTGATTTTTGATGGGTCTGCTAGTTCTGTTAGTGTTATGTAATTGCCACACTTGAGGCACATAGACCATGGAATTAGTTGAGCATGTTTATATTGATTTTGTCTTGTACGTGGTCTTTCAATACATATGGCATCTTTGTAATAGAATTTCGAATGAGATATTTTGAAGCTTATTTGTCAATAGCACGTTACTGGAGTTTCACCTCTCTGGAAGGAGAGATATACCGTATTGCTGAGGGAGATTTTGTGGGTGAAAAAGCGTATGTATTGATTCACAATTGTGCTCTCATTTATCTTTGCAATAAAGCATATGTATTGATCATTTGCAATGATAAATGAGAGATAAAATAGCAATTGTGTATATCCAGTCTTTTGTCATTTATTGAAATCTTTGGAAGGAGGAGTTGTAATCTTCAGAATTTTGTCACAAATGGAAATATTTTGATCAGAGCTGGTATTTTTTCTGCGACTTATGGATTTCCTTTAGTTTGGTGATTTTTTTGGGTTGTTATGCTTTTAGTTAATCTGGGGGCATGTTGATGACACTGCAATCCCAAACAGCAAGATTCATACTTTAAGCAGTAAGCCTGTGCCCATACTAGCCTTGGCTGCTAAACATGTTATTCCAGTTATTTAGCATTGTCACTTTGCTAAGATTCAATATTTCATTATAAGGTTGTTTTATCTCTCATTTATCTTTGCAAATGATCTTTACTAATCCACAATTGTTGTTTGTAGATTCCAACTTATGGGTCCAAAGGAAAGGCTTCCTACAAAAGGTGTAGTTGAGTTGTTATCTGATTTATCCATTTCTTTACGTGCATCCAGACTTTTGAAACAAATTCAAGTGCCTTGACTACGTTGAGGCAAAAAAAGAGTATTACTACGTTGAGGCATCTTATACACCTAGTTAGTTAGAGAACAAGAGTTTTTGTAACACTACTAGCAGCGAGGTTTCATATTGTCTGTGCTAGGAACAAGCCCATTTAAGTGGTATTGTTGTAGAAATGCGAGGTAGAATATAGACAACTAAGTTGCCTTTATTTATAAAGGTTTATTGTCATTCAATGTGGGCAGCTCAAGTGGTGCTGTCACCGCTCTTAAACCTCATTGATGATTTACTAATCATGTGATCGAAAAGTACAAGCCAAAATGTAAATTTGAAGTTGAGCAATTATCATTAAGTAGACATTTGCCAATAGTGAATGAGTTCAGAGGGAAGGGCTGCTGCTCCACTGTAAGAAGAGATTGATTGTGCAGAGCAATTTGTGTCCTCCTTTCTGATTTGAGACAAGATGAATATTCGCAGTTAGCACTTTATCAACATATGTATAAATCAAGAGACCTGTTGGAACTTAACTTTCCTTAAAACGATTTATGGCACAACACCTTAAACGATGCGGTGGTACATATCTTCCTTTTCCTTTTATGTAATGTGTAACCTCAAGTAACATGAGTTTTTCGATTGCTCTTTTCATACATGTAATGATGGAGCACTCTTTTTAAGAAATTTCTTGTCATTTGCCGTTATGGAACTGAGTTTCAGTTACCCCTGTCAACTTAAAAAACTCCAGTAGGCTATTGAAGTAATCCTTCTGTTGTAGGCTTTTATCCCTATATTGATAGCTTGGGTGTTTGTTTTTCTGTCAGAAATACCAGTCAGGGTAATAATGAAGCTAATTTGTTAACAGTTCAGTATTTAAACATGGCTTTGTATTTACTACTGTTACATGTATACGCTTTGAGCTTGGGAAAGAAAAATGATACTGGGATATAGTATTCTTTGTACTACGATCACTGAGAAAATTCCAAGCAGATTCTGGCAGGGGTTCTGTTAGTTGATGCGTTTTTTCTTGCAGCTTTGCTGTAGTAGCAAAACGTGACACACTCTGTTCCAGGTTTTTTATTTGCGAAGCGATTGTAAAATGGGAACATTAATTAAATACCCCTCTTTTTCAAGGTCTTCACAAATACCCCTAAGAACTTCATAACTACCCCTAAAGGGTTTTTTTAAGTGGATAATGAAAATGAACTAGTACTTTTTTGGATAATGAAAATGAACTAGTATGTTCTTGCCAGATGAAAACGTTCAACTCAACCTTCCTACGGAGGTTGAATTGACTTAATATAATCTTAGATGTGCAAAAACTATACCCTAAAATTTATAAATATACCCTTTAGGGGTATTTATAAAGTTCTTAGGGGTGTTTGTGAAGACCCATGAAAAGGAGGGGTATTTATTTAATTCCCACTTGTAAAATTTAGGTTCATGTTGTGAAAAAATTGAACAAGAAAGACCGGATAAATGTGGTCTTGCCATTGTACAAAACCAACTAAAGTGGTATATTGGCTTGCCGGTCCTTGTCAGTCAAGTTAACTGCATTATGAAATTTCTGTTGCCAAATGAGCTAAACGTTTGTATATCCCTATGAAGATGTGAATATGGCCGTCAAAATCGACTCTCCTAGTTCAAACAGTGAGTCATTAGCTGCCCTTATCCATAGGGTTTATGGTAAATATAACACAATAGAGTGCCCTAAAGCCCTAACCCTACCTATAAAAGAGAAAAGCTTGTGTGTGTGAGAGAGAAAGACTTGTGAATCAAATCTGGAGAATCTCATCTGACTAGTAAAACAAGATGAAGAAACATAAAGATTTGAAAGTTGTTGTTAAAGACTCAAACTGTGGATAATCGGTATGATCGGTTTCGGAAAATGTTCAAAAATCTGGGGAAATTGGTTGGGAAATCTCTCCAAACTGTGGATACTTTTTTCAATTGATCTTACAAACGGCACCTAGAGACATGGTATACTTTAAATCCCTAACTTGTTCTGTATCTTTGTTTTATCATTTCATTTTGTAACTTGGGGTTTTCTATTCTGTTGGCTCTTGTGTGTTAATTTCCAAGTAATTAGTCATCTGTTATGAACCATGGGCACAATTGATGTTGGGTTTTGATTCATGTGTTAACAAAACAACTTTTTTGCCTCATTGTGTTGAATTGTGTTGATTGCTACAACTCTGTGAATCTGTGAATGGTCCTAGTTGATTATTTTGTAATGAGAATGTGATGTTGATTCTAATTCCGCATTTTCGTTAGTGCAGAGGTGCCTCTATTCTGCTTTTAAGTTCATCGTTATGTAAATTTCTATTCTGCTGGCTCTTGTGTGAATGGCCAAGTAACTAATTCTAATTCAACTGTTTTGAACCATGTTTACCTTCAGGGAACTCGTTAGAAATCTCGTTGAACAGAACAAAGACAAGATTCCATTGACAGATGAAGATAAGGAAGAAGTTGTTGTGATTCGCAAAGACTTCCAAGATTGGAAGGAGAGAAAGAACTAAGGGTACCAGTTACAAAGGGAAAGAAATTTTGGAAAAATGGAAGAACAACTTTCATGCTGGAGGGAGTACATCACAGACGACAGGCAGACAGGGTATCGCAGCTGAACCTTCTTGTCATACTAAAGAAGTGAACATAATCTTAGTGGAAATAATGAAGCAACTTGCTGAAGCTGAAAAACTTTTGCTTGCAGATGAGGGGCAATTCTCAACAGCTCTGTCAGAAGGGTAACAAGCAAACAAAAATATGCCGACTTGAATTCCAGTCTAGCTCAATTTGCTACCAGTTCATTAGTTGGCAATTGAATTTTTGATACCGAAGTGCCTACTTCTATGCCTCTCTTTTCTTCATTATGCCTTTGGAACTAACCCATCTGGGTTCCTCTTAAGCTTGGTTTGTAAACCATGGTAATGAATTGCTAATTGTAATCTTTCTGATCATGTAAAAGGTTTTTTCTCTCTAGTAATATGTAGTAGTATTTTATCCCAAGTAACTTGAATTTTTCGATTACTCCTTCCATGTATGTAGTGATTTTCTCTGCAGATCTGGGTGTTTAATAGTGAAGGTAACCTGTTAATTCCCACTTTTATTCCTTTTGGGACAATGACATTGAGACTTGAATCAACCACAAATGGCTAACAATTTTTATTACTCAAATTCTCAAATTCAATTTCAGTCATACTTTTCAAAACTCAGCCACTTCTCTATCACAGTCCAATATCCACTTAATCAAACGGTGAGCCATAAGAAGCTGCCCTTATCCACTGGACGCATGTCAATTATAAAACCATAGTAAACCCTAAATCCCCAACCCTAGGTATAAAAAGGAAAAGTTTGAGAGAAAGAGAGACCTGTTATAATTTACCGTATCATCAGTAAGATCAAGAGACCTGTATAAAAAGGATGAATATGGAAGTTGCTGCTAAAGACTCGGAAGAACTGAATGAAAAGGAAAAAACCAAATGCTTCATGTATTGATCTAGATAATTGGGTATGAGCGGAGTCGGAAAATGAACAACGATCGCTAGATAATGAGCTCGTGTAGGTCGATTTTAAGCCTCCAACCATACCTTACCTCGAGAGAGAGAAAGGGTATACTCTAAATCTTGAACTTGTTCCGTATGTTTGTTCTATTTCCGAATCGATGATGTTTGTTTAACCTCATCATTTTGTAACTTAGATTTTCTGTTATGTAGCCTTTGGTGTGAATGGCTAAGTAAATTAGTCATCTGTTTTGAACCATGGGCAATATTTTTACACTACATTGATAAGTTTGCTGAGTTTTTGCTGCTGTCGTTTGTTGATTTATTTGCTTTTTAGGTTGTATTTCTTGTATACACTGTCAACAGGATGCATATATGTGGGATCGGGTTGGATCGGTATCTTGGCAAACCGTGGATCCGAAATTATTCACAGCATGGCAGTTGAAAGAATTGCGGAACTGGAGATACAAGTCACTTGCATGTGTCCAAGGATAAGGCTTATTACAAACTGGCAGTTGAAGAAATTAACAGTTTGGTTCGATTTTGGATGGAAATTCTAAGCAAGTTGTGGACGACACAAGGATTCTTTGTCATGTCCAAGGAACTAGCAAATCGGTAATACCAGTTTAGCACAGAAGAAGATTATTCGCAGCTTAGCGCAGTTCATTGCTATAGTAAGTATCCTCCTCAAAACGGTTTATTGTACAATTAAATGATGATGTAGTGGCTCTGTCTGGTTTTCTTATCCTTGGTATTTAACCAAAGGTAATGATGAATTGCGGAACTGTAGTCTTTCTGGTCATGTAAAACGTTTTCATGTATGTGGTGATTTTCTCTGTAATTCTGGGTGTTTGTTTTTCTGTCAGAAATCGATTCAGGAATTCAAGTAACTTGACTCCTTGGGTTTGGTATAATTCTTTGAAATTGAAAAAACACAATTATACTCTGGAATACGCTGTAATTCTTTGTACTACTTGATCACTAAGAAAACTTCAAGCAGGTTCTCTCTGGCAGTTCTGCACTCTTACTTGCAGCATTGCAGTGGTAACAAAATGCAACACATTTCTGCCATATTCTGAAGTTACATTTGCCATTTGCCCATGAGCTAAGTAAGTTGCTTAGCAGTTTTTAATTTCTCAAACTCATTTCAAATTCAGACCTACTTTTCAAAACTCAGCCACTTTGGCCCGCTCACCTCATTGAGCAGTGAATCATGACTGCAGGTGCCCCTGCTTGAGAATTACGCTTGCACCTCTTACTTCGATAAATTGCATTTTCCAAACGACAATAGACAAGACCAGGACCAATGAAACATTAAGAAACTGTGCCATTGTAACTGTCGATCTTGACTTACTTCAGATATGGGAATTATCTGAGATAAAGAGAGGTATTCAACAAGCTGTTTCAGTTTTTCACTTTCAATTAGTGCTCATTTGTTTAGTTTAAGGCGCTTTGGATGTGCATTTACATTAGAAATAGTAATTTAATCCCCTAATTTATTTGGCAACGTTTCATGTGATGAAATTGAGTACTAAAATCAGTTAGACATGTGTTCTAAAAATGTCTAAAATCAGTTAGACATCTACCGAATCCAATTTGCTGCTGGCCGTTGATTGAGCTAAAGAATGCCAGGCGCAGGACCTTTGAACAGGTTCTAAAAATTACCGTATCATCAGTAAAAAGTTTTTTACTGCTAGTTGTAGGATTCAAATATCGCACAACATATTTTCTTAGCGTGCGAGATTCAATTATTTCCTTAACTCGCGAGAAGGTAGCAAGACTCGCGAGAATGACTCGCGAGAAGGTAGCAAGAGTCGCGAGAATGTCTCGCGAGAAGGTAGCAAGAGCCTGCGAAATTATCAAAGATCTCGAGAGAATATGAGCTGTATGTGAGCTGTCATCCATTATGTAAACACCTATATAAAGAGGAGAGCAGGAGAGAGAAAGGGGGAACACTTTTAGGAAAGAGAGATATTTTTGAGGGAAAAACTTTATTTTCTTTATCATCTTCTTCCCCAAATAATTAGATCTAGAGCTCTACAAAATATCCATTAATGGAGATTGTAAATCTAATTCTTATGTAACCTCAAAAATCATAGTGAAGAATCGTGGATGTAGATCACATTGATCGAACAACGTAAAAAATCCTTGTGTCCATTTTACAATTTTAGCATTTTTATCTTTTTCATATCAAATAAGTTTAGATCTAGAAATTATTATCAAGATATAGTGAGGGGTGTAGTGTGGGATTTCCTGCAACTACATATTGGCGCTAGAAACACTACCTGCTTGCTGGATTGAGGAAGATTCAAAGAAATTAGCAATTGTTGGTGATGAATTCAATGAGATCCGTGACATACAAGGGAAAATATGGGAGTTCTTGTGATTTCCTCATACTTTCAGACAACAAATAACACCAATAGTTAAAAGAAGGCAAACAGGAGTAGACTGGAAGATTACCTCTCCCATGAAATCAACAGAGTCTTCATCGACATTTAGCATCAGAAGGACGAATTCCACTCTTATCTATCTAGTTATTTTATTAATGTGCAGGGAAAAACAATTATTTTATTACTAATCATTATTTTATTAATGTGCAGGAAAGAACAATTATTTTATTATTCGTTAAGAAAGCTTAGAGTACCAAGCGATCAAAATTATCACCAGCTATGAGGTCATCTCTGTCCATTTAGTTGTTTGATAACTTGTGAAAGAATGGCCAGAAAATAATTAAAAGAAAGACGCACAGAGGGATGGACAAGAGCATCATCATGTCAACAAAAAAAAAAAAAAAAATAATGGAAGAAAGCAGCTTCAAAAGAAGGGAGAACATCCAACTTTAGCGAAGAGAAGAACAAAATTTATAGCACAAAGGAAGGTGCACGTATGTATAAACTAAAGAAGTAACAACAGGAGAAAAGTTGACTAATAACGTATTAACTCAAACCAGCGAGCAATCCTTGAGAAATACGAAGCAGCAAAGAAGCATGAGATGCAAGTTTACATTACAATTAAATTCGCAGGGACATTATGTACAGGCGAAGACAATAGTACATACTAAAATGCCACAAAACAAATTTGTGAAATTACAATGAATTCTTTATGTAAGCTTCGCAGGAATAGAGAGGGAAAGGAGATGTTCATTTGGGAGACCAACAAAGGAATATAGAACTGCGAGGAGCAAAGGAATGGATCAAAAGGAGACCATCGAGGAAGCGGCGAAGAGAATGAAACCATACCGAGACGAACAAGGCTGCCAAAGAACCGAGAATGACCCGTCAAATAAGACTACTCAGATGAAGATTATGTAGCAAGTCAAACCATGAAGATTTCATCTGGGTAGAGAGGGATTTTCTAATAGAAATTACCAATAACCAAAGGACGAAGAAAGACGCAGATGTGAAAGGAAGGAACAAAGCTACACAGCATGGGTACATCTAAGGACTAAAGTGATCAAAGGAAAAGAAAGAAAGCAGATGGCAAAAGAAGAGTATTCATAGATGTGATAGAATTCAAGGGACTATGGAAGATTGGGTGTCTGCGAAGTTTACTTCACCTGAAAAACGGAAAGAACCACTATCAGCGAATGAAAGAAATGTTCATGTCTACAACACTAGTATGAATTGTTACGTGAAAAGATGATTTTTGCTTGAATCGCTAAGAGAAAAATTAATAACAACAGGCATGGACCAAGAAAATAAACAAACTGCATGAAGATAAAAGTGTAGGATGATGCATGAAGACACGATTAGCAGCAGCCCAATGAAGCATAACCCCAGACTCTTGGTGAAGAATTAAACAACAAACTTTTGCATTAACATCTCAACATGCAAGTTGTAGCAGACTGGGGATCGAATATCTTCCCAAGCACGAGTCCATAAGAGAAATTATAAGGCGATTAAAAACATCTCAGAACTTCAAGGGAGAAAGCAAAAGGCAAAGACACGACGATCTTCTTTTTGGGCAATCAATCCAGTTCGCAACAATTAAGTTCGAGTAAATCAGCTCAATCTACATTCTCGCAGGTTCGAAATAATTCAATCTCTGCGAAATTAATAGTTCATGCTAAGAGGAAGGAAGGGAGAAGCTAGGTCATCATGCACGGCATGAAAAGAAAAGGGACGAAAAGTAGAACCAAAACTACAACGTGAAGATTAAACACAAAGCATCAGGCGAAGCAATAATCTCTCAACAGCTAATTTCGTCAGCAGCTTTAGGCAAAGATCACAAATCAAGCGAACAAATTCGCAGGGGAAAAGATATACCGGCGAAGGAAAGATTGAATTTTCTGAAAAGATCCAGAGTTCATAGTTTTCTTTGAACTTGTTACGTGCGAACATAAAAGGCAGAACCAAGTGATGCCCATCTCTTAAATAGTCTTTATATTTTCGCAAGTTTACTACACTAACACAGGTAGCAGCTCGAACAGATGGTCAAGGTTACAGAATATGAGCTGGAGGTTATGCATTCGATTTCACATACACACAAAGTTTTTGCATATTTTTGATATATGAAGATCAGGATAAATGGGAGGTGCGGTCCTGTTCTCTCACAAAACAAGAGCCAGCAAAGTTGGTTAGAGGTAAGAACAATGAGTCTGAGGACGCAAGTTCAAATCCCACTTCTCGCGAATTTTTCCCATCTTTTTTGCAAAAAAGAGAGTTGATGATTATCTCGCAAAGAATGAAGACATGCGATAATTTCGCAAAGATAATGAGAAGAGATAATCAAAAGTGAATGATTGAATGAATTGACAAAAGTGAATGAGTGAGTGAATGGGACGAACCTTTATGGCGTACACCCTAGTTCGCGAATGATATTTCGTAAGAGGCAAATGTAAGACCTAAAGTGCGTCATATAAGGGGGTATCTCTTGACATGGCTCAGGGAAAATGTTACACCGCCCCTGGAACCTGAGTCATGGAGATTTGGGGCCCATGAAAGCCTATCCGGAAGAGGTACCTTGGATTCCCAACTATATATGTAAGGTTATACCCTGGTTGGGCGACCGAGGGTCTCTTCCAAGGAGTCAGCGCATGACCAAGGCGCCGAGGTACATGGTTGAGTCAAGAGTGCGGGGAGCATGGAACTTCCTTACCACTCTTGACAAGTCTTGGCACATGCTGCACTCGGCCCGAAGAAAACTCCACTTAGGGTGCAGTCTCGTAACCATAAGCCATATAGGTATAAGGGATAAGAGGCTGCGAAAACAACCGGTTGTTGTTAAGACCGGATGGGAGGAGCTAGTCTTGTATGGCCGATGTAAGCCTCCTTGAAGGGGCAACCAGGGAGATGATAAGGGCGACACCCTCCATTAGGGAGAGTGTCAAAACAGACGCAAATGTCATGAGGCTTTATTTTCGCAAGAAAATTTAGGCTTGTCATATTTGTGCAATGATCCTGCAGAGGCAACAATACTAACGCGAGGGTAAGACGAGATCAATGGGTCTTTTCACGAAAGTGTACGGACGTCCTGCGATTTCATCGCAAGACGACAATATCATGGGGATTTATGTTCGCAAGGATATTTAGGCCTGTCATATTGTCGCAAATAAAATATCCTGCAGAGGCAATAATACTAAAGAAATGATAAGACAAGATCAATGGGTTATTACATGAAAGTGTAATGACGTCCTGCGATTTTGTTGCAAGACGGCAATGTCATGGGGCTTTATGTTCGCGAGGATATTTAGGCCTGTCATATTGTCGCAATGAGGGGTGGCAAAATAAGACCTTTAACTAGGAAGGCAAAATAAGACCACACAAAAACAATTATAAGGCAAGATCAAGGGGTTATTACATGAAAATGTAAAGACGTCCCCGCGATCTTGTCGCAATGACAAAATTCAACATAAACAATTTGGATGAAGTGCAGGAATAAGAAAAGATGAAGCACAAGTAAGAACTTGCGAGAAACAATAAATACACAAAGAGGAATGCATATACTAGAGACAAAATCAGAGAAATGAAGAATGGAAGCGATTTAAAGCTACATCAATTTTAGAACGGCGAAATGAGCTAAGTAACACAAACATTAGCTATACATTGCAGTAGATAAGCATTCTCATCATACAAGCATCATAATCGCATCATGAAAGCATTGCATAAGCATTTCATGGCATAACCATTGCATATACATTTCATAACATAATC
Source organism: Papaver armeniacum (assembly GCA_023531295.1). Taxonomy (NCBI): domain Eukaryota; kingdom Viridiplantae; phylum Streptophyta; class Magnoliopsida; order Ranunculales; family Papaveraceae; genus Papaver; species Papaver armeniacum. The sequence continues at coordinate 102,157 of JAJJWW010017213.1, forward strand.
ATTACATAAGCATCATACTCGCACAAGTATTTTACAAAATTTTACAGAATTATCCAGAATCTCTCAGCAGAACTATTTATAATCTCTCCAGAGTGTTATTCAGAGTCTCTCAGCGATATTATTTGGAATCTCTCGAGGTATTATTCAGAATTTCGCAGAGAATGAGTTATAATTTCTCAGAATGTGATTAGTTTGCGAAATGTGGTTATTTCGCAAAATTATAAGCAACTTGAAGAGATTATACTATCGCATGAGCACAAAGCATGAGGACAGAGGCAAAATGAGAATGAAGATACAACTCCCTCATCCAACATTTTCTTAAAGATTCTACCTTCAAAGATAAAGAACAGAGGCAATTATGGATAACCAAGAAAAAATTTTATGTTCTTTATCTTCTCGGCAAGAATCACTTCCAAAGAAGATATTCACCAGTGAACAACAAGAATCTTCACCAAAAATGGAATAATAACTTCGCATGAACAGAGGCAATACTTCTTATACTTCAAGGATTAATACTTCATATTCACTTCTTAAAGTTTCGGAACTTCGCAAAAGAATAGAGCATTGCATGAGGCAAAGAACATGGAGCGAGAGTTTCGCATGATGGATTCGCAATACTTCTTATATTTAGAAGATTAAGTACTTCTTATAATTCTCAAGGATACTTCATACTTCATACTTCTTATACTTCTTCAAGGATACTTCATACTTCATATACTTCGGGATGGTATTTTTATTTACTTCGCAAAGCTTCGAACTTCGCAAAAGAATAGAGGCAAGTACGTACTTTTCAAGTCCAAAGATTCTTCCGCTCGTTCCTTCATCAAACAAAGATCAAAGATTACATCAACAACGGATTTTTCCTTAAAGAATGCTCTTCAAGCAATATTCAAGGAAAAAGAGGCAAGATGTAGGATTCAAATATCGCACAACATATTTTCTTAGCGTGCGAGATTCAATTATTTCCTTAACTCGCGAGAAGGTAGCAAGACTCGCGAGAAGGTAGCAAGACTCGCGAGAATGACTCGCGAGAAGGTAGCAAGAGTCGCGAGAATGTCTCGCGAGAAGGTAGCAAGAGCCTGCGAAATTATCAAAGAGCTCGAGAGAATATGAGCTGTATGTGAGCTGTCATCCATTATGTAAACACCTATATAAAGAGGAGAGCAGGAGAGAGAAAGGGGGAACACTTTTAGGAAGAGAGAGATATTTTTGAGGGAAAAACTTTATTTTCTTTATCATCTTCTTCCCCAAATAATTAGATCTAGAGCTCTACAAAATATCCATTAATGGAGATTGTAAATCTAATTCTTATGTAACCTCAAAAATCATAGTGAAGAATCGTGGATGTAGATCACATTGATCGAACCACGTAAAAAATCCTTGTGTCCATTTTACAATTTTAGCATTTTTATCTTTTTCATATCAAATAAGTTTAGATCTAGAAATTATTATCAAGATATAGTGAGGGGTGTAGTGTGGGATTTCCTGCAACTACACTAGTCGAGGAGAAGAGGGAGCCTCTCTCTGAACTCAATTTCAGCAGTACACTAATAGTGCAGAAATGAGGTGCCCAAATTAAGGAAGCAACAAATCCTCTAATTTTCAATGGCTAGCTACATAAAGAATTTTCTTGAATTATTTGTCAGGCTCTTGGCTTTAGGATGGATCCCCTTTTACCTAGTAATTTACCTTAGTACCTCGCATCTTAACACAAACAAATCTTATATTGAATGTTTTTTTTTTAATAGGAAAGGTAGTTTCATTAGATAAAAGCTTTTAAGTTGACATATTGTTCTTGTCATGCTGGACAGTCTGGCTCATTATTAAACCAATCAAAGCAAACTAAATGGGATCTCGCATACTTTGCAATAGAGTCTGCCAAGTGATTTGCATCTCTATGAGCATAAGTGCAAACCCAGAATTCAAAAGAATTTAAAATGTTGAGAGTATCTTGGACTAAGTTTTGAGTTGTCCATTTTATTGCCGTTGCCTTTCCATTGACTGCCGAAATTATGTTTAAGCAATCTCCCTCCAGGTGAATCTTTTTCCATCCCTTTCTTTGTGCCCATAAAACTGCTTCTAGTAACGACTTAGCTTCAGCCTGCTCCGGATCAATTGCTAGAGATGCACCTCCTCGCAATCCATTGATGATACCTGCAAAATTTCTGCAAATTAGACCCCAACCTGATAAAACATTTTTATTTAAATGGGAAGCATCAAAATTTATTTTGTAAACATCATCTACTGGAGGCTTCCAGTTTTTCCTAATCACATTGGTTGTTGTAAAACTATTTGGGTGTAGTACTCTTGTCCTATTCCAATCACTCATCTGCAAGAGAATATTGTTAGAGACCTGAGTACTGTTGAAAGCCTTATTGTCAAAAACTTTCCCACATCTAGCTTTCAGATAAGCCATATAATAAAACTAACTTCTTCATACATCTTAAAGTCTTTTTGCATAGCACTATTCACACTAAGAAAGAAACTGCACACCCATTGGTGTAAATCTTGATTCTGAAGGATAGTTTCTAATCTAGGATTGACAGCATTCCAAACTGGTTTTACTACAGGGCAGTCAAAAAATAAGTGTTGAGGTGATTCAACACTAGTGTTGCATAGACTACAAGAGTTATCATGATGTCTTGTAAACCTAGCAAGCCTAGATTTAGTGGATATACAATTATGAAGGAATTTACACATGAAGTGTTGAACTCTAGGGGGAAGTTTGTGTTTCCAGAAGGATTTCCAAGAAATAGCTAAGTTATTCTTGGTAGGTTTAGAAACTAGTTGTTCATTCAACAGGGTGTTGTATGCAGTCTTAATGGTGAAAGTTCCATTACTAGAAGGCTCCCATCTTAGCTTGTCACTACCTGCAAGAGGGATTCTGATATTAGTAATCTCAGTAACATTATTTTCATCAAATAAGGCATTTAAATGATCTATTTTCCAAGTTTTGTTATCATGATCAATGAGCTGACTAACTCTGGTCATACTAGAGGAAAAATAGTGATTATCTGGTGGTCTGTGCATATTTGGAATCCAAGTGTCTTTCCAAATATTCACAGAAGTACCATCACCAATTTCCTAGACATAATGTCTTTTAATGAAATTCAAACCTGTACTTATTCCTTGCCAAATCCAGCTTCCCTGCTTACAGACACTGTCAGTCAAAGGGTTAACACCAGAAAAATATTTTTCTCTTAAGATAACAACCCAAGGTTCCTCAGGATTATTAATCATCCTCCAAGCAAGTTTAGCAAGTAAAGCCATGTTTAGCAGATCCGTTTTTCTAATGTTGAGGCCTCCTAGCTCTTTAGGAAGGGCAATGTCATTTCAGGATTTTGGGAAGAAACCCTTTTCATTCTCCTTTTACCCCACCAGAATTTCATTTGAATATTATCCATTTGGACAGTAAGCTCCTTTTGCATTGGGAAGACAGCCATATGGTGGCTAGCAAGGCTTCCTAGAACAGCTTGGTTCATGACAGTCTTACCTGGAGCAGTTAAAAAAATGGATTGCCAAGTATCAAGTCTACCTCTAAAACTCTCTTTTAAATGGACAAAAGAGTCGTATTTCCTTTTCTGTAGCAACAAAGGAACTCCTAAGTATTTGTCATTTAAAGACATTCATTTAATCCTAAGAATATTAGAAATATCATTCTTAACTGAGCTACGGACTTTGCTGCTAAAAGCTAAAGCTGATTTATCAAAGTTTACTGCCTGACCTGAGTACTTGCTGAATTGGTCAATCAAAGAAGACAAATTCCTAGCATCCTTGCTCCTGGCTTTTATGAAAATAAGGCAATCATCAGCAAAGAATAAATGAGAGATAGCAGGTCAGTTCTTATTAGCTTTGTAACCATGGATAAGATTGTTCTTTTCCGCAATGATTAAACTTCTAGAAAAACATTCCATGCACAAAATAAACAGACAGGGTCATCAAGGATCACCCTGCCTTAAACCCCTTTGGGGAACATAAACCTCACCTGGAGCTCCATTGAGCAAGATAGATGTAGTGATAGTAGTAATGCATTGTTCTATCATAGTACACCATTCATTTGAGAACCCTAGTTTCTTTAGATTGTCAATGAGAAAGCACCACTCAACTATGTCAAAAGCCTTAGACATGTCTAATTTAGTAGCAACACAAGCCTTAGTTTTCTTCATAGAATGGATTAATTCATGAGCTATTATTATATTATCATGTATAGATCTACCAGCTAAGAAGGCAGTTTGAGCAGGAGATATGATTTTATGAAGAACACATTTAAGTCTAGAACCAAGAAGCTTAGAGATGATTTTATAAGACACATTACACAGGCTTATTGGTTTGAAATCCACATCATGTTTAGGACAATTATGTTTGGGAATAAGAGTAGTAAATTTATGGTTTAATTGCTTCAAAAGGTGATGAGAATTGAAAAAAGCCTGGACCATTTTTACTACATCATTACCAACAGTTTCCCACATTAACTGATAAAATCCAGGTGGGAAACCATCAGGCCCTGGGGTAGTCCAGGGTTTCATGCCAAAGACAATTTGTTTAACTTCAGTAGCAGTAGGGATTGCAATCAACATAGCATTATCAGAATCATCAATTTTAGCGTGCATATTATTAATATAATCATCAGATGTATGAGGATTAGAGGTTCTACTCATGTTGCTAAAATGTCTAAGCAGTTCAGTTTCAATGTCTTTCCTGTCCTCTAGCCAAATTCCAAGATTAGATTGCAAAGAATCTATTTGAGTTCTTTGTCTTCTATAGTTGGCCTTTTGGTGGAAGTAAGCAGTGTTCCTATCATCCCCTAGTAAAGCATCATCCTTTCCTCTTTGTTTCCAGAAATCCTATTTTATGTCATACCAATGTTTTAACTCTCTAGTTAATTCTGCTATCCTAGTAGGATTGTGATTGATACCCCTAGAAGTAATATCAGATAACTGAGTCTCAATATTAATGATCCGAGTGTGGATATTCCCAAAATGATGGTAATTCCAGTGTCTCAAGCCAACTTTGGCATTTTTCAAACAATGAGTGAATTGGTAAGCAGCAGAGCCAAGAGAGTGACTTTTCCATTCAGACTTTATAAGATCAGCACAAGTAGAGTCTCTAAACCAAGCTTTGTTCACTCTAAATGTTTTTTTGGTTTTACTTCCTATTTTGCTAGTTAATAACATGATAGGACAGTGATCACTACCTATGACAGTCAAGTGATAAAGGACAGCATTTGAATAGATGGCATTCCAATCAAAAGAATAAAGAACTCTATCTAGTCTTTCTAAAATAAGTTCGCTACCATTCCTCCTATTTGTCCAGGTATAAGGATTTCCTATAAAGGACATACTAGATAAACCATTGTAGTTTAGAAGATTGTTGTTTTCATCTAAATCATTCTGGCTTGGAGTGTTACCACCTTCTTTTTCCTTCCTATCTAAGATAAAATTAAGGTCTCCTATGACTATCCAAGGATTCCTGTAAGTGTTTCTTAGATTGTTAATATGATTCCATTGGGCATCTTTATCAGTATTATTTATAGCACCATAAATGCAAGTGAGCAAAGAACTGTCATTTTGACTATCAAGTTTGACAATGCAGTTTATCATATTCATTTGCACATCAACAACTTGTAAATCAATCTTGTCTTTCCATAAAAGACAAAGTCCACTTGAAAAACCTATAGGATTTAGGAAACATGCATTAGGAAATTTATATCTAGCAATAAGATATTGCATTATTTTCTTTTGGTTTTTGGCTTCAATTAAGAAGATTATATCTGGGTTTTGGGATTTGATGAGCATATGAAGATGGTTTCTAGTATCCTTATTTCCAAACCCACACACATTCCAAGATATGATCTTCATCCTAGTTATAAATTTTCCACAGGATATGCAGTTTTGAGTACAGTTTTTTTTTTTGAGAAAACAGATTGATTGAAGTTAAATAATCAAAAGGTTTTTAAATGAGATAAAGTTGTTTACCTTATTCTCCCTTGTTGTGTTGTTTGGTTGCTTCTCCTGTTGTGTGACTCTGTGTGTGGTTTGTGTTTCCACTTGTTTACCACCATGAGAAGAATTGTTGGAGTTCTGCTGAGTGTTGCTTGCCACAATATCATTGGTATCCTGTGAACCAGATGTACTTAGTCTTTTGCCTAGCCTTCATGTATTGCTATCATCTTCCTCTTGAGCAGTTTGACTTGGAGCAGCTCCAATAAAGATGCCACCTTTTGGGGGAACAAAAGGGGAATGTACTGGTGCTAACTTTTTCTGCATAATGGGGATAATTGGAGTAGAGGTTTCTTCTCCAGACTTCTTTTTTTTTATTAGGATTGTTGACCCCAAAGTAGTATGACTTGTCATGTGCTTTCCTAAGAAAATCTGCAGCTGCATCACATGCTCCTCTTGTGTGTTTTATAATATAACATCTTGGACAAATATTATGAGGTTGCTTATCATAAAAGAACTTTATCCATCTTGTATACCCAGCATCAGTTTTAGCCATAGCTCCTCTTCTCAAGGGGTTGTCGATGTCAATTGAGATACAGACCTTGACCCCATCTTTGTCTACTGGAATAGCATCCTTAGGTTCTATAGAAATAACCTCACCCATCAGTTTACCTATCTTAGTTACAAAAGTAGGATTCATGTGCTCTGGCAGTAATTTTTTGAGTTGCAGCCAAAAGCATTGAACATTCCATTCAAGCTCCTTATAAATTACATATGTGCTGTAATGGTGGAGAATAGTTAAGTTACCATTCACACTCCAAGGTCTTGTTATAAAAATATTTTTCTTGGTTTCTTCATCCTTGAATTTGAAAACCATTACATTATCATCTATTTCCACCACCTTCACTTCACCTTCAGGGATATGAGACCAGATGAACTTTATGTGTTTTTCAATAGCTTTGTAACCCATTTTTCCTTCCATTATAATCATTCCAATAAAACAGTGATCCCATTCTCTTTCGTTTTCTAGTAAAGCACCATCTCCAGGAACAAGAGCAATTTCTTCCTCTTCATTATCAAGATCCAGAGCAGCTTGTTTGAATTTTGCAGCTAAATCAGAAACCTGGTCGTTCTTCTCAGTAGCCATAGTAGTGTTATGGTTCAAAAAATTTGATTTGATTTCTATGACTCTGAGAGTTTGTCTGGTATGGGAGAAGATTATAAGGGGTTAGGATTTCCTTTTCCATATGTTGAATTTTCAATCCGAGTATTTTGGAGAGAAAATAAAAAGTTGTTGTGGTAGGATGAACTAGTTACGACAACAAAATTTGTAGTCTGTAACCCTAAGAGCAAAATAAGGAAACAATTTCCATAATTGTAGCAGCGATTTTGAAATTTGAAATTCCTAGATTTCCGCCTCTTCTTCTTTGGGGACTTCTGGTGATAGACCGTGAATCGGGAAAGAGTGAGTTGATCCTTCTCATGATAGTGAAACAATGGAAACACTTTGGCTTCAAAAAGCATCTTAACACACAGAGCAAACGCTGTAATCACAACAGTAAACAAGGAAAACGCCATTAAGGAGATAGCAATCTGTAAACACAATTTGGGAAGATTAAAGGTTAGTTAGCCAGACATTTTGAACATGAACAAAAACAGAAGAGCAAAAACAAGATTAAAATGAAACAAAATTAAATAAAAACGATTAAAACCGAGAGAGAATTGATAACAAAATAATAAAGCCTGTTGATAGATTGAAGATCATGGATTGAATGGTGTATTAATAAGGATTCATGGTGGAAAATTTCTTTTAACTGAGTCTAGGGACTGATTTGCAGAGAGGAGAGAGAGTCGCTCTTGTTTAATGCTTCTTCTTTTGTCCTTATATTGAATGGTTGGCAAATACCATTTCATTCCCTGTGAACATATTTTATAGAATCATGCAAGAAAAACTAGAACTTGGATATAAAAAAGATTCTTGGAAATTTATTTGTCAATATCTCCCCTCTTTAATGCAAGCAAGCTAAATCAAAATCCTTATCCATTTTTGGTTCACCTAACGGAATTTGGTTCACCAAACGGAATAGGGACCAAAATGCTTAACAGAATATAGGGACTATTTGGTTAACAAATCTTAATATGGACTGAAATGCCTAAAAAATAGGGACTTAAAAATAATAATATGTGAAATCGTTTATTTATAGAAATACCATTTTTATAAAAATGATTGTAAATATTTTAAAACTTCATATCTTCCAAATGGTACGTCGGATTTTTGTGAATTTTATATATTTGGAAAGCTCTTTGAATCACCCACGCAACGAGTATAAATAACTACATCAAATTTTTACTTTTTAATATATTTGTAGTTCTTCAAAAAAAAAAGAGTTATAATTTAAAGGTAAATTGAAAGAGCATATATGCTTTTTACATGTTGCCTATATGATTCTCAAATACTTCATTGATATACTATAAAATTACTTCTAGATTTTAGTTGCGGATACGAAAGATTGCCTCCGTTTTATTAAAAGTGATATTTTCATTTCTAATAAACCAAATTGAAAAATAAAATGAAAGTACTACTTTTTCATATTTGGAAGGAAAAATTAAGAAAAAGTAATGTTAACGACGTGCATCGCACGTGCTCACTACTTGTTTTTATTAGTTACAGAACATCAAACAAAAACTATTGTCGTGCGAACGTATTATTACATCCTATAATGCACTACTGGTGGGGGTATAATCTTTACGTTTGTAATGCTGACACAGTTGTACCAAGCATTATCTGCCCATGGATGAAGGTGAACCAGAGCAGAAACATTAGGATCTTCAATGATCTCCATTGTCGTATCCCAGCAGTATTTAGTCTTTTGTACAATTTCTTTGCAACATCCAAAATCCTTTACTGTTGGCAACCTCTTTGATACTAATAGTTTCCACACATATCGGAAATATGCATAATTTAGGCGTATTTGATGTAAACGGTTTAATAGATTAAATTCACTTATCTTCTTTTCTTCGGCAAAAGAAAACAGTACAAGTTAACGTACGGCTAGGTTAGGAACAACATTACTGTTTAGAGCCAGCTTTAGACAACGAGACAAGGTCATCTTAGTTAGGATGATAAGCGCTAAAAATAGGGAAACGACGAAAGTCGACGAGCCTTGCTGTTCTTTGTACATCAACATGTTCTCTCGCAGCATTATCATTTTTCCATGTCCGCTCGTGAGTCTTTTTCACCATGCACACTTGTTCGTCCCATGAATCAAAAATACTAACTACAGCTAGAATCTAAAAAAGATTAATATCGGTTGAAGTTTTACCCACGTCATTCATTTCTACACCATGAACCTTAAGACATTCACGTGTCAATGAATAAACGGTGCATACAAAATTTGTTCATGTGGACTTCTACCAACCAATTCTCTCGATCTCTCTTTCAAATATGAACTTCCCTCTATATATACCATCTTTAGGCATACTACTTCATCACCAAATCAATCAAATTACTCATCCTTTTATCACTACAAGAAACTTACATCCATACATTTGCTCCTGTTTTAAGTAATCTAATATTTTCGAAATATTATGGCTGCTTCAGCATCATGTGCAGTGTACCACTCTATCCTGTCTAACAATGTCACTCGTGTTCAAACCCAGACACGAAGAAATGCTAGCTTAAGAGTTTGCTGCATGGCCGAGGATAAACAAGCTCCAATTTCAACTCCCACTTCTCCACCACCACGTGTTGCGCCTAAGGTTCGTTGCATCGATTTATATATTTGCTTATCCATAAATTTGGTGGTTAATTGTGTATTTAACCAACTAATTAAATCTTTTTAATGGCCTGCAGATGAGTACTAAGTTTACAGATTTATTAGCATTCAGTGGGCCCGCACCAGAGAGAATTAATGGTAGACTTGCCATGATTGGGTTTGTTACCGCTATAGGAGTAGAACTTGCTAAAGGGACTGATGTCGCTGCACAGTTGAGTGATGGAGGACTCCCATGGTTTCTATATACCTGTGTTTTGCTATCAGTAGCCTCAATTGTTCCATTGGCTCAAGGCGTGAGTGTTGAATCCAAATCAGACGGTATCATGTCCTCCACTGCTGAGATGTGGAATGGTAGAGCCGCAATGCTCGGTTTGGTTGCATTGGTGCTCACTGAAGTTGCCAAGGGAGGAGCTCTTATATAATTTACACAATGCTATTTACACATTCCTGTACCTCCTGTTGGTGTTTTAGAAGATTAAATTTTACAAGGTCCGCGTGTAAATGTTTTTGATCGTTATACAACTTTGTGCACCTTTTTGCAACATTTGTCAAGAGAGATCCTTGTTCTAGATAGTATGACTAATGTTTTTATTTTTTTTCCACGTGACTGACAACTTATCATGGGATTTTGGGTTGGGACATATTTTGACACGCACCGTAATATTGACATTTCCAACTACAAATTCTCAAATTCACATTTGGCGCATTCAAAACGGTTTTGTAAATGGATCTGTTCTCATTTGCATAGAAATACGTTACCAAAACATATTAAATAACGTTTTTCTTATAAAACACCGTCCCACTATTTTCGACATTTACTACAAATTCTCAGATACATTTCTGGTTTAATGTAACGATCGCTGATTACTTACGAAATTTGGCATCCATGGCATTTCTCAGTTAACAAAAAATTTATTGATAAGCTAAAACCACTAGATATTCTCAGAAATAAAGTAAATATTACATTTCTCAGTTAACAAAAATTTATTGATAAGCTACTCCACTAGATAGTAAATAAAGTAAATATTAACAAGAATTTATTGATAACAGAGTAAAGTAAATAAAGTAAATATTACAAGTACAGAGTAAAAACTCAAAAATTGTAAGTAAATACTACCTACTGCCCCTAGTTAGCAATTCGGGATTCGGCAAACGCACGGAACGGCAAACTTACGAGTATTATGCGGTTTTGTAAAACCCAAATTCGGTCCAAAATTCGGTCAACGGGACGTGATTCGTCAGAAATTCGGAACGACATACGTACGTGTATAATTCGATTTATAAATGTGAGCTCGGCTCTGAAAATTCGGTATCTATTATAATAAATAATTATTATTTATAAGGATATAGACTAATTTTTATGCATATTTGAGAGTTATTTAAAGAAAAAATAAACTTAATACGATGATATTAATAATATATACAATATTAGTCATCCAAGAGGACGTGATATAGTGGTTTAGATGCACCTTCAAATCTCTTCAGTCATTTTTGTTTCATAAAAGTTACAACAATGTCTAATATTAATGTGTATGCTCGGGAGGCAGTAAAGCCCAAAAAGTGGGGCCTTTAAAAACGTAAAAGCTAAAGAATTTCTGGCGAATTAAGCGGACGTATTATTCGGGATACGTAAAGTTCGTGAACGATTCGCAAATAATCCGGGAATGCCATATAATACGCGTCTTTGGTTCGGAGTTGCAAACGTATGCGAATAAGACGGTAAAATTCGTGATACGGAAAAATTCGCGAATGATTCGCGAACTTACTAACTAGGCTACTGCCTCCGGTTGAAAACGGGACCCTACGTTTCTACTTAACGCGTATTCAAGATAAAAATTGTTGATATCCGTGAACTACATTATTGTCCTTTTGTTGAAACTTATCAAAATCAATCATGGCTCAAATTCAGATGTATAAGCAACAACATTAAGGATTGCAATAAATCAGCCTTTCATTTTTTCATTTACAGTTTTCAATCTTTTAAGTGTGAGATTCATTTTGTTTTCAAAATGTTTGAAATTGAAGTTGATAAATCTCAGAGAGTAAGGAGCATGTTGTTGTTGTAACTACTAAAATCCAGTAATACACCCAAGTATGAAACGAAACAGATCTAAGACATGATAAGTGTTTTGGATAAGAAATTCTTTATTTATTAACCACTCAAAGTAGTGAAGATACAAGTTCTTGAATACAAAGAAATCCTAATCTCACACTCTAAGCAAAGCTCTCCCCTCTCCAAAGAATCCGACCCCTCATACATTGCCCAAGGGCCCCTATTTATAGACCAATCAACCATAATGGCGTACAACGCATTTTACTTCGTCAGGTTCTCGTGGAGGTGCTTTATACTTCGCCCAGATCATTTTCCATAAAGTTTTCCCATTTCTTTCGCTGAAAACTTTGTACATCTGTCTCTTTTCTTGTTCCATAATTTACTGACTTCGCAAGTTATCTTTCCAGCCAAGTAACCTTACTTCGCCCATCTTTATTTCGTGATTGGTATCTTGTTGAGTACTCCAATTTGATTCTTTCGTGTTGTGGATTCCTTATGCGAGTTACTTCGTTTTAGGATGTCTCCACTTCGTGCTTCTTGTTATTAATCAGTGGCGAGGTAATTCTGACATTTGATTTGACAAGTCATTGATCGGGATCTTTGACTGAGATTCTTCAGTCCTATTTCGTGCCTTCCTGTGCGGCCACGTGGCGAGCCTATTTTGTGTACCTACATTTTGCATTTTTCTTATTTCGTTCGAATCATATGAGAATGGAATAAGAACCGGTTGAGATTCCTTGGATGCCACGTTCTCCACCTTTTTCTTCCACGTGACCACGTTCTCTTGGTAACCGGTTATTAACGGTCAAGTTTCCTCGAACGTGTCATCAACCTGTTTGGCCGGTCATCTTCTTTGTACTATAAATATCCAGTTTGACCTTTATTTGGTTTTCTTCTTCTCTCTCCTCTGCTCTGTATTCGAGTTGCTGCTATCCCTATTCCTCCCTCTTCCATTGTTGTCTTTTCTCTTCTCTTTTTCGCCTTTCTTTTCATCATAATGGCTCCCAAGAAGATATTAACCTCTACTCCACTCAAAACTTATGAGGAATTCCAAGAAGATTTCTAGAAGATGGGCTTAACCTTGACCCCTGCCGTCGATTCTTCCGTGAGTCCTCCCATTGTTGCTACCCAAGACATGGAGCTTAACTATTAGAGGATTCAATCTGATGTTTGGACGGCCGACAAGATGATTGTCACCATTGGTCATTTAAGAGATGGGCTGTCTTTCCCCTATACAACCCTTCTAACCCGGTTTTCCTTGAGATTTTGAATAAGCTCCAGTGTGGGGTCTTCCAGCTTTCTGGTAATGCAATTCGCATTTCCAACGAGTTTGTGATTCGCTCAGAGATTGGCATTTCGCAAGTCCCGTCTATGGCCGAGGAGTTAGATTCTCGCGAATACAATGTGGACTCTTTCGTGGCTAATTATTCTGTTAGGTTTACAAGCACGCGAAAGTATCAGGAGTGGGGCATCGAGCTCATCAGGAACACTATCTCTGCCCCATCCAAAGCTCTCCTCCTTAATGTGGATCCTTTCAAGCTGGGGCGAGATGACCGACTTCGCTTCCCATGCGACGAAGATTGGATGATGTTCCCTCTAGTGGTAGGGGGCCCTTTCATATGGGCGTTGACGAGAAAGGAGTTCCCCGTGAGGGTCATCTTCCCCAGCATTGTTACCTCACCGGTTGCGATCCTTGGAAGCTTCGATGGTCCATTCCAACTGAGGTATTGTCTTCTCTCTTGGGCCTTTCTCTTGTTTTTGGGCTTTTGTTCGTTCTCATATCCCCTTTTCCCTTTTAGTACGAGATGCATGCCGCTGGTCTTCTCAAAGATCGAAAGGAAAGGGATGCTACTGCTGAATCTTCTGCTCTTAAACAGGTATCCACTTCGCTCGTCACTTTCTTTCTGCGATGTAATCTTAAATTCTAACCCCTTTTTCTTCGTAGGACGATACTAAGGGACGAAAAAGGCGTGATAATCCTACTCCGCCTCCTCCTCCTACTCAGGTATCTTTACTTCGTCCAAAGTATCATCTTGTGTACTTCAAACCTTTCATTTATCAATTATATTGAACTTGTTATTTCGCAGACTGATGACTTACACGCTCCTCCTTCTGGCGAGCCCAAAAGGCGACGTAGGGTTTTGGACTTGGCGAGCTTGACCGTAGTCAGGAGTTCTGTCGTCTCTCCAAGTCTCCCATTCCTCCTAAGCATCAACCTTCCCACTCTCGTTCAACTACCTCTCCAAAAGTTTCTGATTCTCCTACTCCTCCTCATTTGGCTGCGCATCCTGAGAAATCCACGGCGAAACTCCCCTCTTGTGAAAAGGGGAAGCAAACTGCTTCGTCTGTGATGTCTAACCCCATATATGATCCAGATATGAAGTTCCTTCAAGACATCTATAACAAGGCTCGTGAAGATACTGCTACGAGGTCTCGTGTGCTCGAATCTTTGGTGACTTTCAGCGATGACGACTTTCTTTCTCAAGATTCCTACGTATTATTGAATGCTTCTATGAATTTGACTCTCCAACAATATTCCGCTTTAATGAACTTGGTGAGCCCTGCATACCTTTACAACTGCATCTTTATAGTACTTCTTGGTTCATTCCTAAGTTCTGCTTCGTCGATTCGCAGGAAGTCAACCGTCATATGGCTAGCTTAGTGGAGGCTAGACTGGTTCGCGAGAAGATGAAGAAGGATGATCCTCATATCAAAGCCTTGACGAAGGATCTCAACGAGGAGAAGGAGTATTCCAGCAAACAAGAGAAGAAGATAGAGAACCTTCAGAGTAAGTTCCCTCTCCTTGCAGATCCATTCCTTGCCTTTGCTTTTACTTATGTTATTTTCTTATTTTGTGTTTCGTCAAGCTCGATGCATGCAACGCCAAATGGATGCTTCCGAAGCGTCCGCCTCATTGGAAGATATTCGTGCTAAGAATCTGAACCTCGTGACTCAGAATAATTGCTATGTGACTGAGAACGAGATTTTGAATGAGAATGTCGAGACCCTTTATTCGCAAGTGGACCGTCTGTCTATTAATTGTTCTCGTAACGAGGAGCTGAATCTTCATCTTCATGACGAGAATGAGCGCCTTAATTTAGAACTTCAGCGGGTTAACAATTCCCTTACTACTTCGAGGAATCTTCATTCCTCGGCGTTATCTGCCTATAAGAGGCTAGAGGAAGATAACGAGCGCGTAATCAGTAGAAAAAATCAGTTGTGGTTGATCTTCATAAATTTTCTTAACAAAGTAGCTGGTTTAAACGAAGAGATTGATTGTCAGAAGAAAAAGGTGGAATTTCTTCAGGCTCAGCTGGATAACTCCTCACGCCCGAAGTCTGTCAAATCTTCCTCCCAAGTCAAGTCTGCAGATCCTCGCAAGAACAAGGGTGCTCTTGTCATTCAACCTTTCAAAGATACTTCTAAGTATGGTCACGATAACGGTTGGGACAATGCGTATCATGAGCTATGCGTTCAACTCCAAGAGTCGGATCTAGCAATCACCAGGCTGGATCATTTGTATTCCGATATCCAAGAGACTTTGAACACCACTATCTTACAGATGGAAGGTAGCTTTAGGTGTAATGCGAGATACTATTGGTTATGTCAAATTTCAGGTTTGTGATAAAATCTTGTTTTGTTTTTGCAGAATCCAAGGAACGTTACAAGAACCAAGTCCTTCCCCTTTCTTTCGCTGACAACTTTGGGTGACAGCTGTCTCTTTTCTTGTTCCATAATTTACTGACTTTGCAAGTTATCTTTCCAGCCAAGTAACCTTACTTCGCCCATCTTTATTTCGTGATTGGTATCTTGTTGAGTACTCCAATTTGATTCGTTCGTGTTGTAGATTCCTTATGCGAGTTACTTCGTTTTAGGATGTCTCCTCTTCGTGCTTCGTGTTATTAATCAGTGGCGAGGTAATTCTGACATTTGATTTGACAAGTCACTGACCAGTATCTTTGAGTGAGATTCTTCAGTCCTATTTCGTGCCTTCCTGTGCGGCCACGTGGCGAGCCTATTTTGTGTACCTACAGTTGTTACTAGTAATAAAGAGGAAGAAGAAGAAGAAGGAGAAGAAGAAGAAGAAGAAAAAGAAAAAGAAGAAGAAGAAGAAAAAGAAGAATAAGAAGAAGAGAAAAAGACGGTTAACATTGTGGATAACAATATACATCACTTGCTATGTGCAGAACCGTAAAAACACACCTTAACTCTCATCCTGGATTTTTAATTTAGAGAACATTAACATTGTGGATAACAATATACATCCAAATTCGAAGCGGAGATGGAAAATGAACAATTGTTGATAATGGTAAGACATTGACATATCTTCAAGGAGCAATTTTCAATCCACTGAGACGATTGGTATGGGAGATTTCAACCGATAATGTAAAATAGAGATGCAAAATTTTAGAATGAGGAGTTGTGGTGGTGCTGCTGCTGCTGATAGTGGTACTATTGATACTAAATATTGTGAAAAACATTACAATTATTATGTTGCAAAGCAAACTAAGAACAAGCTTAAGAAGAAAAGTGGAGATGATGAAGCTGATCTTTCTAGTAGTGATATAGAAACTAGGGATTCAAAATGCTTGAAATGGCAGAGGAAGCGGCTAGCAGAGGAAGATGACCGGACAGGAATTCATATCTGTGACTGTGAGTAACTCTTACATACATTTGTTCGTTCTGTGTGATTACATGTTAGAAATTTTGATGACTAATTGAGAAATTTCATAGTTTCATCCAGGGCCGGCCCTGAGATTTTTTCGCCCAAGCGACAGTGAGAATCATTGCCCCATTTCACTCAAGTACATAAAGCATGTTCAAGACACGCCGTATTCATATTTGTACAACGTTACAATAATCCAATTTTCCAATATATGCAAGTCCTAGGACCTAGAGTTCAATTCGAAATCATAAATTTCAAAGTGAAAATAGGCATATTATAACAACCCTTCATGATGGAATATATGCAGAAATAGGCCTGGTCTGAACCCTCACTTTCATTCCTACGCCACTTTTTTTATTTCTTGCTAGACTAGGCAAGTTAAACGGTTTCCATCCAATTTAACCATCTCGGTCAATTTATCGCGTTGACTTGTCAATATCTCGCCAAAATATCATATGAGGAGATATCACAGATGTGGTAAGATTACCGAAATATCCTTCACACGTGTGTGTCAGTCACATGTGATAAGATGTCCACCTGCCTCGATAGGATATCCACGTGTTGCTATCTGAGAGCCCAATCTAACTATCACGATATCTCGAGGATTAATTCAACGACCATGATAGTTCTTCATTGTTATCATCGACAGCGCGGGAAGGTGTAAGGAATAAGAGAAGACAGAGAGAGAAATCGATTCAGTCAGTTTCTTCTTCTCTCTTGTTCTTCAGAGAAGGTTCTTCAGAGAGGGTTTTAGTATAGAGATAAAGTAGTGAAACAGTGTGTTGTTAGTTGAGATTCGAAGAATAAATTGAAGATTTCCTGCTGGTGAAGATGACGAGACGGAAGAAGAAGAATACAGAGAAGTAACAAAAAAAACCCTAATATGTTTTTTTAGGTTTCATGGTTGATTTTAACGTTTCATTGATGAACAAATTATGGGTTTTGTTTGTAAGGTTGATTAATTTAGGTTCGTCGGTGTTTAGATTTCTAGGGTTTTATCTGTTTATATAATTTTTATGAAGTTCGAATTTGTTCTGCTGATAATCAAGTTCTACTGATCATTTTTTAGGGTTTGTTAATTTCAAAATTGGGTTCTGCTTATTTTGATTAATTGAATTGATTTCCATAATTTTTCTTAGATGGGTTTTCCAATATTTGTCTGATATATATTTTTTTGTTCTTAAATGTAGAAAGCAAAAGGTTCAAGAGGTTATCTCAGAGGTTGAACAAGACACTTTTGCAACCAGAGATATTAATGTAAAGGATCGGATTAACCCTGCTATGTGTTTTGAGTTTAGTGGTTTGTCCAGAGAAGGTATGGGTATAACTCAGTTAAAGTCTAGGATTAGTCCTATGTTGAGATTAACCAGTAGGGAGACATTGGACCTTCTATGGTTTGTTGATCCATGCCTACCAGTATCCATCATCAATGATCAAGAGTTTTGGTTTTTTTGGGAAAATTCAACTCAAGATGAACATGGTTGGATTACATTGTATTTGCAAGTGATGCCAGTAGATGAGAATGGTGATATCCTAGAAGTATCTGGTTTATGTCAAGATTCACAGCTTCCTCCACCACAGATGACACCCATAAAGAATGTGACTCCAAAGAAGCCAGTTTCTAAGACTCCACCAAAGAAGCCAGTTTCTGAGACTCCACCTAAGAAGCCAGTTGGTTGTAGTGGTTCATCACCCACGACAGTAGCAAACAAATTTAGGGATGGCAAGACAGTAAGAAAAAGTCAAAGAATACCTAGGATTAAGAAGAAGAATCCTACTCCAATATATATTGATTCAGCTGATGATGAAGATGTTTCTGATAAAGATGTTGATGCTAAAGATGTTGATGATGAAGATTTTTATATTCCACAGTTTACTCAACAAACTCAAGCAAGTGTAGCTGAGAATAATCCAGTTTTGGAACCTAGTGTAGCTGAACAAACACAATCAAGTGGAGCTGAACAAGTTAATGATGAAGAATTTTTCAGTCATGACTTTTGGGTTGAAGCTACAACACAGGCAGAAGTGGTGGAAGATTTGTTTGCAGTTGCCCAAGAATACAAGAAAAGTGATGAGTATGTCATGCACTTGAAAAATGTAGAAGAAGATGAATGTAACCCTGATGATGAGGATGTCCTGAAGATGAATGAAAATGACAGTGAAGAGAGAGATATCAAGAGTTACAATAAGTTTCTTCAAAAAGTTGAGAATGGGTATCTTTCAGATAGTACTGCAAGTGAGAGAAGTGATGGTGATAATGATGTTGCAAGTGATGGTGATAATGTTGATAGTGATGCTGGTGATCCAAACTTTGGGGAGGTGGAGGTTGAGAATGACAAGGAAGGTATGTGATTGCTTCTGTTTCTGTTTAAACTTTGTTGTGTTTGATTGTAGATTTGTTCCAATTGTTTTGTTTTGTTTTGTAGAGGACCATTATGGGGACTTGGTCTCTGACAGGGAAGAAGAAGGTAAATCGTCATTTTGTTTTGTTTGTAGTTTTTTGTTTTTTGGTTTGTTTGTTATATGTTTGTTTGTTATCTAACTGAATCATTTGTTTTTAGGAATTTGTATCAGAAACCAACAAGACTGATGGGCTTGAACTTAAAGTAGCAGAAAGCAACAAGACTGATGGGCCTAAATGTTCACAACCTCATGATAACACACAGTTTGAGGAAGAGTATGCATAACATTTTAAGGATGAGGAAGATGAGGAGATGTTCCCTGAGGAAATTACTTTTGAACAAGTGGATCCTTACAGCCTAGTAAAGGGAAGCAAGTTTGTCAGCAAGAAATCATTCAAGAAGTATTTGAGAGCCTACTGTGTGAAGCATAAACATCAGGTCAAGTTCAGAGATTCAAACAACTACAAGATTAGGGTGAAGTGCATTAATAATGAAAAGCAGAAGTGTCCTATGTTCATTTATGGAAGAGTTATGAAGGGTGAAGGAACTACATATACCTTGAGAAGTTGGAATGTGAAGCACACATGCAATGGAAATGTTAAAGGGGAGAACAGATGTGCAAATCCAATTTGTAGATGACTGGTACATGAAAAGGTTGGAGACTCTTGGTAACAAAAACAAAATCCACGATCCTGAGTCATTGGCAAATGAGTTCAACAAAACAATGAAAGTGAACATTAAGTACCATACAGCATGGAGAGCAAGAAATATTGTGTTGCGAGAATCTTCATGGAGTTATGAGGAGCAAGACAAGAAAATTCCCGCATTCTCGTGAAATGGTGAAGGTAACATTTTTTGTTTGTTAATTTTACAAATTATATGGCATTAACATGACTTAATATTTCCAATTATATAACATTAATTTGTTGTAATTGCAGGAAAAAATGCCTGGCAGTGTAGCAAATTTCTCATATGGAACCAAAGATTGCACATTCTTGTCAATGACACTCTGCTTCAAGCCTGCTATACAAGGATTCTTGGCTGGATGTAGGAAAATCATAAGATTGGATGCTTGCCACTTGTATGGGAAGTATGGTGGTGTGTGTTCGGTTGCAACAGTCTGGATGGTCAAAATGGTTTAGTTCCTCTTGGTATAATGGTGTGTAGGAATGAAACTATTGAGAACTGGAAGATATTTCTACATGATTTGAAAGCTATATTGGGTGAAGACTTGCATTTCACCATTATATCAGACAAGCAGAAGGGGATTAGTGAAGCTTGTGACACATACTTCTGTTTGGATGAGCACAGATTATGTTCCAGGTAAGGTTATCCATGTACCACAGATTAATCTATTTCCTTTTGCAATATTTCCTAATAATATCAGTTGAATGAATAACTAATACTTTGCTACTTGGCAGACATTTGATGAAGAATTTCAAGAAGTATTTCAAGTCATACAAACTTACATGTACATTTCGGAATGTCGCAAAATGTTACAAGAAGAGACACTACCAGGTTTGCTCATTTCTCAAAACAGTATAATGTAATTTCAAGTATTACAAACATGAGTTTGATACTATTTATGTCTTGTTTGTTTTTAGCAACACATGGATAAATTGTTTGCTGAGGATGAAGCAGCTGCATTGTATCTGCTAGATCAAAACCTGAATCCTGGTCTAGGTCTCATTTCTCAAATGATAGCAAGTGTGAGCACATCAACAACAATTTCTCAGAATCTTTCAACAACATGGCCAAGCCCTTCAGAGATAAGCCTATCATTACACTTGCACAAATGTATAATAAACTGGTGATGGGTCTTTTCTTCAAGAGGAGGAATGAAAGTGAAAATTGGCAGGATGGTGAGATAGTTCCAAAGGCAATGAAGCTGATTACAAAGATGCAGGACTTAAATCATTTGTTTGAGTTAACTGGAGTAGTAAGGGGAAGAATGTATGAGGTCAGGAGTGTTCATGATGCTGTATTTGCTGTGGGTCTTCCCAAAAAGACATGTAGTTATTTGCAGTGGCAGCTGAGGGGATTTCCCTGTCAACATGCTATATGTGCTTTAACACCATTGAGACCAAACTGGGCTGAGTAAGTCACACTCTCTTTTCATTTCATGTTTTGATTTGTCATGTTTTTATTGTAAACTGATAATTTTCTAATTTCATGTTGTAGCTACTGTGACCCTGTGTACAGTGTGGAATACTACAAAAAGACATATGCTCCAGAGTTTGAACCACTGTCAGCTGAAATTGACTGGGTAAGACCATTACTTTAAAGATTAAGATATTGTTTATTGTGCAATAAATATTTAATAATAGCAAAGATTCTTTTAGGGTTTCATACATGCTTTATATAGTACACAACCTTTAAGGATTTCACATCTTAACCAATGTCTTCTCTTTCTTCCTTTGTTTGTGTAGAATATACTGGTAGAGTTCATTAATCCTCCTGTTATCATAAGGAAAACAGGAAGGCCAAGGAAGAAGAGGATTCCTTCATGGGATGAAGCTGGAAGAGTGAAGAAGATGAGAAAGTGTAAGAAGTGTGGAGTTTATGGTCACTATGGAATCACTTGTGCTGGTGGAGAGGTTGGAAAGAATCCAAAGGGAGACAAACCTAGAACCTGTGTTGATGGCTCAACATCATCTACTTATGTCCCTAAACCAGCAAAAAGGAAGTACAACAGTAAGAAACCAGTTGTTAGTGCTTCTGCAGGTGCATCTACTATCGTCGAGGATGGAATGAAGAACAACAACAGCTTACAAAGCATGTGTTGGTGAATCTTCTAAACAAGGTCTTTGCAAAATCACCCAAGGGAGAAAGAGAAAGGCTTCTTCTCAACCACTTTCAATCGAGTAACAAACATGTTGGATCTGTCAACAACAAAGTCACATTCACAGTTGCAGATCCAAAGGGAAAGAAGAAACCAAAGAAGTACATGAAAGTCTAATGGATTCTATGTTTGTGTTTGTCTCTTTTATTTTTGTTCGTGGACTGGATCTCGAACAATATGGTTGATTTTTGTGTTTCAATTTGGTTATATATTTTGTGAATGGATGAATGGATGCTTTTGTAAGACAATGCAAGTTCTGAAATGGGTTAAATTTTATTATAAAATTGTTGCAGGCTATATTTTCAGATTTTTCTTTAATTCCTTGCATATTTCATACACTTTACCCTTCATTGTTTCTTTGCTTTCAATGATAAGAGCATCTGAAGCCCATCTGAATGCATCACAGGATTTCTTCTTGCACACAAGGTATGCTATGTTGAAATTGTGTTGATTTTTGCAAATCTTCAATTCCAATTGAGAGTTGCGTTGTCTTTAAAGCATTTTTGAACCTTGGTGGACAGCTTGTAACACCGTGATTGTCTTCTCCACAGGCAATACAACCATGATCCGATGGAAGCTTGATTGGAAGTCTTTCAAGAATGGGAAGAAGCTTGAGAAAACCACTCAAAGTAGTTGCAGGTAGGATTCAAGCATTTCAAAAACAACCTTCCATTACTTCCATCTGTTTTAGACCTCAACAAAGCTCTTACTCCGTTACAAGGTACATGTTTGCACCTTGAATAAACCCATGGACATGCTTTTGTTTCATGATCTTCTTCCATTTCACACATTAAACACACTAGCATACTAGTTGAAGTACTTGCTTTATCATTGATACCACCACCCATTTTTCAGATCTGAAAATGAAGAGAAGCAGAAGTATGTGGTTGAGGAGATGGTGATTTCTGATTTATGGAGAAGAAGATAAGAGTGACACGTAAGCAGTGTCACGTGGGCCTTACCACGTAAGCAGTGCCACGTACGCACTATGTGATGACGTATACAGGGTCAACACATCTGGTTGGGTCGAAATAACCGATTCCAAGGACTGTCTTGTCATTTTAAGTGCACCTAACGGTGCTAACTTTCCATCCATCACTTTTGGTCAAAACTTGCCTAGTCTAGCAATAAATAAAAAAAGTGGCCTAGATTTGAAAAGCACCAAAAAAAACAGGCCTATTTCTGTAAAAAGCCCTATCGATATCAAGATCAATCGCTGGTGACCAAATGCACTACTGAACTCATACTGATAGATCAAAAACATGAAAGGAGTTATCATGATTAAGAATAGTGAAAATAGGATTTTTTAATGGAAGACATGGCTTACAAAATAGAAACTATACGTATGTGCTTAAGCCGTGGACATACATATGAAAATCCCCAAAGTTGTAACCCTCCAAGAATCTACCAGATTTCTTTTTGCATGTCGCAACACGCCCTACATATACTACATAAATATGCAGAAACAGCTAGAGTTTCCCTCAAATCCAAGAATACCAAAGCTCAATCAACTCTAGCAACATGCGTGAATTGTTTTTAGGCAGACCAAATGATGAAAAACTTGGGTTCAATAAAGAAACGAACCAAACTCAGCAACTTATTCCATGGCGAAGTCGAGAAGATCCAGCTACGGGATCTTACAACCTAGAATTAGAGTCCGATAGAAAAAAACTGGCCTCTGATCATTCTCTGAAATATACGAGACTTGTATTTAGCAATATGCCCCTAAATCTCTTAGGAATATATCCTTTTTGTTTTTGCAATCACGATTTAAACCTTGAGTATTTTTTTGAACACAGAATAGCCCCTGGACAACACACTGATTTTATTGCCCCTGTTCAGTGCTGCCCCGAAGTCAACCTTCGTTGACCTTCCCTCAGGGCCGGCCCTGGTTTCATCAGTCAGTTCTCCAGAGGAATAATAAGAATCATTGCACTGTCTAACAATTGGGAATTTTCTGTCCAGCTGATAGAATCATAGAAGGTAGTTCTGCCAAAATTGGGATGAAGAGGAAAAAAGTCGAAAGAACGGAAATCTCTGGAAACACCTGAATTGTAGATCGTAGAAAAACACCTGATATTTATTTTAGATCGTTGTAGTGGTATGAAAGTCATATGCTTGCCTTTGGTATTTGGAAACACCTGCAATCCACAAAAGTGTGAAATTGGGTTTTGAAAAATTAATGTAATTCGAAATCTCCTATGCTGTATAAAATCAAAGTATTTCGGCATTTACCATCTAGTTTTAAGTGCATGTTACTGCAGATATTGTAGCTTGTTAGTTTATTTATACATCTTCGTTAATTCCAGCGGACGAATTAGCTAGAGGCCCAACTATAAATTTGTAATCACAGTAGAATTTGCCACTGGAAAATGAGTGCAGAGGGAAGTGCTGCTGCGTCCACCGTCAGAAGAGCTTGATTTTGTCCAGCGATGGCTGTGGATGTCCTCCTTTCAGATCAAAAAGAAGAAGAATGTGCAAGAAAGAATATTGGCAGTATAGTGCCTCACCTTTATATTAAGGTCTAGAAACCTGTTATAGCTTAAATTTTGGCTTACGGCACAACATCTTAAATGATATAGTGCCTCAGGTTTTCTTATGCTTGGTAATGGATTAATAATCTATAATCTTTCTGGCCGTATAAAGCATCTTTTCTGTAGATAAATATTTTTATGGCAATGGAACGGGTATACATTGAACATCCTTATCTTTTTATGTCATGCGTAATCTCACTCAGCATGAGTTTTTCACTTTCTCATTCCATATATGTCTGTAATGGTAGGCAGTTGTGCCCTCCCACCCGGCTCCCAAGCCTATTTCATGTTTATTTTCCTACCCATAACCCATATCAAGATTTTATGTTACCCGTAGCTCCAATCCTAGTTCGGCCCCTGACGGATTTACACCATCACGGTGACAGTGAACCTGCCGGCTGCCGCCCAGGAAGGTTTGAATGGGCAGGACATATAATTTCTGGAGATATACGTATAGGCCCAGTAAAGGTTTTAGGGTGACGAATAAATATCCTTTGGAATCCCTATTCGTTCCATCTGCAAATCCTTTTACCGTCAAACTGCTAGGGTTTCCAATGGATAATTTCCACATTCTACCAACAGAGATTACATGGGATATTCTCACTCGTTTACCAACCGAATCCGTTCTAGACTGCAAGGGAGTATCCAAAACATGGAGAAATCTTATTCAACATCCATCCTTCTCTAAGATGCACTTCAATCGTTATGTTGATACTGGTAAGTTGAGTTTTCTCACTTTGGCCTGGGATCAAAAACAATTCTACTATTTTGAATATAATGAGAATCATGAGACACCCATTGATAAAATAACAAGGATCAACCTAACATCTCCATTTCAGTCTAATAATATTATTGGTTCGTTTAATGGTTTGATATGTTTTCATGGATGGCCTGATAGTTTTTGTATTTGTAACCCCATGACAAAAGAATATGTTATTCTTCCTGAACCTGAGAAAAAGTGTAGTGTGTATACAAAAAGGCGGGTTGGGTTTGGATATATTCCTTCAACCAACGAGTATAAAGTTGTGCTAGTGTATGCAACATCCTTCAATTTTGTAGAGGTCATGGTGTACACTATCGGCAATGGCAAAGGTTGGAGAAACATTGGAAAACTCAATCTCAAGTTTAGCCGTAACTGGGATTTAGTAATTGGAATTTTTAATAATGGAGCACTTTATTGGATGGATTTGGGAAGATATATGTTTCTGATCTTCGATTTGGCTGATGAAAACTTTCGTGAATGTCATTCACCTCGTACACCACTAGGCTGTTATGACAAATTGGGAGTTTTGGGTGGGTTTTTATCTTCCGCAGATGGATATTTCTGTTTCACCACTCAACAAAACTGGTATGATATATGGCTTTATAAAAAGAAAACTGATCATGATGACATGACAGAGAAGGACGAACACCAGTCATTGGGTTGGACTAAAGAGTTTACTGCTGTAAATGGCATACCATTTGCATTTACGGAGAGTGGTGATGTTTTAAGTTACAACCCTAGGCACTTTCATGTCTATGACACAAAAGCTTCAACCTGTAAAAGGCTGCAGGTGGAAATTAAGGAAGAATTTTATCAAGTATTTCCTCACAAGAACACCTTAGTTTCTCTGAAAGATCTAGGAGAAGAAGATACTGTACAAAAATAATGGGGCCAGTGAAAATTAAGAAGCGAAAAGGTCGTGATTAGCCAATCAAGCAGCTGTGCATAATCCGATGAGATCTATGGGTGCATATATATGTAGGAACCGGTATTCTCTGACTCATCTATATTCTTGAAGATGCATTATATATGGGGTTGCTGCATGCTGAAATTGGATAACAAAAAACCATCTCATGGTTTTATTTATATTGACATTATCCCTTTAAAATTTACATTGTCTAAGTGAGCATTATTTGCCAGTTTTTATACAATCTCTTTTGATTTTTATAGGAGCAATATTCTTTTATTAGTTATATGTGCATTTCGTTAAATTAATTCAGTGGAATATTGTGATGCATGTTCTTGTTTATTTCGTTTTTTTTTTTCACTGGAGGGGTAGAATAAATATACGCAGGAAAAATCTCAGTGTGAGCTTTAATTGGCAGTAGTACAACAGAACCGTTTAGTTGATTGATAACTTCGAGGATCAAAATTAGTGAGGTACACAGACTTGCCCTTGCGAGAAACTTGCAACCGTAAGTTTTTTCAGCCGGAGAGTAGCACAACCAAGTTCTATTCTAAGAATTTGATGGCCAAGTGTTCAGGACATACATCATTTCTTCTTATACATATTTTAAGATTTTCAACATCGATCTCAAGAAAAATATCTTAAGGTATCTACCCAACTGCTTGTTTGACCATCCAGTATCCCTCCTAAACACTTGGAACTAGCTTAAATCACGGAATGTGTCACTGCATCTAACGAACTCACCTAACAATTAAAGAATTCTGATTTATTGGCCTGTCAGTAGCGTATATTACATGACTAAGCCGTAGTTTGGTTTAGTTGAAACCTGTAGGTTAATGACAAGGATAAACGGGATTGCGGCTTCTGAAGAGACAAGACATATATATAGGATGCGCTGCAATAATATCAAAAATGAAGGATGGGCTGCAATAATGTCGAAGTGTCAATCAATCTTAGCATCAGACTTGAACTAAAATGTAGCTTTTGTTCTTGTTGCAGTGAAGTTTTAACCTTCAATTAAAAATTTGAAACTTTTACTTATGTATGTTAACATGAGCTTTAAAGTAAAAATGTTAATGATAATCACATATGGTTCATTTTGTTTTCTTAACAGTAAAAGGGGAATCACTATATTGCTGAATGGCATGGCTAGACAACCCGTGAAAGAACACTACCTGTAGTGGGTGTTGTTGAGGGAGATTTTGTGGGTGAAAAAGCGTATGTATGTTGGCTAGGGGAATAAAACATGATTTTTTTATTCATTTCAAATCATGCCGCAGGAAGATAACGGAAGAGTTGGCTAGGGTAATAAAACACTTCTTATGTAAATTTTTTCATTTACGTGTTTCTTCCATTCTGTTTTTGATGAAATCTTGATAGTCCAAGCTTCTGTGATTTATCGGAATTTACTGACTGTAATCTTCAGATTCTATCCCTACTAGGCACATGTTGATTTTTATTGGATACACTAATTCTATTAGTGTTATGTAATTGTCACACTTGATCAGGCACGTAGATCTTGGAATTAGTTGGGTATGTTTCTATTGATTTTGTCTTATACCTGGAACTGGTAGTCCAATACGTGTGGCATCTTTGTACTAGAATTTTCAGAACCAGTTATAAGCTTATTTGTCAATACTGGAGTTTCACCTCTCTGGAAAAACATTACTGTAGTCCATTCTTTTGTCATTTATTGAAATCCATGGAAGGAAGAGTTGTAATCTTCAGATTTTGGTCACGAACGGAGATATTTTATTAGAGCTGGTATTTTTCTGCTACATATATACTGGTTTGGTGATTTTTGGGGGTTATGCTTTCAATTCGGCGGCATGTTGATGACACTGCAATCGGAAACAGCAAGATTCACTCTTTAAGTACGAAGCTTGTCTCCATACTAGCCTTGGCTGCTAGGCATGATATTGCTAGTTATTTAGCATTGTCACTTTGCGAAGACTCAATGTTTCAGTCATTTTATCTTTGCAAATGATCATTGCTGACATCTGGCTGTTGTTTTTAGATTCCAACGTATGGGTCCAAGGAAAAAGGCTTCCTGGAAAAGTGTCATTTGAAGGTGTTAACTATTTGATTCAATTTTGGATGACAATTCTAGTTAAATTGTGGACGGCAAAAGGATTCTTCGTCATGTCCAAGGAACTAGCAAAACCGGTAATTTAGTCTAGGTATTCTGGGATGTAAGATTAAAGGTACCTAAACTCCACACGGTTTAATTGTGCATGCGGCTAGTGGTGCAAGTCTTCAGTCTCATGAATGGTTGGTCTATATGTTGCTTCATATTCTCCTGCCACTTTGAGTTGAAGGTGTAAGCAGGGGGTTGTTGGGTTGGATCGGAATTCAAAAGTTCATTTGCTCCTGCTTGTTTGAGTTGGTCACATATAGCTGTGATCCGATCAACGACTCAATTTTTTTAAACATTCATCGCATCACAAGATTCACAGCTCACTTAACTACAAGTCCAGTTGTTACCCTACCAAAACCACGACCCTAGGACCTTGACTACATATTGTCATTGTAATTCCATGAATCAAAAATGCTAACTAGTAGCTAGAAACTAAAAAGAAAACTTAAACAGGGGAGATTGGGGTATACTCAAACTAAGGGGAGGTCAAAAAAGGGATGAATTACTTTAGTACCCCTAAGAGCGACTGCAGTGGTGCGACTAAACCCAAAGATCAAAGACCAAAAAAAAAGACCAAATTTTAGTTTGGTCCGTCGTGTGACGCAGTGGGGGGCGAGTAAATTTAGTCGAGCGGGGAGTATAAGTTCGCCTGGTGTGGGGCGTAAACTTTATCCCCGCCCGGCAAAAAAAAAAAAAAAAAAAAAAAAAAAAATAATGGGGCGAACATATAATGTCCGCCTGGTGTGGGGATCACATATAATGTTCGCCCCACACCAGGATCACATATAATGTTCGCCTGAACAAAAAAAAAAAAAAAAAAAAAATGTGGGGCGAACATTTTACCCCGCTTGGTGTGGGGCGTAAACTATATGCCCGCCGGGTGTGGGGCGTAAACTATATCACCGCCTGGTTTTGGGGCGTAAACTATATCACCGCTCGACTATATTTGGGTTTAGTCTTTGGTCCCGACCAAATATACTCGCCCACTGTTCATTTAGTCTGGTATTTGGTCGATGGTCCGTCCCGCTACGCCTGGTTCTGAGACCAAAAAAATGGGTATAGTCGCCCACTGCAGTCGCTCTAAGTCTAAAGAAACTAAAAAGAAAACTTGAACAAGATAACTCGGCAACTTGAGTCTTCAGTATCTAAATATCCACTTTACCAAAACAATGAGTCATAAGCTGGCTAGTGGCTGCCCTTGTGTGCTGGGTATTATGGTAAAATAGAACAATAGTATAGCCCTAACCCTACACATAAATGGTTGGGAGAGAGAGAAAGTGTTGATTCAAATCTGTCTTTCTTCTTCTCTTTAGAAAATCAAACAAGAAACCTAAAGACATGGGAGGTGCTGGAAGAAAAATTAGTTACAAATCAAAGTTGTTTGGGTTGTGGCTGAAGACTCAAAAGACCAGAAAGAAGAAAAGAAGAAAGTAAATGGCATTAATCTGGAAAATCGGTATGCACAGACTCAGAAAATGTACAAAGATCTGCTGAATGACTGCTCGTGTGTTTCTTTCCTGGTAATTTGATCATCCAAATGTCAACCAGAGACAAGGTATACACCAAATTTGTAACGTACTCTATATGTTTGTTTATTATTGTAACACCATAATTGATGTTGTATTTCAGAATTGATTTATTACATTTTGTAACTTAGGATTTTCTACTGTGTTGGCTTCTTTTGTGTGTTAATTGCCAAATAATTAGTCATCTGTTTTGAACCATGGGCACAATTGATGTTGTGATTCATGGTTAGCTTTAGAAAATTCTGTTTATTACTTCCTCGTATTGTAAAAGCCATAATTTTTGGCTTATTGCGTCAAGAATACCTTAATTTTGGCTTATTGTGTTAACAAAACCCAACCTTTTTGCCTTGCTGTGTTGATTGCTACGACAGATTCGTGAATCTGCAGTGAATGGTCCTAGTTGATTATTTTGTACTGAGAATGTGATGTTGATTCTAGATCTGCATTTTCGTTGGTGCAGAGGTGCCTCAGGACGGCGTTACAAAGAAGACATGATATCGACTCATAAAGTGAACCTGAGGTCCTGGACCCCAGCTGCTTCAGCCGTTATCAAGAGATTAAACTGCATCTTCAAAGCGGAGGCCTTTTGGTAATGTTTTATAACTTTTACTTATGGATGATAATATAAGTTTTACACTAATAATGGTAATTGAATGATATATGGTTGTTTTTTTTCCTTAACAGTAAAAGGGGAATCACTAGATTGCTGAAAGCCATGGCTAGACAACCCGTGAAAGAACACCTACCTGCAGTGCGTATTGCTGAGGGAGAATTTGCGGGTGACAAGCGAAACTGGAATTTTGTATTAATCTGGATAATTAGTATGAGCAGGCTCGGAATGGATGAAGATTGGCGATAAAGGTTTTGGTCTGTGTCTTTGTTAATGTCTTAATAATACAAATGGCAATGACAGACAGGGTATACTCTTTACTTGTTCGATATGTTTGTTTGTTTTTGTAACGACGTATATGCTTGCATTCATGTACTATTTCAGAATTTATGATGTTGTGTAACTGTCACACTTGAGGCACATAGAACTTGGAATTTGGACGGTGTTTGTGTGCTTTCTGTGATTTTAATACAAGCTAGATTGTTTAGTTTAAGCTATGATTATCTTGTTTTGGGGTTTGATTTAGAGCCTGCTCATTTCATGTGATTTAAGGAACTAGCAAAACCGGTAATTCAGACTAGTATTGTGGGAGGAAACATTTAAGGTACCTTAACTCTACACGGTTTAATTAGTGGAAGTCAATTAGAGTATCTCATGAATTGTTGATATATAAATTGCTTCATATGCTTCCTGCTGCCTCCTTGAGTTGATCGTGATTCAAGTTGGTAACCTGAGGTTGTTAGGCATACTGCACCCAATGCTTGTCTCTTTGAGTTGGAAGGGAATTCAAAAGTTTGAATGCGACGCTTGTGGTGGACTACGTAATATGCTCCTGCTGATGATTTAAATTAGAGTTCTTCCCTTTACAAAATAAACTAGTAAAACAAGATCCAGAAACATAAAGATATGGAAAGTGTAGGAAGATTTTGTAATAAATCGAAGTTGTTTGGGTCGTGGGTGTGGATACTTTATCAAATTTTCGATCATACAGAAACAGGGTATAGTCCAATTCTTGAACTTGTTCAATATGTTGTATATTGACACTATACATACTTACATTTCATGTGCGGTTTCAGAATTGATTGAATACGTTTAGATTCATCATTATGTAATTTAAGATTTTCTAATCTGTAGGAGTTTGTGTGTGATTTGCCAAGTAATTACATTACACGAGTTCTTGCTGCCATCATTTGTTGATATACGTTTCATTTACTTTTCAGGTTGTCTGTTAATGGCATATGCAGTTCAGAAGTCAAGCAGATAAAGTCCCTCCGCAGTTCCATTCTCAAGGGGCAGTTCCATTCCCAAGAGACTTCTGATTTTGAGACTGGATTGACGAAGCCACCTAAAAATTGCAATAACATTGAAGACTGGATAACATTTTTGCAGTGGTTACAAAAATGCAGTGCAACACATTTTTTGTTTGCCAAGTGATCTTAAAATTTTAGTTTATGTTGCGAAACAATTGAACGAGAAATGATGCTATTGGAAATAGTTGTCTTTCCAATTTACAAAATCAACTAGCGATATATTTTGCTTGTTTGGCATTGTCAGACATACAGTTTTCATGTCTGCAATGAAAAAACAGATTTACATTCGCCAATGAGCTGAACTGGCAATGGATTATGGCTGCTTCAGCATCATCTGTTTACCACTCTATATTGTCTAACCATGTCACCCGTGGTCAAACCCAAACACGAAGAAATGCTAGCTTCAGAGTTTGCTGCATGGCCGAAGATAATAAGCAGGCTCCAATTTCCACTCCAACTTCTCCACCACCACGTGTTGCACCTAAGGTTCGTTGCGTCGATTATATTTGTTTATCCATATATTTGGTGGTTAATTGCCAATTTAACTAACTAATTAAATTCTTTTAATGATCTGCAGATGAGTACTAAATTTACAGATTTACTAGTATTCAGTGGGCCGGCGCCAGAGAGAATTAACGGTAGACTTGCCATGATTGGGTTTGTCACTGCTATTGGAGTAGAACTTGCTAAAGGTACTGATGTCGCAGCACAGTTGGGTGATGGAGGACTCCCATGGTGTCTTTATACCTGTGTTCTGCTATCAGTGGCCTCAATTGTCCCATTGGCTCAAGGTGTGAGTGCCGAATCGAAATCAGACGGTATCATGTCCTCCACCGCTGAGATGTGGAACGGTAGAGCCGCTATGCTTGGTTTGGTTGCATTGGTGCTCACTGAAGTTGCCAAGGGAGGAGCTCTTATATAATTTACATAATTTTATTAACCCTTTCGTGTATTCCCTCTTGGTGTTTTAGTGTATTAAAATTTACAAGCCCCCTGTAAATGTTTTTGATCATTACATATATGAAAACTTTGTTACGATTGTTTATTAATATAATTCAACTCCCTACCGCAGTACATTGAGTCGATGACCCTATTATTTCCAAAAGGTTGCACAATATGCATAATGCCATGATCATTTGAGCCGTAAGGGGACATATTTCTCTTCCAAAATGAGCTTGCGCAAATGATTAGGTGCACTACTTCTCATCTTGTTCCCAACAATAACCGTATGCGGAATATGGTGTAAACTAATAAACCTTTGATTTTGTCTATGACACGATGGATCCAATGAATAACCTAGGCTTCCAACCCACACTAATCGGACACTTGTGTGCATGCGTACATATTTTGAGACGCCTGTAGGAAAACATTTTAAAATTAAACCAAGAAAATATATATGTGGCTGTAGGCAGAAGAATAGGAAAACATTTTCATGTTCCCACTTTATTAGGAGGACCAGTCAGTCTTCAGCTGAAACTCCAGAAACAGTTTGACCGGTGGTTGTCTCAGATTCAGATCTCTAGCTCTAAACAACAACAAATCCTACAATAGCTTATTCTAAATCTAAACCTTAACAAGATTCATACAGCCATTTCATCAATTTTATACTTAAAAATTTCGAAGAATGACTGAAAGTGAAGGTGATAGATCTAAGACAGTAAGTTTGTTGTTGTTGTTGATACTAATAAGAAAGGTAATAGCAGTAAAGAAGACGAAGAAAAAGAGAAGAAGAGGGTTAATTAATCACTCGGCATCGGAAAAATGCACCTTGCTATCTAGGGAAGTACTCACCTAGTTGTGGGAATCGGTCGCCGCCACCTTCTCAACCTGAGACACGGGTTTATGGAGGAGCTAAATACCGAACTTCCTTGATTCGTTTCTTCAGAGTTCAGAGACATGCCGCAAGAGAAATATCGAAAGTGGCTCAGATGGCTAGGGTAATAAAACACTTGCTTTACATTTCTCTTAATTCATAGTGAGTTTGTTGTTGAAATCTAGATAGTGCTATCGTTTGTGATTTATTAGAATTTACTGAGAATTTGGTCACATTTTGATTTTTGATGGATCTCTTAATTGTCACACTTGAGGCACATAAAACTTGATTCCGGTCGTCCAATATTGCCGTTCGGACTAGAATTTTGAAGCTTGTTTGTCAAAAGCAAGTTACAGCATTGTTACAGGAGATTCACATCTCCGGAAAACATTACTGTATGTCCATTGTTTTGTCATTTACTGAATTCTATGGAAAAGAGAGTCATAATCTTCCAACACGGTCACAAATAGAAATATTTTGATTAGAGATGACATTTTTCTGCTACATACTGATTGCCTTTCGTTTGGTGATTTTTTCGTGTCGTTATGCTTTTTAGTTGATTCGGCGGCATGTTGATGGCACTGCAATCCCAAACAGAAGCATGTGCCCATACTAGCCTTGGGATATCCTAGTTATTTGGCATTGCCAATTTGTTAAGATTTGATATTTCAATTACAATGTATAGTTTTAACACTCTATTTATGTTTGCAAATGATCATTACTAAGTTTCGATTATTGTTTGTAGATTCCTGCCAACCAAAAGGCTTTCTAAAAAAGGTGAATTATGTGGTTCCGGTGCAAGTGATGGTTCAGAGTATGAAGAATTTGAGAGAGCTCTGCTGATCAGAATAAGACTGTAGGTTTTCTGTACTAAATTGAAGATGTTATTAGCAGTCCCCAACTTTGATTTATACTGAGTAGTATAATTTTGTAACTAATCTTCTTTTTTTAATGATTTGATTATGAGTTTTTAATTCACAGGGTTTTTTTTAATGATTTGATTATGAATTTCACAGGGTAAATGTCTACGTTTGTAATTTTTGTGATGACAGAGCTGCGCTTATCAGTTCTGCCAAATGGTTTGCATTGGAAAATTCCAGATCTCTATCTAAGATTAACGGTATGGGCGGACTCGGAAAATGCGCAAAGATCCACGATAGTAAACCAATAATTATACAAATGGCACCGAGTGAGTTTTGATAGGGAAACATATGACAGGGTATACTCTAAATCTTTAACTTGTTCAGTATGTTCGTTTATTTTTGTAGCACCAGTTATACTTACATTCATGTTCAATTTCAGAAATGATAGATGTTAAGTTCATTGTATGTAACTTAGGATTTTCTATTCTGCTGGCTCTTGTGTGAATGGCCAAGTAACTAATTCAACTGTTTTTAACCATGTTTACCTTCAGAAACTCATTAGAAATCTCGTTTAACAGAACATTGACAGATGAAGATAAGGAAGAAGTTGTCGTGATTGGCAAAGATTTCCAAGATTGGAAGGAGAAAAAGAACCAAGGAGACCAGTTACAAAGAGAAAGGAATTTGGAGAAATGGAAGAACAACTTTCATGTTGGAGGGAGTACATTACAGACGACAGGCAGTCAAGGTATCACAGCTGAACCTTCTTATATGATACTAAAGAAGTGAACATAATCTTAATGGAAATAAAGAAGCAACTTTTGATGCTGAAGCTGGAAAACCTTTGCTTGCAGATGAGGGGCCATCCTCAACAGCTCTGTCAGAAGGATAACACAAGTAAACAAAATTTTGCTGACTTGAATTCCAGTCTAGCTCAATTTGCTACCACTTCATTAGTTAGCAATTGAATTTTTGATACCAACCCATCTGGGTTCCTCTTATGCTTGGTGAAAAATTGTAAAACTATGGGGTGTGTTACGAAACAATTGAAGAAGAAAGGCTGTGGAAATTCGTTATGTACAAACGACTAACGGTTCTCAATTGGCTTTGCATCGTATCTGAATCATGAAACTACAGTTGCCAAATGAGTTAAGTTGCCAATGTGCATCAAGATGTGAATGTACCCCGTTAATTGCCACTCTTGACAATGACATTGAGACACTTCCATCAACCACAAATGTGCTAACAGTGTTTCATATCTCAAACTCAATTCTTGATTCAATTTCAGTCATACTTTTCAAAATTCAGCCACCTCTTTATCACAGTCCAATATCCCACTAAGCCATGAGAAGCTGCCCTTATCCACTGGGCACATGTCAATTATAAAACCATAGTAAACCCTAAAGGCCTATAACCCTAGGTATAAAAAGGAATGAGAGAAAGAGAGCGAGATAGAGTTAAGGATGAATATGGAAGTTGCAGCTATAGACTCGGAGGAACTGAATTAGAAGAAATAAACCAAACGTTTCATGTATTGATCTAGATAATTGGTATGAGCGGAGTCGGAAAATGAACAACGATCTTTGGATTTGAGCTTGTGTGGTTCGAGTGTTATGTCTCTAACCATACCTCTCCACGACAGAGAAAGGGTATACTCTAAATCTTTAACTTGTTTTGTATGTTTGCTTATTTTGTAGCACCATCATGTTCTATTTCCGAATCGATGATGTTTAAC
The DNA here is from genome assembly GCA_023531295.1 of Papaver armeniacum. Classification (NCBI taxonomy): domain Eukaryota; kingdom Viridiplantae; phylum Streptophyta; class Magnoliopsida; order Ranunculales; family Papaveraceae; genus Papaver; species Papaver armeniacum. The sequence continues at coordinate 138,033 of JAJJWW010017213.1, forward strand.
TTCATCATTTTGTAACTTTGATTTTCTATTTCAGAATGGCCAAGTAATTAGTCATGTGTTTTGAACCATGTTTACATTTCTTAAATTACATTGATAAGTTTTTTTGCTGCTATCGATTTAAGTTTTATTTGCTTTTCAGGATGTATTTCTTGTATTGATGGTCTGACAGCTGCATGTTGGGATCCGGTGGATCGGGGTATCTTGCCAACCGAAACAATTCCGGGGTGATGACGCATCATCCATCTTATTGGCAGCCTTATATGCTTATAAAACAACGCTAAGGAAGGTCGTGAAATGTCAGTTGAAGGATTTGATAACGGGAGATACAAGTCACTTGCAACATTGGTAATTAATTTTGTTTCTTTGATTTTAATTGAATGTTATAAGTAATGTTGTTATAACTTTTGGATAGCTTTTTGGCTGTTCCTAGAGGTCTTCTGTTTGGTAAGGGCAATGAGAGGTGAACCCATTAATCCTCCATAATTGTTACACTTAGACAAGTAGACATTGGAATTAGCCACGAGTAGCATTTTATTTGTCTGATTGGATACTAGGCCAAACATGTTATACTGGTTATCTAGTATTGTCACTTTGCTATGATTCAGTATTTCAGTTATAATGGTATGATTCAATATTTCAGTCATGGTTTTATCACTCATTTTATATTTGTAAATGATATTATTTACCTGCGATTATTATTTGTAGATTCCAACTCATGTGTCCAAGGAAAAGTCTTCTTACAAAACTGGCAGTTGAAGATGTTAACGGTTTGGTTCGATTCTGGATGGCAATTCCAAGTTGCGGACGGCACAAGGATTCTTTGTCATGTCTAAGGAACTAGCAAATTGTTAATGCGGACTAGAAGAGCTTGATTTTGTGGAGTAATGGGTATCCTCCCTTCTGATAGAAAGAAGAAGATTGTTCGCAGCTTAACAGTTCATCGCTATAGTTAATATCCAGAAACCTGTTTTAAATTTCCTCAAATGGTTTGTTGGACAAGTCCTTAAATGATATAGTGGCTCTGTCTGGTTTTCTTATCCTTGGTTTTTAACCAATGGTAAATTTGTAATGATGAATTGCTGAATTGTATTACTTGCATTCTAAAGCACTTTACCAGCAGTACAAATTTACAGTACAAATCCCTCTAGCTAATGCATCGAGTCCGGAGCAAGCTGAATGTAGAGGCCTGTGGGAAGCAGTACTTTGGGTGAAAGACGGAAAAAGTTTTGAACTCGCAGTGCGAGTTCAAATAGCGAATTCGCAGCATCACAGCCATTGGATGCTGCAGATATGACATCATGACTTAACCACAGTTATGCAACATCCAACGACTGTGATGCTGCGAATTCTTTTTTGAACTCGCACTGCGAGTTCAAATTTTTTTCCATTTTAGTTTTAGATAGTATATCTGCTGCTTTATTCTTCTCTTTAGGCACATGAATACAATGCCAATAGTTAAAATTCTTAAATAACGACTTAATGTCTAATACTAAGTTGCATATTCTCCAGTCTATACTGAAAAAATCCTTGTTTACTGCATCAACTACTATTTTTGAGTCCAGTTCAAAGTCCACCTTTTCCAAGTTTAAGTCTTTCACGAAAAAAAATTTGAACTCGCAGTCGTTGGATGTTACAGGAGGATATTAATTTCTCATGTAATCACTTCAGTTTAAGCAACAAAATTTCTCAGTTTCAAAAAACAAAAATTTACAGTGCATTCTACAGCTCTATTTTACGCATCCATGTTGTGAGAACTTGTTAGAGGCTGACAATTCATTTACCACAACCACACCACTCATCGGACTTGGTCGAATTTTCTTTGAACGGGAATCGTTCGTTTATTCATAATGAAGGTGAAACAGTTGAAACTGACTAAAGTTTGTTTAAGAATGTCGTAGAAAATTTTGTATGATGCTCAGTTTAAAACATTAACATCCCCATAAAAAGTATTAGGTATATGTGAGTGTGTCAGATAAGTGTGTGTCAAGTCAATAAGTCAATGATTGACTTGACCTATGCAGATTTAATCTGACTTTAAATACTATGTAATGACAACTCATAAGACTGTAAAGAAAATATACTTTCTTAAGTAATATCAAGAATATTAGTTTTCTCATGGTATCAGACAGAAAACAATCAATAATCCTTCTCAATAATTTTTCACAATAATCTTTTTTCAATCAAGTTTTACAAGAATCAAACAAACTTCATATACACCTTTTTCAGATTCAATAGTTGTTCTCAACAATTTTTCTGTCCAAATCTCTTGAAATCAGATCTGGTTCGTTAATAATTTTGTCTCAACATCTTTACGGATTCAGTTCATGTCATCTGCAACAATTGTTTATCGAAGAAGGAAAAATATGGGTTCAAATTCTAATTCCATTCGCTCAAATGGGTAATACATCCGACTTTATTTTTCCATTCACAAACATCTCAAACTTTGTTTCTACAAAATTAGGTTCGAATAATTTTTGTTGTGGCAAGATCGGATGGAAACTATCTTGATTTCCACCGATTTATATGGTTATGTGAATGAAGAAATTCAAGAACACGCTAAACAAAGTTGAAATTGATGGAGTTTTAAAGATAAATCCAGAATGGATCTCATGGAGAAAAATTGATTGTTTTGTTATTAGTTGTATGAAAGCAACTTTTCTGATTCTATCTCTGGTGATGTTTTAGGATTGTCTAATGCTAGGGAAATTTGGGAATTTCTTGAAATTAGCTTTAGAAGTCAATTCATGGCAAGAAAGAATATGCTTAGAAATCACTTCATAATGTCAAGAAAGGCAATTTGACTATTTTGGTATACTTACACAATGTTAAGAATATTGCCGACTCTCTAGCGCCTATTGGAGAAAAGTAAGTGATCTGATTTGGTGATGTATGTGTTGAATGGCCTAGGAAGAGAGTTTGATACTTTTGTTATAGCTGCTCAGAATAGAGAGACTCCTTTCACATTTGCAGAACTTAAACCAAGACTCTTGAATCATGAACAATGGCTCATTGAGCAACAACATAATTCTAGTGTTACTTATGATTCTCAATGAGACTACCGTATTCTATAGTAGAAATGGGTCTTATAATGGTAATGGGAGAGGTAAATCCAAGAATACTACCGGGTAATGGATCTCATAATAATTTCAGTGGAAATGGAAGAGGTAATCCAAGAAGTTATGGAACTGGTTCTTCTCAAGGAAATGGTTTTTATCAAGGCAGTAGTTCATCTCAAGGGAATAGTTCATCTCAAGGTAACTTTTATCAAGGCAGTAGCTCTGGACAAGGGAATGGAGGTAGAAGGGATTTCTCTATGGTTGATTGCCAAATTTGTCGTAAAAAGGGACACTATGCTAGTAGATGTTATTTTAGATATCATCCTCCAACTTTTGTTAATTCTACAAATGAAGCACAACATGGTTCTTCTCAACAAGCTTTCACTACTTTAAATGAGGAGAGTCCTTATTCTGATCCTTCTACATCCACTGCTTCTCATTGGATATCTGATTCGGATGAGCGACCGCGCATATGACCAGGAGATGAGACTCTAGTACAACATACTTCAAACTATAAAGGAAAGGATCATGTTCAAGTTGGAAATGGTAAGTCACTTACTATTACTTCAGAGGTACTTCAAATATTGTTACGCGATACGCAAATAGTTTTAAATTGAATAAAGTTTTAGTAGTGCTTAGGCTATGAAGCATAATTTCTTGTCAAGAGCAAGATTTACTAGAGACAATGCTTGTTATTTCAAGTTTTACCCATATGGCTATGAAATTAGAGACTTGCGTGACTGATGCTTTGCTTGCTCATGGAAAAGTAGTCAATAATTTGTATCCTATTCTTAACATGCCTTATTCTCATTGTTTTCTTTCCGCAACTTTGTCCGCATCTTCAAATACTTGGCATGATAGGTTAGGTCACCCATCTACTCGATTTTCGAAAACTTCATTCTCGATAATAAAATTGTTTTAAAGTGCTATTCCTTGACTTTGTGTCAACCTTGTCACTTGCCAAAAGCAAAAAGCTACCTTTTTACTTGTCTTCTTCACATGAACAAAAACCTTTAGCCTTAATACATTGTGATGTTTGGGGACCTACCATTTCTTCTCTTTATGGTTATAAATACTATATTCTTTTTGTTGATGATTTTAGTAGGTTTCATTGGATTTATCCAATGGAAATCAAATATGATCTTTTGATGTTTTCAACATTTCAAAACTCATACAGAAAATTTATTTTCCACTAAAATTCTATCTTTTCAAGTTGATGGTGCAGCAGAACTTGTTAAAGGTTCTTTTTCTGTTTTGTTACAATCTAGTGGCATTAATGTCAGGATTTCTTGTCCAAAAACACCTGAGCAAAATGGACTTGCTGAACGAAAACATAGGCATATCACATAAATGGGAAATACCTTGTTGTTTAATTCTTCTTGTCCCCAAAGAATTTTGGTATGATGCTTTCTTAATCGCCACTTATCTTATAAACGAACTCCAACTAAAATTTTAAATTTTAAATCTCCTTTTGAGGTTCTTTTTGGTCATTCTCCCGATTATTCCTTTTTAAAAGTGTTTGGAACCATTTTGTTATCCTCATCTTGCTCACTCAAGGGCGGATAAGCTTTCTCCAAAATCGGTTAAATGTGTTTTCATTGGTTATAGTACTCTTCACAAAGGATACAAATGTTATAACCTGTTCTTAAAAGCTTTATATTTCAAGACATGTTGTCTTTTCCGAATATGAATTTTATTATGCTTCTAATAATACTTCTTCTCCTCCATCCTCATCTTTAGTAAATGAATTAAGTTCTTGTTTCTCATGAAGTTCTTCCTTCTACCACAATGGTCACTAGATCTCAAAAAGGTATTTCTAAACCTAAAGTTTTCCATGATCATGTTTCACATCTTTCAGTCAAACATCCTATATCTTCTAAATATACAACATTGTTGACTACTTTAACTGAGCCTAAGTCATTTAAGACAGCAAAAGACAAAATCCTAAGTGTATGTGGTTCAATGAAGGAGGAGTATACAGGCTTTAATGGATAATGATACTCGGGAGTATGTTGCTCCCGAGCCACATATGAATATCTTAGGATCAAAATGGGTGTATAGGATCAAACAAAAATCGATGGTTCTATTGATAGATTGAAATCTAGGTGGGTTGCTAAGGGTTATGCACAACAATATGGAATTGATTTCAATGAGACATTTAGTCCAGTTGTCAAATCTCCAAGTTAGAGTGGTTCTATGTTTAGCAATTACATATAACTCGCAAAATGAAACAATTAGATGTAAGCAATGCTTTTTGCATGGCTACTTGGATGAGGATGTTTATATGACACATGACCTCAAGGTTTTCTTAATCCAGATTATCCTTCACATTATGTATGTCATCTTAAAAAGAGCTTGTATGGGTTGAAACAGCTCCTAGAGCATGGTTTCATAGGTTTAGCTCATTCCTTATTACTTTTGGGTTCAAGAAGTCTATCTCAGATAATTCTATGTTTGTGTATTCTTCTTCAGCTGGTATTCTTATTTTACTTCTCTATGTTGATGATATCTTATTAACTGGTAGTTCTTCTAAGTTGATTAATTGCTGATCTTATTACTTCTTTGAAGAATGAATTTGCTATGAAGGAGTTAGGAGATTTGGCCTTTTTCCTTGGTATTGAAGCTATTAGAAGTAGTGATTCTATTGTCTTAACTCAAAAGAAATACACTTTGGAGTTGTTAGCTAAGGCAAATTTATTGGAGTCCAAGCCATGTGACACACCAGTAGTTAAATCTAGCAGACTGTCTATTCATGATGGAGTAAAATTGACTGATCCAACTATATATAGAACTCTTGTAGGAGGCTTACAAGTATCTTACAATTACAAGACCTGGACATATGTTTTGCAGTGAATTATGTTTCTCAATTTATGCATTCTCCTTATGATTTGCATTTACAATTGGTTAAGAGAATTTTGAGATATTTAAAGGGCACAGTTGATAAGGGTCTTACATTAAGAAAGGGTGATGTTTCTAGTTTAAAAGCTTATATTGATTCTGATTGGGCTGGATGCCCTGATACAAGAAGATCAACCTCTCGGTTATGCAAAGTGTTTCGGGTTCAAATTTGGTGTCTGGTCTTCTAAAAAAGCAAACCTACGGTGTCTAAGTCTTCTCTCAGGCCGAGTACAAGTGTCTTTCTCATTTGCATTGGCCGAGTTACAATGGTTTACATATTTACTAGCGATTTAAAGATTATCATTCAATCAGTCTTGTTGTTGTGTGATAATACTAGTGCAATTTCTTTGGCAACTAATCCTGTTTTTCATGCCAGGACAAAGCACATAGAGATTCATTATCACACCGTTTAGAGAACTTGTTGAAGAAGGATTTTAAAGCTACAACATATTTCTTCTAAGATCATTTGGTGACATATTCACAAAAGGATTATGCTTTCCTACATTTTCCAGGCTTTTACACAAACTTTTGGATTCTCCCGGACATGGATTCTTCTACCTGATCTGTTTCTTCCCGTTACCATATCGTAAATTCACTCTTGAGTTTGTTTGTTTTTCTTCCTTGTTTTTCTTTTGTAATCTTCTCAATTTGATTCATTTTCACGTATCATATTGAAGGGGAGTATTAGGTATATGTGAGTGTGTCAGATAAGTGTGTCAAGTCAATAAGTCAATGATTGACTTGACCTATGCATTTAATCTGACTTTAAATACTATGTAATGACAACTCATAAGACTGTCTGAAAATATACTTTCTTAAGTAATATCAAGAATATTAGTTTTCTCAAAAAGTGCCTTAAGGGGACTGATTTTGAGTATGGGCCAAAAGTTTATCACATACTGGCTAATGCTGATCAAAATCAAGGTGGATGTTGGTAGTGATTTAAGTCATTCTTGATGTTAAACTAAAAATCACTAGCTTTCATGATCTTTTAGAGTGCCGCTACTTTTCATGATATCAAATTTGAAGCAAAGCTTCACAAGAAAGAACTCTTTTGTTGCTTCTAGAAGTTATTTTGAAGTTGGATTACCAACGACACCTTTATTTTGAAGTTGGTAATGATAGATTCTTGATTACGTAACATTAGTTTTGGATTACTCTTTTCATGTATGTAGTAATTTTCCGTAGTTCGGGTGTTTGTTTTTCTATCGAAATCTTAATCAAGGTAAATGATGAAGCTAACTTGTTAACAATTCAGAATTCAAGTAACTTGTTGGAACAAAATTTACTCTTTGGGTTTGATATAATTCTCGAAATTGGAAAAAGACGATTATACTATGGAATATCTTTGTAATTCATTGTACTACTAGATCACTAAGAAAACTCCAAGCGAGGTTACGCTCGGCGTTTTGCACTCTTACTTGCAGCATTGCGGTAGTAATAAAATGCCATTTGCCAATGAGCTAACTATAAGGGATGCAAAACAATCAAATGTATAACAAGGAATCCGAGAGGAGGCAGAATGTCTAGCGGTCGGGAAGCTATCAAATGGGCACTTATTTGCAAAGAACCGCACTACACCAAAACCCAGGATTTTGTAACAAATGCAACTGTCACAGTTATTTTTTACCAACGATACACCCGTGATAAGTCCCGCAACAATTATAAATCGTTGTTAAATTTTGTATTCGTGATAATGATTAGGAATATTAAATATTTTTATTAGTAACAATAATATTTGTTGACAATTATCCAGACAATCACAATTATAATCTAAAATGATGTTTCCACCCAAAAATTTCACCACATCTAAAACAACCCCAAATTAGTAACACTTAGGATTTTTTTTGTCACTACTTTCGCAACATTTATATAAAATAACAATTTTATTTAATTTCTAAAAATCAATATTGATTTTTTTTATTTTCTTAATATTAGAAAACAGGATCAAGACCAAGTCAACAAGTCATGACTTTGTAGGAAAATTTGACTTGGACAAATACCAACCTTTTCTCTCGATTTTGTCGACAACCACAACAAAAATAACTGCTTCTGCCGAAGACTGTGAAATGACCAAACTACCCTTATCGGAATAAGTGTAATAAAAATTTCGAAGACGGTGAAAATGACCATATTACCCTTATTGAAAATAAATGCAATAAATATTATGGAGACTGTGAAAATGACCATACTACCCTTATCGGAAATAAGTAAAGTAATTCTTACAGACAATGAAAATGACCATATTACCCTTATTAGAAAAAAAGTGCAATAAATATTATACAGACTGTGAAAATGACCATACTACCCTTATCGGAAATCAGTAAAGTAAGTCTTACAGACTGTGAAAATGACCATATTACCCTTATTGGAAAAAAGTGCAATAAATATTATGGAAAACTGTGAAAATGACCATCCTACCCTTATCGAAAATAAGTAAAGTAATTCTTACAGACTATAAAAATGACCATATTACCCTTATTGGAAAAAAAGTGCAATAAATATTATATAAACTGTGAAAATAACCATACTACCCTTATCAGAAATAAATAAAGTAAATGTTACATACTGTGAAAATGACCATATTACCCTTATTGGAAAAAAAATGCAATAAATATTATGGAGACTGTGAAAATGACCATACTACCCTTATCGAAAATAAGTTAAGTAATTCTTACGGACTGTGAAAATGACCATATTACCCTTATTGGAAAAGGTGCAATAAATATTATGGAGACTGTAAAAATGACCATACTACCCTTATCGAAAATAAGTAAAGTAGTTCTTAAAGACTGAGAAAATGACCATATTACCCTTAATGGAAAAGGTGCAATAAATAATATGGAGACTGAGAAAATGACCATACGTAGCCTTATCAGAAATAAATAAAGTAAATGTTACATACTGTGAAAATAACCATATTACCCTTATAGGAAAAAAGTGCAATAAATATTATGGAGACTATGAAAATGACCATAGTACCCTTATCGAAAATAAGTAAAGTAATTCTTACAGACTGTGAAAACGACCATATTACCCTTATTGTAAAAAAGTGCAATAAATATTATGAAGACTGTGAAAATTACCATACTACCCTTATCGGAAATGAGTAAAGTAATTCTTACAGACTGCAAAAATGACCATATTACCCTTATTGGAAAAATTGCAATAAATATTATGGAGACTGTGAAAATGACCATAGTACCCTTATCGGAAATAAGTAAAGTAAATGTTACAGATTGTGAAAATGACCATATTACCCTTATTAGAAAAAAGTGCAATAAATATTATGGAGACTGTGAAAATGACCATACTACCCTTATCGGAAATAAGTAAAATAAATATTACCAATTGTGAAAATGACCATATTATCCTTGTTGGAAATAAGTGGAATAAATATTATGGAGACTGTGAAAATGACCATACTACCCTTATCGGAAGTAAGTAAAGTAAATATTATATACTGTAAAAATGACCATATTACCCTTACTGGAAATAAGTGCCATAAATTTATGGCACTTATTTCCAGTAAGGGTAATATGGTCATTTTTTTCCATTTTTTTTCCAATAAGGGAAATATGGTCATTTTCACAGACTGTAAGAATTACTTTACTTATTTTCGATAAGGTTATTATGATCATTTTCACAGTCTACATAATATTTATTACACTTTTTTCTAATAAGGGTAATATGGTCATTTTCACAATCTGTAACATTTACTTTACTTATTTCCGATAAGGGTACTATGGTCATTTTCACAGTCTCCATAATATTTATTGCAATTTTTTCCAATAAGGGTAATATGGTCATTTTCACTATTCTGTAAGAATTACTTTACTCATTTCGATAAGGGTAGTATGGTCATTTTCACAGTCTCCATAATATTTATTGCACTTTTTTCCAATAAGGGTAATATGGTCATTTTCACATCATGTAAGAATTACTTTACTTATTTCCGATAAGGGTAGTATGGTCATTTTCACAGTCTCCATAATATTAATTGCACTTTTTTCCAATAAGGGTAATATGGTCATTTTCACAGTCTGTAATATTTACTTTACTTATTTTCGATAAGGTTAGTATGATCATTTTCTGATCTACACATAATATTTATTGCACTTTTTCTACTAAGGGTAATATGGTCATTTTCATACCGCTAACATTTACTTTACTTATTTTCGATAAGGGTACTATGGTCATTTTCACGTCTCTCGTAATATTTATTGCAATTTTTTCCAATAAGGGTAATATGGTCATTTTCACAAATCTGTAAGAATTACTTTACTCATTTCCGATAAGGGTAGTATGGTCATTTTCGATCTCCATAATATTTATTGCACTTTTTTCCAATAAGAGTAATATGGTCATTTTCACATCATGTAAGAATTACTTTACTTATTTCCGATAAGGGTAGTATGGTCATTTTCACAGTCTCCATAATATTAATTGCAGTTTTTTCCAATAAGTGTAATATGGTCATTTTCACAGTCTGTAAGAATTACTTTACCCATTTCCGATAAGGGTGGTATCGTCATTTTCACATTCTCTATAATATTTATTGCACTTTTTTCCAATAAGGGTAATAGGGTCATTTTCACAGTCTGTAAGAATTACTTTACTTATTTCCGATAAGGGTAGTATAGTCATTTTCACATTCTGCATAATATCTATTGCACTTTTTTCCTAATAAGGGTAATATGGTCATTTTCACAGTCTCTAAGAATAATTTACATATTTCCGATAAGGGTAGTATGGTCATTTTCGCAGTCTCCATAATATTTATTGCACTTTTCCAATAAGGGTAATATGGTCATTTTCACAGTTTATCCGATATATTTGAAACTGTGATGTTCAATTCTGATATATTTCGTCTCGGATTCATCCGAAAGAGAAACTCGGCTTTACCTCTAGTAATATTTGAACTGTGATGTTTGATTCGATATATTTCGTCCTCGGTTCATCCGAAAACGAAACTCAGGTCTAATTGTTGTAATATTTGAACCTGTGATGTTCAATTATGATATATTTCCTCTCCAGTTCATCCGAAAGAGAAACTCAGGTCTAACTTTAGTAATCTTTGAACCTGTGATGTTCAATTATGATATATTTCGTCTCAGTTCATCCGAAAGAGAAACTCAGCTCTACCTCTAGTAATAATTGAACTTGTGATGTTCAATTCGAGATATATTTCGTCTCAGTTCACCCGAACGAGAAACTCGAGTCTAACTTTAGTAATCTTTGAACCTGTGATGTTCAATTATGATATATTTAGTCTCCAGTTCACCCGAACGACAAACTCAAGTCTAACTTTAGTTATCTTTGAACCTGTGATGTTCAATTATGATATATTTCGGCTCCAGTTCATCCGAACGAGAAACTCAGGTCTAACTGTTGTAATATTTGAACCTGTGGTGTTTGATTTTGATATATTTCGTATTTAGTTCATCAGAATCAGAAACTAAGGTCTAACTCTAGTAGTCTTTGAACCTGTGGTGTTCGATTCTGATATATTTCGTATTCAGTTCATCCGAACAAGAAACTAAGGTCTAACTCTAGTAGTCTTTGACTTAGAGTAGTCAACTCGCAGCCAGGTTTCGATCTCGGAGCCTGGTATGCATACATATATGCATAAATAGGGTTTGTTTAAGGTTTCGTAGAATATCTCGAAGAAATCTTACCTGTAAATGGATGAATTCGTCGTTCTTATCGAATTTCTGACTTATAGTAGTCAACTCGCGGCCAGGTTTCGATCTCGGATCCTGGTACGCATATAATATGCAGAAATAGGGTTTTTTTTAAGGTTTCGTAGAATATCTCGAAGGAATCTTACCTGTAAATGGATGGATTCGTCCTTCTTACCAAATTTCTAACTTAGAGTAGTCAACTCGCGGCCAGGTTTCGATCTCGGATCCTTGTACGCATACAATATACAGAAATAGGGTTTTTTTAAGGTTTCGTAGAATATCTTGAAGGAATCTTACCTGTAAATGGATGGATTCGTCATTCTTACCAAGTTTCTGACTTAGAGTAGTCAACTCGCGGCTAGGTTTCGATCTCGGATCCTTGTACGCATACAATATGCAGAAATAGGGTTTTTTTAATGTTTCGTAGAATATCTCGAAGGAATCTTACCTGCAAATGGATGGATTCGTCGTTCTTACCGAGTTTTCGACTTATAGTAGTCAACTCGTTTGCCGTGTTTCGATCTCGGATCCCGGTACGCATATAATATGCGATATAGGGTTTTTTTAAGGTTTCGTAGAATATCTCGAAGGAATCTTACCTGTAAATGGATAGATTCGTCGTTCTTACCGAATTTCTGACTTAGAGTAGTCAACTCGCGACCAGGTTTCGATCTCGGATCCTGGTACGCATACAATATGCAGAAATAGGGTTTTTTAAGGTTTCGTAGAATATCTCGAAGGAATCTTACCTGTAAATGGATGGATTCGTCGTTCTTACCGAATTTCGACTTATAGTAGTCAACTCGCGGCCGGGTTTCGATCTCGGATCATGGTACGCATACAATATGCGTAAATAGTGTTTTTTAAGGTTTCGTAGAATATCTCGAAGAAATCTTACCCGTAAATGGATGGATTCGTCGTTCTTACCAAGTTTCGACTTAGAGTAGTCAACTCGCGGCCGGGTTTCGATCTCGGATCCCTGTACGCATACAATATGCGTAAATAGGGGTTTTTTAAGGTTTCGTAGAATATCTCGAAGGAATCTTACCTGTAAATGGATGGATTCGTCGTTCTTACCGAGTTTCGACTTATAGTAGTCAACTTGCTTTGTGGTTTCGATCTCGGATCCTGATAGACGCATACAATATGCTGAAATAGGGTTTCTTTTTAAGGTTTCGTAGAATATCTCGAAGGAATCTTACGAATTTCCGTAAATGGATAGATTCGTTTCGTTTTACCGAATTTCGACTTAGAGTAGTCAACTCGCGACCGAGTGTTTCGATCTCGGATCTGGTACGCATACAATATGCGTAAATAGGGTTTTTTTTTAAGGTTTCGTAGAATATCTCGAAGGAATCTTGGTAATGGATGAATTGTCGTTCTTACCGAATTTCGACTTAGAGTAGTCAACTCGCGGCCAGGTTTCGATCTCGTATCCTGGTACGCATACAATATACAGAAATAGGGTTTTTTTTAAGGTTTCGTAGAATATCTTGAAGGAATCTTACCTGTAAATGGATGGATTCGTCATTCTTACCAAATTTCTGACTTAGAGTAGTCAACTCGCAGCTGTGTTTCGATCTCGGAGTTTGGGTTTGCATGCAATATGCATAAATAGGGTTTGTTTAAGGTTTCGTAGAATATCTCGAAGAAATCTTACCCGTAAATGGATGGATTCGTCGTTCTTACCAAGTTTCGACTTAGAGTAGTCAACTCTAGTAATCTTTGAACCGCGATGTTCTAAACTAATATATTTCTTTCTCCGGGTTCATCCAATGAGAAACTCAAGTCTAACTTTAGTAATCTTTGAACCTAGGATGTTGAAAACCGATATATTTTCGATCCGGTTCATCCGAACGAGAGACTCAGGGTCTAACTCTAGTAATATTTGAACCGGGATGTTGAAAATCGATATATTTCTTCTCCGGTTCATCCGAACGAGAGACTCGAGGTATAACTCTAGTAATCTTTGAACTCGGGATGTTCGAAATCGATATTTTTATTCTCCAATCCATCCAAATGAGAAAATCAAAGTCTAACTCTAGTAAGATTTGAACCACGATGTTCTAAATCGATATTTTTATTCTCCGGTTCATCCAAATGAGAATCTCGGAGTCTAACTCTAGTAATCTTTGAACTGCGATGTTCGAAACTCGATATATTTCTTCTCCATTTCATCCGAATGAGAAACTCGGGTCTAACTCTAGTAATCTTTAAACCTGGGATGTTCAAAACTGATATATTTCTTCTCCAGTTCGTCCAAATGAGAAACTCAGCTCTAACTCTAGTAATCTTTGAACCTGGGATGTTGAAAGCTGATATATTTCTGATCCAGTTCATCCGAACGAGAGACTCGGGTCTAACTATAGTAATCTTTGAACCTGGGATGTTCAAAACTAATATATTTCTGATCCAGTTCATCCAAATGAGAAACTCTTGTCTAACTCTAGTAATCTTTGAACCTGCGATGTTAGAAACTGATATATTTCTTCTCCAGTTCATCCGAACGAGAGACTCAGGTCTAACTCTAGTAATCTTTGAACCTCCGATCTTCGAAACTGATATATTTCTGATCCAGTTCGTCCGAATGAGAAACTCAGGTCTAACTATAGTAATCTTTGAACCTGGGATGTTCGGAAATCGATATATTTCTTCTCTAGTTCACCCGAATGAGAAACTCAAGTCCAACTCAAGTAATCTTTGAACTGGGATGTTCAAATCGACAAATCTCATCTTCACTTCATCCGAATGATGTTAAAATAAGGTCTATCTTTACTAATCTACTTAGCTTATTGACATCCGCCGCTAATTGAAACTCTTCGCACCAAGATCTTTACCGACATGAAAATAACACATGCTTCTCACACACTTCCCTTAATCCATATGAGAACCCTAAACCAAATACCAGCCGTTCAGATCTTTACACGATCCGCATGATAAACTTTAGGTTAATATGAACCGTCGATGCTTCTATCAAAACCCAAAACTCATCTTCTCTCACTTCATTCCCCCATTTCTATCTTATCTTATCTCTTTCTCAACTTCTCTGGGTCTCTCCCAATGAAAAAAAATAAACCCTAAGTTACCATCAACACAAGACGCGGGCACCTTCACTCAATCACTCGCTACCACCACTGCTAGTCGCCCTAGAGCTGATTGGAAATGCTTAAATTTACTAATCTGATTATGTACTTTGTATGATTGAATTTGAAACGGGAAGTTGAAGAGAGGTTTCTGAGATTTGAAACCTAACTTGTTAGAGTTGAACAGATTTAAGGGTTTCTATTGTTTTATGGATTATTTGAAGAACTGAAACCAAATTAGAGTCTCTTCGTGTTGTTTTAAAAGCCCTATATCTTGAATTTAAAATCAAAGGCAAGTATGATTTTTTTGCTGTTCACTTCATTGATTTTGATGGGTTAAATAGCATTACTAACTTGGTTGTAATTTTCTCGATTTTATAGATAAAAAAGTGAATCCCGAGTTTGAATCGATTCTTGAAGTTTTTGGATTCCTTGTTAAATCTTGTATGAGTTAAGGTTTTGAAGTTTTATGCTTGAATTTTACCCTTTTAATGTGTATTATTTTCGATCCGTGTTTTGGGGTTCTCGCTAGATTCGTGACTTATTTTAAGATGGAATTTGTTAATTGGTTTAGTATTGGTTGTTGGTTGCAGACTCAAGGATGGATACACGATAATGGGATATTGGGTTTGAATGTTGATGTTTTGAAGATGAAGAGATGGAGAGAATTGGGTCTTGTTAGCATTGATTTAGTTTCAGTCTTAGTCTCGATAAGTATTTGAAGATTTACTTATGTCAATTTTAACATTTTTAATAAGAATTTTTCTGATTTAATGACGTTTTCAACAAATTTTTTAGGGAGTTGTTCGTAGTACGTTTTTCTTTCTCCTTTGTCCGTGTTTACTTGATAGATTATCTAGTTTTTTTTGGGTGTTTTAGATTATCTGGGAATTATGCTTATTTTTTATTTTGATTTTGCAGACATGGGTTTTATTTGATTCATGGACTACATGAAGTTGAAAGATGTTGAATGGTGGTAGAGATTCTTACAACAAGGAAGTCCTACTAAGAGCTAGTAGTGTGGTTGGAGTCGTTAGACCTCGGCTTGAATCTAACCTTCTCCCTAAAGTCATGTTAATTATCGTATGTGTTTACATTTCCTATTTCCTACAAAGAAAATGTTCCTCTATGGTTAAGAATTCGGATCCCGCATAAATAATCTAGGCCACATGCCAAGCGTATCTATTGTTTTGTATGGTTTGATGAGAAACTAGTGCTGCCAATTGCCAAGATGTTCTTTGTTCTGTTTCTCAAATATTGAATCCTTGAGTTATGAAAAATAATTGGTAAAAAACTTGACCATGATTTGTGTTCTATGTTGTAATATGTTTCAGGAGCAAAGGCGACCTTGGGATCCTCATTCTCTTTTCCAGTTCATTCACCAAAAAAGCAAGCAGTAAATGCTTGTGTTCTTTGTGGATGTCTTCCGGCTTTAATTCGGCACAACAAGCGTGGAGTTTTCGCATTCGTGCAGGCAAATGGTTATGGAGCATTGAGGGATGCACCGGGTTCGGACAATGTTACAATGTTAGGTTTCAAAGGTAATTTGTTCTAACATTTGATTAATCTCAGTGCATGTTGGTATCAACTTTGTGTTGGGAGACATCAGTGAGACATGCTCTCTTGGTATCAACTTTGTGTTGGGAGAGACTAAATGAAAAATGCTTTAACAAGTATCTTTTCTCTTGAATAATCATTATCATGTTGCTTTCTATATATTTGATGAAGATGTTTGATCCCAGTCAGGCGACGGTAAGATTGTCATGCCTTTGAGTTCAAAGTTTTAAATTTTGCTTCTATTTTTGGGTATTGGGACATTTAATTATTTCGCTACAACTATTTATTGATTTTTCTTTTATCAATTCCCTTCCTAGAAGACTACGTAGTCCTCTTAGAAGATCATCTGTTGGTCATCGGCGTAGCCGTTCTCCTATTCGCAGGTCTCTTCGTTCACGGTCACGCTCAATCTCGCCACGCAGGTAAAATTTTGACCAGCAGATGTTTCAATCACTAGTTTATTTGGTACAACTAGACCGCATGTAGCTTTTAGTGAAATGTAATTGTTCCCATTTTCCCCATATGTTTGGTCTAATGTTCTTCAATGCATGTTAGAAGATGTACTAGCTTCTGTCAAACTCAAGGAGAATTCTAATTACAATCATTTATTGTGAGATGCTAGAGAATAGGGATATTTTGTCCATGTTATCGAGCTTGTACACTTGCTTCTTCTTTTACCGTAGTTTGTTTATTTGTGTTGTCATTTATGATCATCATGTGAATTCTAGGCCCGGGAGAGGAAGAAGCAAACCATAGCAAGTAGGTGTGACATCTCACCACCTCCTAAACCATGAGAAGTCCGTGGATTTGGACCACGCTAATGGAATTTCTTTGCTTAGGGCCTACTATGGTGTTTTGAGATTCGTCATGGGAAGTGGTGTCAAGGGTTGCGAGGTACAATCTGTTGCCATTCTTTCATGTAGTCCCAGTCTTTTACCCTCTCGTGCGCTTGATATTATATTAAACTTCAATTTTGTAATTGTTGTACATGAGTTATTGTGAGTGGAAAGCTTAGGGCAGCTCGTGCGGAGTCAATCAAGTTAAGGATGGATACATGATTTCTTCCGGTCACTACACCGATTTAGCCGTTAGACAATGCCGGTTTGTACCCCTCAACCGTTATTTATTGTTACTCTCTTAAATCTTTATGAATCTTTCGTTAGTCTATTTGAGTGGTAATTGTGGTTTGGTTTAAGTCTTTGAGTGTCATGGGAAAATGAGGAAATTTTATATATAAATGGGTAATTTGCGTCGAATATTTCATTGATGTTAACACCTTGAGATCTGATGCCTTGAATCTCTTCTTTGTATGTTATTGTTTTCTCCCAATTTTGTTTGTTTAATTTTGGTTAAGAGTTTGATTGTGGGGAGAGTTTGAGGGTGATGATTAGATAATTTCCCTATTGGTTTGATCGTCAAAATGATGGCATAAATGTGCTCTAGCCGATCATTCTCTCCCTTCTCAAAAACCAAAATTCTATGTCTATTTTTCAGTGTTACTTTTTTACGCAAGTTATATGGTATTTCAGTTGTTTCTGGGATCTCCTTTCATCTTCTAACTTAAATTTTACTTTCATCGCTTTTTGTTGAGCAGGGTGTTCTTGGTGTCAAGGTCAAGATCATGTTGGATTGGGATCCTAAAGGAAAGAAGGTCCAGTGGCTCCATATTACCTGAGGTTGTTACAATCCACCAACCCAAGGATGAAGAATACTTCATTAGCAGGAAGAAAGGAAAGAGTGTATTGTGAATGAGAATCTTTAGAGTATTGTGAATGAGAATCTTATGTCAGGTGCTTCCTGGAATGCGAAATTGCAGTTCCAGGGTTTTTTGTTTTGTTTTCTTTTAGCATTGCAGGTCCAGGATGATCCAATGGTAACCTGTACTTTTTTGTATTTTTTTTTTTGTTTAAATGTAACGAAATTCTTTACGGGAATAGCAGTAACATAAATTTTAATAACAGTGACAAATAAACAACACGTGTCATCACCACAATTGTGTGGTAGCCTGCCACGTGGCGGTCCTCAAAACACGTGGCGCCTCGGTATCGCTTGCAAATCTACAACAACATATATGGTGACAAAAAGTGTGACAAAAAGACACGTGTCGAGACAAGAAAAATTGCTAAACTGTTGCAATTAATTATCGTAACCGGTTTGAAATTGTGACTTTCATAAATACTTGTCACATAAAAAACTGTTGCAATAAATTATAACAATATTAATAACGGCGTTTTTATTACGGACTATATGTGTTACAAAACTTATCAGTAACAGATATGCCCTGTGATAAAATTCCTGATTTGGTGTGGTGCTGTCTTTCATTAGTATCTATAATGATGCAAAAAAAGTAATAAATTACTTGATGAATAAAAGCAATAGTCTCTTTTAATCGGTTTAGATGTACCATCATGGATGACTGTAATTTGCTATTGAACTCCTTTTTCTTTCATTAAAACTAGGCATCTTAGGAGAACTTTTAATTTTGTAGCAGATAAAGCTGATAAGCATTGTAGACGATTTAACATTTGTAATGAGTGGTGGGAAATCATCCCTGATTTCCTATCACAACACTTGTAAGATTTTGAAGTAATGCAATGCAATTCTTTCTCAACAAAAAAAAAAAAAAATGAGCTAAGTTGCGCTTCTTGATTTCAAAACTCAGCCACTTTGGCCGGCTTCTGTACCACATTTCATATCCACCTCATTGAACACTGATGTCATGCCTCCTGGTGCCCCTGTTTGAGAATTACTAGCGCTATCGATATAAGAATTATCTGAGATAAAGACAGTTTTTCACTTTCCACTTTCAAGTGCTCATTTATTTAATTTATAGCGTTTTGGATGTGCATTTCCAATAGAAATAGTAATTTTTTAAAATCCCCTGATTTCTTTGGCAACGTTTCATGTGATTAATTTTTTTAATCCCCTAATTTAAGTTGTCATTAATTTTGATTATATCGTGTTGGATGTGCATATTAGATTATCTGTTAATTCCCCTCATTTATTTAGCAACAACTTAACAGCTTGGTGCATGCAGGGATACATTTGAAGGGCTTGACCATGTTTCATCTTTTTTTTTTTTTTTTTTTTTTGATAAACAGAAAATTTTATTGCTTAACTATGGTTGTGATCTTTTGCAAGAAGATCACAGACATCTGAATCAAAGTTTGCATAATTTTCAAAGTGCATAGAAGTGACTCTAGCATTCTTTGCAATAATATGCGCCAATTAGGATTATCATTACGAGAACTGCTATAAAAACACAAAGTAAAAACTTGGAGATTAAATATTGATCTCCTTTATTAAGTTCCTATTTTCTCATTGAAGAGAGAACTGCTACCATTAATAGACTCAATAACTAATTTTGTGTCTGCTTCAATTTGGATACTCGAAAAATTCTTCTGCAATGCCTAGAATAAAGCTTATCGTATTGCCATACCACAGCTTCTGGATTCAATGCTCCATCTCCATGGATCCCTTTGACTGCAAGGCAAGTACCTAAATGATCACAAATGACAACACCAATACCATACTAGTTAGATTCATAATCATAAGATCCATCTACATTAAATTTAATAACTCCCTCAGGGTTTTTTTCCCAGTTAGAGAAAGAACTACTTATGCAAGGAATATGGGAAGATAAGCCGCAGGGAGTATAAGTATGCATATGAGAAGCTAGATGATATTGGATTTTATGCACAAAGGAGATTGGGTTGAGTGTTACTCCCTGAAATGCCACATCACATCTATCTTTCCAAAGTATCCAAATACTGATCATTAGCAGCATAAGCGATCTTTCTTCAAGAGCTGAATTGTTGGAAGCAAACCAACTTAATACCCATTCGAGAGAAGGCAGTGAATTCTTCTCGAGATGACCCCAATGTTGACATTGACACCCTTCCAAACTGCTCTTGCATGTTTACAGTGAAAGATAATATGCTCCATGTTCTCTTCAGTGTATCCACATATGTCACAATGAGTATCTAAAGAAGAATTATATTGGTCCCTCTTAGACTTTGTTGTGTTAAGACCCCTAATGCACTTCTAGGAAAAAAGTTTTATCCTCTGAGTAGCTGCATAACTCCATAAAGTCTTCCAAGATTTTGAGGTAATGTTGACACCATTGAAATGAGCATTCTTTGGTGTTGTAATACCCCGATATTCGGCGGTGGTTGGCCGAACGGAATATGGGTAATGGTTTGTCCTTTCCTAACACCGAGGCCTTTTCAAAGACAACTCGGCTCTCAGTTGCGCGAAAATTGCGCAGATTAAGCATGCTCTGGCCGGAGTAATCTAGGAATGGGTGACCATCAGGGAGTTACCGGCTGGATTACCGCAATGATGCCCATTGAAACCCCACACTCCTTGGATAACCACAGTAGCTAAGTGGGGACAGTATCGGTGGAGGGACGGGTCATTACAAATGGTATCAGAGCCGACGATGGTTCACCTGTCGAGGGTGGGAAAGTACGCTGGACGAGGTTTGCTCCAGGTGCTTGTCTCATGAGGGGAGGGGAACGTTGGAGATCTGAGCTTGAATATATTCTGGAGCCGAGGACGGCTCCAATTTAAGGTGGTGATATTGTAATACCCCGATATTCGGCGGTGGTTGGCCGAATGAAATATGGGTAATTGTTTGTCCTTTCCTAACACCGAGGCCTTTTCAAAGACAATCTGGCTCCATAGTTGGCGTAAAACTCTGCAGTTAAGCGTGCTCATTTGGAGTAATCCAGGATGGGTGACCAAACCAGAAGTTCTTGTTGGATTACCGCAATGATGCCCACCGAAAACCCCAATTACGGGTATTATAAGTTAAAAGCTTGTATGTGCTTTTAACAGACAATTTACCATCTTTGGAGGGTGGCGAGCATAACATCTTCCTAAGTGATATCAATGAAGATAGCTTGAATCTTGAGTGAAGTGGCAGCATCAAACAATTTATTCAAAAGTTCAATGTTCCAATGACTTTTATTAGCAGATATAATTCAAATACATCTTCATAGAATCTATGTAGATCACTAGTGGGAGAGGAAGGGTGAGACATTCCAGGTATCCATCTATCCTTCCATATTTTTGTTTTTCATTGTTAATCTCTATAAAGTAATTATCCTTTATGACCATGTTTCATCTTGTTATCATGTAATTGTCTCACACCTGAGACTATTGCTCTATCTGAATCAAGTATCACTTTTTCTGAAACGGGGCGAAAGTATCACTTTTTCCGGAACGGGGAGAAAGTATCACTTTTTCCGAACACAAAATTGGTCAAAAAGACCAAAATCAACAATTTCTGGGTGAAAAAGACACTTAGGTTTTGATACTGTTTAAATAGCCAAAAATTAAAAAGATACTGTTTAAATGGACAA
The DNA here is from genome assembly GCA_023531295.1 of Papaver armeniacum. Lineage (NCBI taxonomy): Eukaryota > Viridiplantae > Streptophyta > Magnoliopsida > Ranunculales > Papaveraceae > Papaver > Papaver armeniacum. The sequence continues at coordinate 159,677 of JAJJWW010017213.1, forward strand.
AAATTTAAAAATAGGCGGGATTTAACCAGGTTTCATCCGTCCATTTTCAAATATTTTTTTCTTATTTTTTATTTTACAGGATGCATCCGTTTTCATCCTTCTTTATTTTTTAAGTATAAGCCAGGATGAAATCCAGTTTCATCCTTGCTATTTATTTTTTTTGGCTATTTCACCCGTACTTTTTTTTACTCGTCCATTTGAACCGTGTTTTAAATTTTTTGGAAAAATGACCCATTTTCTCTTTTCCGAAAAGGGGCGAAAGTATCACTTTTCCCGAAACGGAGTGAACGTATCACCTTTTCTGAAACGGGACGACCCATCTTCAGATTCTTCTTCGGTCGGCCCTCCCACCGTGGCAACGATCATACTAGCTATCCTTTATGACCATGTTTCATCTAGTTATCATGTAATAATTGTCTCACACCTGGGACTATTGCTCTATCTGAATCAAGTAGTTCTAGCAAAAAAAACAAAAGATAAGAAAGAACTCTTCAAATTGTAAGTACGTACGTTCAATTCGTCGGCATAATATAGCGTATTTGATGTAAACGGTTTAATAAATTAAATTCACTTCTCTTATTTTCTTCGGCAAAAGAAAACAGCACAAGTTAACGGCCAGCTAGGTTAGGACCCTCACTTGAAGAACATTACTGGTTAAGAGTCTTTAGACAAGCTGACAAGGTCATCTTAGTTAGGATGATAAGCTAAACATAATAGGGAAACGACAAAAGTCGACCAGCAGCCTTGTTGTTCTTTGTACATCAACATGTCCTCTCCCAGCATTATCACTTTTCCATATCCGCTACTCGTGACTCTTTTTCACCATGCCCACTTGTTCGTCCCATGAATCAAAAATACTAAAGACTGGTATCGGTTCAAATTTAACCCACGTCATTCATTTCTGTACCAGGAATCCAAAAGACTTTCACGTGTCAGTGAATAAACGGTGTATACAAAATTTGTTCATGTGGACTTCTACCAACCAATTCACTCTGTCTGGCTTACAAAGATGGACTTCCCTCTATATATACCAACTTTAGGCATACTAATTCATCACCAAATCAATCTCCTTTTGTCACTACAAGAACCTTACATCCATACATTTGCTCCTGCTTCAAGAGAATTATTCACAACTTTTAAGTAATCTCATATTTTTGAAATATATATTATGGCTGCTAACCGAGCAAAAAAAAAAATTTATGGCTGCTTCAGCATCATCTGCAGTGTACCACTCTATATTGTCTAACCATGTCACCCGTGTTCAAACCCAAACACGAAGAAATGCTAGCTTCAGAGTTTGCTGCATGGCCGAGGATAATAAGCAGGCTCCAATTTCAACTCCTACTTCTCCACCACCACGTGCTGCACCTAAGGTTTGTTCCATCCATTTATATAATTTGGTTTATCCTTAATTTGGTGATTATTTATTCATCCAGCTAACGAATTAAATCTTTTATAATGGTGCAGATGAGTACTAAATTTACAGATTTATTAGCATTCAGTGGGCCGGCACCAGAAAGAATCAATGGTAGACTTGCTATGATTGGCTTTGTCACCGCTATAGGAGTAGAACTCGCTAAAGGTACCGATGTCGCAGCACAATTGGGTGATGGAGGACTCCCATGGTTCCTATACACCTGTGTTCTGTTATCAGTGGCCTCAATTGTCCCATTGGCTCAAGGCGTGAGTGTTGAATCGAAATCAGACGGTATCATGTCCTCCACTGCTGAGATGTGGAACGGTAGAGCAGCAATGCTCGGTTTGGTTGCCTTGGTGCTCACTGAAGTTGCCAAGGGAGGAGCTCTTATATAATTTACACAATGCTATTTACACATTCCTGTACCTCCTGTTGGTGTTTTAGCAATTAAATTTTACAAGGTCCCCTGTAAATGTTTTTGATCGTTATACATATATGATAACTTTGTGCAGTGCGCACCTTTTTATTAATATGCATCATTTGTCAAGAGAGATCCTTGTTCTACCTTTCTAGTTTGGGACCTATGGCATTCATTTTCCCTATGGATTTCTTCGTCCACCCAGTAGAGAAGGATAAGAAGTGTCTAAAGTGTGTTAAATATAAAATTTAATTTTATAGATCATTAATCATAGGATCGTTAAACTTAATGATAATCACACGATAGTTATATATAAGAATAGTTTATACAAAATACCTTGAACGTTAATCCATCGTACATTGATCATCTTTGGAGAAGTGATAACACCTTGTGGAAATCATGGTTTCTCTCGCTTGACCTTAGCCATGATGAGTAATTCCTTGGATACAATAGTGTGGTTATTGTCTCCAGAACCACGTTCCTAGGGTTTTAGTTATATCATTAGATCTCGACTGTCCATCAAAGAAGAGATATAAAAGAAATAATCCCAGAAATGATAACCGATATAGTTTATAATATTCTATAATTAACACAATTATTACATGGCACATAGGAATATTCGTATGTATAGAAATATTCTTACACTAAAATGCTAAATTACCATTATACAAACTTAATAATTCTGACTATCTAAAACAAATATATAGTTAAAATACGAATCTGGAGTGATTTAACGATGAATTTCTTCATAGTTAAAATACTAAACCCATTGTTGTTGATGTTCCCAAGAATCGATAGATATGGTACACCTACATAAACCGATTCTGGGTTGATGTGATGAACATCAACCACGATCAGCTTACGCTATGCACAATCAACCGATTCATTAACCATGTTTGAATTTTTGCATAAACCCTGAAATTTTTATCATTATATTATAGAGCATGAAAATACGAGTTGAACGCAAAAAGAATGAGGCCATTCCGACATCGGACGAAGAAGGTATGAGCGAAACAGTCAAAGAAATACCCAGATTTATAATCGGTTTACGTGGACATTTATGTAAACTGATTGCAACGAAAAAAATTCACAGAAAAACTCTTGAATTTTACAATCGGTCTATTTTCTAAGTCTTATAAACCGATTCTTGCATGAACGTATACCGATTCTGGGTTGAGTTTTTTTTTGTTTTTAATTATTTCTTTTCTTCATGTTTAGACGATGAACAAAAATTAGTTGATCTATAGGTTCATATGATTAAGCATCAATTAATCAACCGAATTAACACTAATTAATCAGGGATGAATTAGCCATTGAATAAAATAGTTGGATATTGGGTATCATATTTTATTTCTAAATACATGTTTTTGTCTCGTAGTGACAGGCCCCAATTAAAATGTCTAGGCACGAAATTAGGAAGGTTGTTTTGGAGAGAATGTCTCTAATGTTTTTATTTTTCAAAAATTAGTGAATCACCTAAATAGACAAAACCAAAACCGCAATTCTCAGAATTTTCAATTGGCCCAACACAAAATGCCCCCTGTAAACTCTATGTGGGTGGAGCCCACCCCCATGTGAGGGCGCGGTTTTTACCTAGTTCAAATAGGTAGTTTATAGAAAACCGTTGTTTATTTTTTTTCCACGTGACTGACAAGTTCCCTGCCCTTGCCCTTTTATGATGGTAATATAGATATTTCCGATTACAAAATCAACATATTTCTCAAATTCATTTCTTACCCGATTTGAGTGTGATTTTCGAGTTTAATTTGGTGCACGCTCTTCTAAAAAATATTTATTTGGGGCATTAAAAAAACTTTTTTTCTTATAAAACAATGTTCGACCATTAGTAAATTTTCAAATAACGTCCAGCTTAAATAACGATCGGTATTAAAACTACTGGAGTTTGGCATCCATGGCATTTCTCTGTTGACAAGATTTTTTTTTTTGAAGCAGACAAGAATTTATTGATAAGTTACTCCACTAGATAGTAATATTGATAAGTTACTCCACTAGATAGTAAATAAAGTAAATATTGAAGTACGGGGTAAAAAGTAGAAAATTGTAAATACTACCTACAAGGCTACAACCTCCGGTTGAAAACGGGACCCTACGTTTTTCCACTTTATTCATCTTCAAGATAAAGGTTGTTGATATCCGTGAGCTCTATTATTGACTGTCCTTCGGTTGTAGTTGTAACTTATCAAAATCACGGACTCAAATTCATATACTCCCTCCGTCCCACTATTAGATGACCTAGTTCAAGTTTGCACAATTCTTAAGGAAACAAATGGAAAGGAGTATTCTTGGACATTTTTTACACTTATACCCTTATGGATAATAACTTGTCAAATTTAGAAATGATTTATCTCACAAACGACACCCTGGATTTTCGTAAACTTTGTATCATTGAAAGGCATTTTAAAACACCTACGTAGCGAATATAAACATGGATACCAAATTATACATATTTCTTATACTAACCACAATCAATCAAAATGATAATTTTAAAATATCCTCTTGTTTAATGAGATAGGTCAACTAATAGTGGGACAAAATTTTGAACTAAGTAGGTCATCTAATAGTGGGACGAAGAGAGTATATAATCAACAACAAGGTATGCAATAACACTTAGTGAATCTAATCAGCCTCACTAAAAATCTCATAGCAACATTTCATCTTTCATTTACAGTTTTCAATCTTTTAAGTGTGAGATTCATTTTGTTTTCAAAATGTTTCAAATTGAAGTTGATAAATCTAAAACAATATGCAGCATTTTTTTTTTTTTTTTGTGTAAGTTAAAGTGCATTCAAACCGACTAAGTTAGGGAGTTAGTAACCCTTACATCAATATTAGTAGAGCCATCTAATGTTGGGATGCTAGCATCCACTCGGACATTAGATTTATCTACTTCCAGAGCTTGCAAAATACATGGTGGAGGTATATTTCTCCAATTAACAAAAGAGGGAAAATGTTTAGCCTCCTTTGCAAGAATATCAGCTACGTTGTTAGCTAATCTAGGGACATAAAAAAAGCCTAAAAAAGTTTTGACAATGTTGAAAATCACATTTTACTTCGTCCATAATTTTCTGATTCTGCCAAGTAATCTGGGATGGTTTCCCATTCAGATAATCACAAAGATTCTTGCAGTCGCCTTTCACGCTGAAATTCGACATTCCTTCTTCCACTGCCCATACTGCAGCTTGCAATAGTCCTAGAGCTTCTGCTTCTTCTGGAGATGAAGCTGAGATGGGTCATGTTCTTCCTTGTTCAAAGATACCTGCATCATTTCTAAGAATTAATGATAAGCCAGCTGGTACATGCATAGAGACCCAAGCTGCATCCAGATTAAGTTTCTTTTGTGAAGAAATAGAAGCTATCCATCTAGGTGAGTCAGTTATACTAGTCGAGGCCTTTTTATTTTGAAATTCATCCTTGTACCAAAAATTTCAAGTGGCGTTGTGTTTCTAAAGCTAATTGAGAATGTGATTGTTGTTTGTTTTCAAAGGCTCTATTACATCTTTCTTTCCAAATAAACCAAACTTTAGTTAGAATGATTTCTATGGGAATAATTGGATTTTCCTTACCTATCAACTCTTTACAGATTTCTAGAAAGGAAATTGATCTGTCAAAGTCTAAGTCTACAGGGGGAAGGTTCAATTGCTCATACAGACTTAGCATAAGGACAATGAAATAATAGATGTTCAAAACCGAGGCTGATGTGTCGCCTACGTGGAGGAGAGATCGTTGATGTAGATCTAGATTTTTTTAAGCCTCTTCTTGTGAGCCGTTCACTTAAATATTTTAAGCCTTATTATGTTTCATCCGTTAGATGTAGATCTAGATTTTTTTAGATAAGGTCTTCAAAAGTCATTATTGAATCTCTATTCAGTCTCTCTGGCTTGGCGAGTAGCAAGTCTTTCTAACCAGAAGATTCTTCGTCTTTATCATTGTAAAGAAGGGTTCACTTTCATAGTAACTTAATTTCATCGTACAGTGGAGATTAAAAAGAAGAACTACAAAGAGGTAATACTGTAATCATAGTTTAACACCCTAATTTGGATTTATAAATAAAGTTTGATATTAAGATAATAATCTCTATTTCTTATGGATAATAGATTAGTAATCCCTATGTTTAGAGAATCTTTAACGGTTATTCTATACCTTAAACTAAAATCACTTAGGTTAACCTAATTCGTATGTTATCTTTGTTTTTAAATTATAACCTAAAAAAATTTCAAGTAGTCATTGTTGTTTGACATGCTTGCTAGACTGTTGTTTACCAAAGTCTAAACTTTATTATGATATGGATTCCTGTAATTTTTTTTGTCCTAATTTCTATTAAAATTTCAGTAATTTCCAAGTTTCCCTAATAGAGACTTGCGTAGCTATAAAATGATTCGTAATCATGATGGACTATGATGTGGGATCGAAGGAAAATGATTTTGGTTTGGATGAGACTCATAACGAAGATGGAAGAAACCTTAAGTGTGATATAGTAGTGCCAAAAGTTGGAATGGAATTCGACGAGGTAGAAGAAGTATATGAATTCTATAGAAAATATGCAGCTGGAACAGGATTTGGATGTAAGACACGCTCGTCAAAGAAAGATGAGGGGATATTAAGGCATGTAAAACTTATAAATCAGCAAGGCTAAGTTAATGTGAATGCAAGGCTAAGTTATCAACAATAAAACAGCATCAACTACTCCATTCGAGCTTGATCCTACCGGAAAATGTGAATGCAAGGCTAAGTTATCAGCAATTTTGGGTGTAAATCTTAAATGGCGAATTACTATTTTTTTTCCCGAGCACACTCACATGACAACCCAAGTAAAACTTGATTCATGAGATGTAACAAGTTGATTAAGAAAAGTGTGAAAAGAAAAATCTTGATTAATGATAAGGCGGGACTTGAGATGTACAAGAATTTCAATATATGTGCAGCTGAAGCAGGTGGAGTGGAACACCTTACATATGATGAGAAAGACCTTAGAAACATGGTTTCAAAAGAGAAGCGTTTGAAACTTGGCGAAGGAGATGCTACCGCACTTATAAATCACTTTGAGAAAATGCAAAATTTGAACGAAGATTTCTTTTATAGAATAGACTTAGGCGACGATGGTCGCTTGAGGAATGTTTTTGGGCGAGATAAAAGGATGAGAAGCATACAAAGAATTCGGCGAAGTGGTTACATTTGACACTACCTACTTGACTAATAAGTATGCGATGCCCTTCGCTCCCTTTGTTGGGGTAAATCACCATGGCCAGTCGACTCTACTTGGATGTGGAATGATTTCGAACGAGGAGATTGATACTTTTGTTTGGCTGTTCCAAGCATGGCTCAATTGCATGAAAGGAAGTGCTCCACCAGCTATACTTACGAACCAATGTAGTTCAATGAAGGCTGCTGTTGAGAGGGTATTTCCGCAGGCTAAACACAGATGGTGTTTATGGCATATCATGAAGAAGATACCTGAAAAGTTAAGTAGTCACAAGAAGTATCAAAACATAAAGTGTAGGTTGAAAAGAGCCGTCTATGATACAACATCTCCAACTGAATTTGAACAAAGTTGGAGCGAGATGTTGGAAAAGTATCCAAAGTTGAGATGAAGTAGATGGTTGAATACATTGTATACAAAAAAAGATCGTTGGGTGCCTTGTTATGTGAATACAACTTTCTGGGATGAAATGTCGACTACGCAACGAAGTGAAAGCATGAATGCCTTCTTTGACGGGTATGTTCATTCAAGAACCACTTTGTCATAGTTTGTTGAACAATATGACAATGCTTTAAGAAGCAAAGTTGAAAAGGAACTTAAGGCAGATGCTAGGTCGTTTTCAAAAGTTATTCCAACCACAACATCTTATGAAATAGAGGAACAAATGCAAAATGCATACACTATAGAAAAGTTCCAAGAAATTCAAAAGGAATTGACGAAGAAGATATACTGTGAAATAATTGGCGTTCTAGATGAAATCCAAGATGATATTCAAGTGACAAGATATGATGTACAACAAGAAATTTGGTATTACAGACTACCATTTGTAGAAGACGAAAACAGAAATTCAACAGATGAAGATGCTACCGCAGCTGCAGGTTCAGATCAAGAAGATATTGTTGAAGTAAATAATATACCGATATTAGAAGAAGGGGAAGAAGACGAACATAATCCAAAAGCTAAAAAAGTTATGAAGCATGTTGTTTTTAAGGTTTGGTATGAAAAGGATGAATGCAAAGTGAAGTGCAGTTGTTGTATGTTTGAATTTCGAGGATTGCTTTGTACTCATGCGCTGTTTGTGTTACTCCGTAACAAAGTAACCTCAATTCCAGAACGTTACATTTTAAGGAGATGGAGAAAGATGTGAAATTAGCGCATTCAAAGGTGTCTTTGAGTTCTGATAGTTGGCAGCTAACTCCTGAGGAAAAGCGTTATAAGGAGTTATGTGATTACTTTGCAGAGCTTGCCGATATAGCATCTCGAGATGATGGTGAATGCAATGATATAAAAAAATGGATAGGAGAACAGTTGAAACTGGTAACCGAAAAAGTTCCAAATACCGCGAAGGAAGTGATTCATACAGAAGTGAACAACAATATAGAAGTACAAAACCCGCGTGTCGTTCCTACGAAAGGAAGGCCATGGAAAAACACCTCGAAGCCTAAGGTATACAGAAAGAAAAAAACAAACAAAGGAAAAGAAAATACTGAGGTACGGTATTACTGATCTATTTGTGCGCATATTTTTGTTATCATTCATTACTGAGTTATATGTTTGTTTTGTAGGTTTTGCAAGAAGTGCCGACGCAACAAAACATAATGAGTACAGTTCAAACCAGATATATCAACCCAATTCATGAACAATATCATCAGTATCAGGTAATAATATATGAATGGTGTTTCCATCTTATTATTTTCAAATGCATTCCGTTTTTGTTTTATATGGCTAGTTAATAATTATGAATTAGTCAATCAGTTTGAAATGTAGCAAAAAAAAAATTGGGCATAGCAAAAATCTTCATCTAATGGAGTTAAACTTGCAGCTTCATACAGTTGGACAATTTTAAAATACCCAAAATATGTAGTTTGGAGTATTGCAGAGTTACGCATGTGGATATTAGGGTGTGCCTCACATTTCACCTTACGGGCAGGTTGTTAATGTTGCACCTCAACAATTGGATAACATACTTTATGCACCTACATACGGAGGATTTCAACTACATGAAGGAGCACAAGAAGCTAATGTTTATCACCTAGCATCGTATCCGGAGCACCGTTACAGACCACTCTAAGGAGATGCTTTGCATAATGATGAAATTTTAAATGAATGTTTTGTTTTTGAAGTTGACATCTACTGGAAAATAATATTACATGTTCCGGCTTTTTGGAAATTTTGGGTCAACTAAGTCTGTGCTTTAATCCAATAGTGGGGAAGTTTAGTTATGTATGACTCTGTATAACCAGTCTACTGGAAACTCATATTACATGTTCCATCCCTTTGGATTTTTTTTGGGTAAACTTTCACATAAGTTATGTATGATTTTGTATAAGCAGTCTTCTTATCTTAGTTTAAGTATTTTCGTTTCAAGTTAACCGTTAGTCATTAACTACTATTGTTGTTTTCTGCTATTATGGTTCATTCAATGACCAACCAAACCCTTAAGTAGATGCCATAATACTTAGCAGTAATTGCTAAAGAAATTTCTTCTTCGAAAAATATAAAATGATAAAGATTATCATTTCAGATTTGATAATGAATTACATTCGAAGTCTTCTTACGGCTATAAGGTTGTTCAATGGACAGTTGCTTTCTTTATTGTAATTACATAACCAACAAACAAAAAAAATTGATTGACTGAGATTCAAATATCAGTTTGATCGACAGATTCAAGATGTAATTCAGGTTCCCAGTAGCGCATAATGTCTCAATTCCTAGCTCTTCCAAAACAACATCAAGTTCTTCAAGTTCTTTTTTCTTCAGCTCCTAATTTGAAAGTTGCCTTTCTGTCCTTTAGGTGGAAAAGGTGCCTGGGTCATCTTCACCACCGGATCATCGTCAATATCATCGTCGCCTAAATAAAGACCATCATCTTCACTTTCACTTTCCTGGAAATTTAGGCAAGTGTTTAACAATTATGAGACGCCGTGCAAGAGTAATTTACAAAAATATGCCATGACTAATAGAAAAACTATTGTGCATCCCTTTCACATCAAGTTAATTTTGACATGGTGCATTGGAAATAAGCATTAAAGACAACTTTAAAGCAAACCCAACAGCATGTTAAGGCCCTGCATATGGGTATTCCTGCTGGGATCACAACATCAACATACCTTCTAATCTAAATAATCAAATTCTTAAGAAATCTGACAATGGGAACTTTAGTAAATACATAATTGCACCTATAGGAACCTAACTTAACTCATATGCAACTCCCACATTCATCTCTATCTAGAGTTCTTCTAAGTTCTAACTAAACAAGTTTTTAATCTAAATGGGTCTTTTCATTAATCTGATAAAAGTCTAAACCAAGTTTTCCTTACTTGATAGCATCCTTAATCTGACTGTATGTCTCCTTCTCAAGCACAGAGACATCAACAGTAGGAACACGGAAAGCCATTCCAATTAACTTACCATTTGATGCAGGTAGCACCTTTCCAACAGCCTGTGCAAATATAGATGAAAGGTTAATGCAGCGTGCTAGCAAAGCATAAATCAACTTTAAAAGCAAAAGATCCCAATCATTTAAGAAACAACTTCAATTCCCCTTAATGTAAAACAATTAAGCCATCACAAATCAAATCATTAACGGTAAGGGAGCAAGGAAATTTGTGGTGCAACTGGCATTAGAAACAATGTTTGAGATTCGAGGTTTAAATTCTGCAAAAATAGGAAAAAACAAAGAGAAATTAGACAATTAATATAAATTAGACAACACAAAAAGATTATATTGCTCTAATTTATTTCAAAAAAAAAAAAACATTAGTGGATGAAAATAGAATGAACCTGAAAAAGATATAAGGGTGTTGAAGAAATAGAGAGACCGAGTCAAGAAAATACAACGAAATCAAATCGAACGAGTCTACATCAAACAATTAGTTCTACATGGACGATTTCTCTTCTTATTTCTTCGATTTAACTCTTAAGTACTTAGATCTGGAGATTTAAAGCAAAAGCTTTGAAAAAAAATCATAACAACCACAGTTCTTCCTCCACATATTTGAAGATTTGAAAAAGATTTGAATGAACTCTAATTTTCTTCTAGACTCTTGATTTGAAACGAGAACGAACCCTACTTTTGTTTTCACATCTCTGTTCTTCTTGGCCAGGCGACATCAAAAAAATTCTGTTAGAGAGAGACAATGAAAGAGGCAAAGTAGAAATCGAGATCTGAAATCAACAGACGAAACATAATAAGGCTTAAAATATTTAAGTGAACGGCTCACATGAAGAGACAGGTTTTCTGATTTTTCTGATAAAAATCAGAAGCGTTTTCAACGATCTCTCCTCCACGTAGGCAACACATCAGCCTCGGTTTTGGCCTAGTTCCATTTCTCGGTTCGTAAAGAATTATTGATAAATTAAATATTGAAGTACGGTGTAAAAAGTAGAATATTGTAAATACTACCTACAAGGCTACAACCTCCAGTTGAAAATGGGACCCTACGTTTTTCCACTTTATGCATCTTCAAGATAAAGGTTGTTGATATCCGTGAGCTCTATTATTGACCGTCCTTCAGTTGTAGTTGTTTGTAACTTATCAAAATCACGGACTCAAATTCATATATATAATTGATAGGTGTAATAAACACCTTGATAGTTATCTATTTTTTATGCTTTCTTAGCGAGTTTTCTTGTAAATTATGTATCTTATGTTTGCTTCTAAGTGTTTAGGTGCAATGGAGTCATTATGAGCAAAAGAAGAAGAAATTAGCCATTTGGAGCGGGCTAAGGTGCACGAGAAAGTGTGAAGAATGAGTAGTCAGTCCTGTGAAACTGACAGGCCACATATTAACTGGTTAGCCCTTATCCTATCGCATGGGGTGTCAATAACATTCCCATAGTTTTAACCCTAAATCTAGTCGAGAGAAATCATTTCCTCTCCTCATTTTCTTCCGTTCTTTGTCCTGATGGTGCTGGTGAAGAGGGTTTGTTGAGGCTATGATTTATGGGTTCTGGTGGTGATCAAATGGGTTTCAGAAGATGATTTACAAGGAGTTGTTGCCGTTAATTGGTGGATTCTCATTGCAGACATGATGGATTTGATCCGGTGCAAATGGTGAAACTAGGGATGAAATGTGATGAATTAGAGAAGAAGTCGATCTCGAGTTAAGGGGAGAGATGAATTGGTGGATGTAAGTTTGAGAAGAAATCAAAAGGGTTTTGATTGAGAAAGATTAATGAGTGAATGGTATCAATCGATTTGAGAAATTGATGATATAAAATGGAAAAATTAGGGGTTTTCTGGTATTGAAATGAATTGAAGAATGGGATCCGATGGAGATTACAAAGGAGATATGGTGTTGATGAAGATGCTACAATGGGTTTCGCTGCTATTATAAAGAATGGATCGATTCTGGGTTTGGTTAGCTTCTGATGCTTTTGTCAAGGGTTTGGTGGTACTGAGAAGGAAGAAGATTGGTGGTACGAGGAGTTGATAACTCAGAATGGTGCTATGATTTAGCGGATAGTCTAGCACCTGAGATTGCTGGTTGTAATGGGTTGAAAAGATTCAGATGGTGTTCTTGTTGGTGATTAAGAAGGGTTTGGCTACAAATTTGGAGTCAAGAAGGAATTCAGTGGGTGGTTCTGATGTTGCAAGTTAGAGGAAGGGTCTGTGGTACTGTTGCTCATAGAATTGTAGAGAACAACAATGAAAGGAGTTAGGTCATTACAACAGTCGGTAATGGAGCTGGTAGTACAAGAGTTATGACTGGATTTTGGGTGATGTTTGAAATCAGAGAAGAAGAACCTGATGGTGTTGTTGCTATAACTGAAGTCGTGCGACTGCAATTGTGTAATGCTAACCATTGTCGGGCTGTGAAGAGAGTAGGTGTGCAGGAAAGATGGAGTTTAGCTCGAGTTTGAGGCTGAGAGATGAAAGAAATCAGTTAATGGGAGTTTGGGTCAGTTGTAAGAGAGCTGCAGTGATGATTGAACTTGAGATGGAAGAAATGATGAGGTTGAGCTTAAGTGACTGGTTGGGTTTGTGATGCTAGCTCAGAAGTGGACAATGGACCTGTTGTTGCAATGCTTTAGATGTATGTCTAGGTTGAGTTGCATGTGGTTTGAGATGGTTTAGAGGTTGTGAGTTTGAGCTGCTGAAGTGCAGGTTATGAGTGAACTAGGTCTCTAGATGTTTGTTAGGCTGCAGGGTTGAGTTGAGTTGTAGGCAAGGGAATGGCTCCATAAGCAGTGTGTTTTGCTGTTGCAAATGGTGGTGAATTGGTTTGTGATGTGCAGCAGCAGGGAATAGGCATGAGTTGCGGAATGGCAGGAGCTGCAGGTTAAGGAGTTGATTGCAGTTGTGGTTTGCTCTTGAATTGAAATGGTGATGTGGTCATGGAGGATTTGCATGAGAAGAATGGTGTTGATGCTGTTGAGCTCAGGCACTGGTGGTTTGAAGTGATTGCAGGTGATGAGATTGTTGGCCTCTACAACAGACTGAGGTTGCAGTTCCGATGGTAGTGATGCTGTCTGAGTGATGAATGGGAAGAAGATTGATGTGTGCTGCTAGTGAAATGGTTGCAGCTTCAGTGGCTATTGCTTCTGGGATTCGAGTTACAGGGTATAACGAAGAACTGATGCTGCTGAGAGGAGATTGAAGTTAAAGCAAACAAAGAATGGGTTGTCTAGAATCCGAAGTGAGCATGTATTTGATTGCAATTTGTTGGCCGAGAAGATGATGGTGTTTACTGTGAAGCGATATTACGGCGCAAGACTCAGGAAATGGCTTTGGTGATACTAAATTGTTGAACTGAAGTTTAAATGGATGAACGCAGGCTATGATGCAAGGGCCGAAATTTATTATTGTAGGTAAAATTGATGCCATGGAACAATAGATGTATGTTTAGGATGGTATTAAAGTGCAGGAGATAAAGTTGATTGTGTGCGCTGAGTCGTGGGAGAGAATGAAGGGAGGCTGAGATGATTCGGTGGAGTTGAACTCTGAGAATGCAAGCGGTGATAGTTAAGTTGAGGTTGCAAAGGATCTTGAAGAAGAACCGAGAATGGATGGTTGTAATGAATTGCAGACTAAAGTTGATACTGAGAGACTTGAAGCACAATGATAGCGCGAGAGGATATGGCATGTGCAATGGCATGGCACGACCAACTCGGACCGAGTCGAGATCAATGAATCGGTATTGACTCGCATTGACTCAGTGAGTTTGACTGAATGACTCGGTATGACCATGGTGGCCGGGTGGACTTTAGGTCCGAGATATTTTCAGTGGATTCCCAATTTAAACCATAATACCGGTTTTCGCTGGAGTTTTTTGGGGAATATTTTCTACATGGGTTTTTCTCACATATGGGCTTGGTGGACTTCTATCTATTGACCTTTGAGATTAGACCTAATTTTGGAAACAAGAGAGCTATTTAAAGGAAAGACTTTTACAACTTTGAAGATCACGGATTATTCTTGGAACTTGGAGAGAGCCGCTTTTGTTTTACGCTACTAGGGTTTGCTTTTGTTCATCTTCTTCTATTCAATTAATATTTTTATGATGAACTCCATAGCTATGAGTAGCTAAACAACTATTATTGGTTATGGGATAAAGTTGATTTTCTCAACATGTTATTTGAATTTATGAATTAGTTTTGTCTCAATAATTTATTGTTTGTGATTCACAATTAATAGTGTTATATGATTTGAATACTTGTTAGGTTGAGTCCGGAATCAATCCGATTTGCATTCATCTCTAGATCTATATTAGGGTTTTCAATACGAAAAAGTTGTTTATCCCTGATTCTAAGTAGCATAATTATGGGTAGTGCTTGTAGTGATATATCCTACTAGTCACAAGTGAATCATAACTTTCGTTAAAACGAATTAGTGCTTTTACACGTTCGTTTGCATTGATTAGTCTATTCCATAAAACTTAATGCTCTTGGGTAGTTAAATATAATTGTGCTTTTACACTTTAGGTTGCTTTCTAGGAAGAATTCACATATACATCTTTTAATGTGGTTGTGATGAAATCAGGGAATTAGCGGGATATTCTTGCGATCAAGGTATCCTAGGACTTTTAGTAAATGAGAGATTAAAATACCAATTCTAGTTATTGATGATAATACATGTTTGTGAATGATACTATACCGTGACCAATATCTTCTCCTTATTGATTATTCAAATTATTTTATTGCTTTCAATTACTTTTATTGCTTAGATAAAACAAAAATCCCCCTTGGTTACTTTAGAAACCGAAATTCTATAACAACAATTGCCTCTCTCTGTGGATACGAACTCTTTCTTACCACGTACTTCATTTATATTTAGTAGAGTGAGAAATTGAAATTATATTTGCTCTACCGACAACCTATCAAATTTTTGCCGCGCTTGGGAGGCATACGGCTTGTTATTAAGTTTTTAGTTTCTTTTATAATTTCGCTTTTATCTTTTCTTTGTTTCTTGTCTTGTTTCTCACTTGTTTGCGAGAATTGTTTTGAGGTACCTAATCCCTGGCTTCTAAAGATTGGAACTATCCAAGGTGCGGGATAGCTACTCGAAGAGGCACAATACTCCAACCAAGTCAAGACACAACAGAAGATCAAGAGTTAGAAGTGGAAGAAGAGTTACAAATAGAAGGAGAACAAGACGTTCCATTCGCAGACGAACCACAAGTTGAAGAAGAAGAAACAATGGGTGATGCGAATCGTACACTCAGGGACTTGGCTTCTCATAGGCTTGATACACAACAGGGGTGTATTCATACAAACTCTACTTTTGAGATCAATCCGGGTTGCTTAGAGAATTACCAAAGTTCCATGGCATGGTGAATGAAGACCCAAACAAGCATCTTATGGACTTCCACACCATTGTCATGGCCATGCTTCCAGCGGATGTTGAGGCGGATGGTGCAATGTTGAAAGTTTTTTGTTTATCTTTGATGGATAATGCTAAGGATTAGTTGTACTATTTTCCTTAGGAAGTGTCACGACATGGAATGGGATGAAGAAACTCTTTTAGAGAGATATTTTCCTGCATCAAAGGCTACTCAAATTTGCAAGGAGATTTGTGGGATGAAGCAAAATGTAGGAGAATCCTTATATGAATGTTGGGAACGATACAAGAGATTGGTGGCAAGCTTCCCTCACCACCAATTCAAAGTGTATTTATGATCATCTAATACTTCTATGAAGGACTCCAATCAAGTGATAGGAATCTTCTTGACGACGCGGGTGGTGGTGCACTAGTGAGCAAGACGGTGGCACAAGCTAGAGAGTTGATTGAAAACATGGCAGCAAACTCCCAACAGTTTTTGAGTCGTGGTTCGGATGTGCTTCTTAGGAAAGTAAATGAAGTAAGCGAGGTCGAGGAACTTCGTCAACAAATGGGTAACATGAAAGCAATGATGCAACAAGTTGCAGCCGCGGTGATACCAAGTTCCTCTCAAGCTTATGAAGACGAGCAAGCTAATGCGGTCTTTCCAAATCAACAAATCTTGTATGATCCCTACTTCAACACTTACAATCCAGGATGAAGAGATCATCCCAATTTTAGCTATGCCAACAAGAAAGGTGCAGTCCAACAACCTACGTTCAACCGTCCGAGTGGATTTCAACCACAACAACAACAATTTCAGCAACCACAAGCACAACAATCAATGCAAAATCAAGGTTCTGATATCGATTCAAAGCTTCAAACAATGATGCAAGGCATTTCCACCATGTTTAAGGAAAGTAAGCGGTGAAACTAAGAGTGCTATCAAGGAGTTGCGGACACAAATGGGCTCCATGGCTATTGAGTTGAACCAATTGAAGGCACAAAATAGTGGGAAACTCCCTTCTCAACCTATTAACCAAAAGAGGGTGTCAATGCTATTATATTGAGAAGTGGTACACAACTTGTGCAACCCGAAGTTACTGATTCGGGCAAGGTGGAAACACCAAAGGAACCTGTTTTGGAGGAGAAGAATGAGGATTCTCCCAAAACTTCTGAGGTACCTATTCCTAACTCTAACACTACGGTTTCTACTTATGTTCCTCCTTTACCCTTCCCTCGCAGATTTGCAAGTTCTAAGAAGGCGGAACTAGAAAAGGAGATTTTAGACGTTCTTAAAAAGATCCATGTGAACATACCACTCATTGATGCTATTAAGCAAGTTCCAAAGTATGCAAAGGTGTTGAAGGACTTGTGTACCAATAAGAAAAGGCTCAAAGGTAATGAAGTGCTTAGTGTGGGGGAGAATGCTTCGGCAATCTTACAACACAAACTCCCACTTAAGTGCAAGGATCCCGGTAGTTTTGACATTCCCGTCACAATTGGTAACACAACATTTAACAAAGCTATGTTGGATTTAGGTGCATCCGTTAATGTTATACCTGCATCAATGTATAATTCACTTGATCTTGGTCCTCTTAAATAGGCTGGAATTGTATTGCAATTAGCCGATTGCTCTAATGTTTACCCAATGGGTATTGTTGAGGATGTTCTTGTGCAGGTTAATCAACTTGTCTTTCCAGCTGACTTTTGTGCGTTAGAGATGAATGAAGGGTCACCGGACTCGTATCTTCCGTTGCTACTTGGGCGTCCCTTCATGAAAATGGAGAAAACTATTATTGATGTGGACAAGGGAACGCTAACTATGGAGTTTGATGGAGAAACAATACGTTTCAACATTTTCGAGACGATGAGATATCCTAGTGATGTCCACCCTTGTTTCTCCATTGGTATTATGGATACATTGGCACAATAAATATTTGAATTAAATGGTGATGATGCTTTGGAAACCGTGTTAACTACATCCATGGATAATGGTGTAGAGTGTGGTAATGAAGTCAATGAAGCCCTTGGTGATCTTAATTCACTACAAGGATGCCCGGAAACTTATAATATCTCTTTTATTTCTTTACCATGCAGTGATGAAAAGCTTGTACCTTCAATTGTTAAATCTCCAATTTTAGAATTGAAACCTCTTCCCGATCACCTAAAGTACTTGTACTTGGGTGATAATGAAGAGTTACCTGTGATTGTTTCTAACAAGCTTAGTGAATTACAGGAGCAAAAACTTCTAAGGGTGCTAAGGAAGTACAAGACGGCCATAGGATGGACAATTGCCGATATCAAGGGTATAAGCCCTGCCGTTTTTATGCACAAGATACGTTTGAAGGACGATGCAAAGCCTACAAGGGAAGTGCAACGTCGTTTGAACCCTCACATGATGGAAGTTGTGAAAAAGGAGATACTAAAGCTTTTGGTAGTGGGTGTTATCTACCCCATATCCGATTATAAATGGGTGAGCCCGGTACAAGTAGTACCAAAGAAATCAGGTATGACAGTGGTGGAGAATGATAAGAACGAACTTGTCCCAACTCGTGTGCAAACCAGTTGGAGGGTTTGTATTGATTACAGGAAATTGAATGCCACTACTAGAAAATATCATTTTCCATTGACTTTTATTGATCAAATGCTTAAACGTTTAGCTGGACACTCTTACTATTGCTTCCTTGATGGCTATTCGGGTTATAATCGGATTGTGATAGCGCGGAGGATCAAGAGAAAACCACTTTCACTTGTCCTTTCGGTACTTTTTGCTTATAGAAGGATGCCTTTTGGCTTATGCAATTGTTGATGGTGGATTTTCGTTTAAGGTTAAATTTGTAAAAAAACAGCGGGAAAATCATGCTTATGACATCTTGTAAAAGATAAAGCCATTTATAAGTGTTGGATACTCCCTCACTTAATTCACCAAGAATGGAGCATGTAGCAACAATCCCATTACGTGAATACATGAAATTCCTCCGGTTGGAGCATGTGGCAACAATCCCTTCCGTGAATTTCATATCACTTTGTACTTCCAAAGTACTCATTATCGGTGTGGCATGACGACCGAGTGTTACTCTTGCGAGTAACACGAACCTCCAAGCACTATAATGAAACCATGTACGAAATACCCATACAGCCGACTCGGTGTGTTATACTAGCCCGAGCCTCTCTCGGTGTGTTATACTAGCCCGATTGAGCCCCTCTCGGTGTGTTATACTAGCCCGATTGAGCATCCTGACTGACCGTATCGGTCCGGATATGATTCGATCGTGAGTCATCCAACTCCATAAGCATGATTGATGACCCCGCATCAATTCCATCACCCCCAAGCAGGTATGGAATACCCACGGCCGACCCCGCATGGTCGGTCATTGGCCTAGCTTGCCAAGAAACCGTTCATACCAAGCATTATGGACGGAAAACCCTAAATTAGGTTTCGGCATATTACATGTGTTGCAAAGCAGTCTCAACCATCCATCTTCGCAGGTATAGATGGAGGATGTAGATGTAGACTTAAAGGGCCTGGAGCATGTCAACACGATCACCGTGGGACCGCCTACACACTTGACCAATCGGTCAAGACCAATAATGTTTGGTCGTGACAAAATCGTCACCCAAACAAGAGACGGCGCACGGCTTTGAAAGCCAAAATTAGGGTTTCAAGCCATCACGCTCGTCCATCTTCTCCGGCACGAATGGAGGGTCACAGATTAGATTAAACAAGGGCCGGTCATACCAAAGATGACCACCGTGGGCCCATCAACCTCCTCATGTGTTCGGCCAAGGCATATCATGCCCGGTCAATCCAAAACGTGCGTCCAAACTAGCATGGCCACGCTCCCAAACCACAAATGATCTCACCGCTCAACTTCACCGGATGATTTGAATGGCTTAGATCACGTTTTCATGGGATATTGGTATAGGAATGAACACCAGCCCGCCATCTTCACGTCAAACCCATCGACCAAGACCGACCAAATTAGGTCATCTTGGAACGCGCGCCGGAAAAAGCATGATGCGCGGCCTTTGCGGCATCAATTTCCTATTGCAAAATCGATCTCAACCACTCCTCTTTGCCGGTCAAATTGAGTGACCTAGATCGCACCTTTATGGGACGGTGAGACATGGAAGTGTACACCGACATGTTTGTCTATACACATGCCCGGGGTCGGTCCTCTCCAAATCCCTTTCCATGCTTGGTTTCGACCAAGTCAAGAGTGATGCTTGCGCACCTCTTCAAAAACCTAATATTCATTAACGGCCGCAGATGAGTGTCTCAAAGATCATCTCATCCGTCCAACTTCACCAAACTTGGTTATACAACCCTCGTCAGAGTTATTTGGTTAAGTGAGGCGTCATTACCCATCACTTTACCACACCATAATGCGGTACTGCATAAAATACACACGATACTTCACAAGTATCGACTTTCTGAATAACACAGTTATTCAATTCAGCATTACATGCTATCTTTCGTGGATCCACGATCCACACATTCCAGACATCAATCATGTCACAAACGGGGATACATATCTGGGGTATTGGTCTGGCGGTTTACGCTGACGTGCAACGCGCCATCACAAGAACGTGTTAGGAAGTCATGGACGGTTAGAGATGAACAGGGAGAAGTGGGCAAGGTGGTCGTGGTATCACCAACGCACAACTCCACTACTACATCACTCCACTTCCTCCACTTCCACGAGAGACGTGAATAAGGCTCAATGACTTGTATAAATAGGTTCTCCGCCCTATTTCAAACAACAACACAAGTCCAGACGGGACAGAGAAAACCAAGTGTTAATACAAAACGTATTCAAACACCCGAGCTTGCCGGCATCAATCACAAGTCTGCTCACCTTCATTTACAAGTCATAAGCAAGCCAACATCTTCACAATCTCAACACCTTCTTCGCTTCCCTCCTTAAGATCAACCCCATCTCCTTCACTTTGTGACCGAAACAAGTCCGGAACGGCCATTTCTTGGTTTAGTCCGGACTTGCATGCATTGATCTCTCGAATCTACAAGCACTCACCGCACTGATGCATTTGTTTAAGGTTTAAATTCATTCCTCATCCACACCCCAAATTACCAAATTCTACAGGAGTAGTTTTCACCCATAAACAATTGGCGACCACGGTGGGAGATTGATCTCTCGGTTACAAAATAGAATTCTCAATTCTTCGATTTTCGTCTCACGATGTATCCTCACCCGAATCCGCAGTGGTTCAGATATCATGGGAAGCATATTTGGAATGTTGGAGGATGTCTTGGCAAATCAAACCAGTATCACCAGGAAGGCGAGCGAGACATTTCGCCTTTTGAATGATGTAGCGGCACAATTACAAGGAGGGTCGATAGGCATCAACTCGAGACAGTGCAAGAAACGTTGAATCCTTGGTCGAGTCACACCTTTACAAGTGGAGAAGCAAAAAGAGCACGCAATCGAAAACGAATCAAGAAAGATGGACAACATGGTCCGGACGGAGGAAAAGACTTGTTCGGAGTACTACAATGTATGCCATAAAGAAAGGGAGCCTGCAGCCTATGGAGCCCTGCTAGAGGATATATATCTCAAAACTCTTGCCGAAGCCCGGAAGACGGTCCAATCCCGTGTCGACTTTTCAACCCATCAAGAAATGCTTGAGGAGGGAGAAATCAATCAGAAATACCCGAATATAGAGGATGGGAACGTTCAATCCGATCACTCCCAGCTGACATTACGACACCTTCCACATCCCTTTACCTAGGCAAGCGATCCGCAGATATGATGGCACTCGCAAATCTTCCAACTTCATATCCTGTTCCACATCAAAGCCACTGAGAGACATCACAATGCCCACTAACACAGGAAAAGCCAGACTCAAGGTACTTACATTTCTCCTTCCCAATGAAGAAGATTCTGGAGCTACTAGAGGCGTGGGTACGAAATGGAGAGGTGGAGCTACCCGCAGATGGCGTCCGCCTACTAATCAAGAAGTAATGGACCCGAGGTATCTTGTCATTTCCACCGGTTCCTCCATCACCCCACCAGTGAATGCAACGCTTTGAAGCGCATTGTTCAGGAGAAGCTTGGTCCAGAGCGATAACTCTAAGAGATTGGTGCGGAAGATGATGAGTGCCAAATAGTGCATATTTATACACCTTTTTATTGGCATTTTACTCATCTTTTTGCGCTTAGAAATCGGATATTATCAGTTACGTGTTTTCTTTGTTTTCAAGAATAAATATTTGTATTAATTAATTTTGTGTTTTTAGGTAGTAAATAAAGCTCGGAGAATCTGAGGAGCCAAGGAGCGAAGAATTGGAGTCAAACATCTATGGAGCAGATAGCCAAAGCCCGCGCGCAAATCAGTTGCAACCCAACTTACAAGACATGGGCTTGAGCTAACCATGACCCGGATCCGAGTCCGTCTCATCCAGGCCGTTAGATTCGATCTACCCTAGATCCGACGCTCGCTACAACTGTTCCATCAAAGATTGCTGCCCCCGCTCAATACTAGATCACGCCAAAACCGCATACCACCCTCGGCCGTTCAGATCTCCATCAGCTCCATCCTATGCTCGCTGAGTCCTTCCCATCGTCCTCCGATGCACCCGCCAACACCGAAGCCCCATACCCTATACACCTCGTCGACCTAACCCATTCTCTCCTTTCACTTTCTCTTTCTTCTTCCCTCACCCGACACAGAGCAGAGCTCTGCTCTTCCGCCATCTCCTTCCCCTGCCACAACCATCATCACCACCATCTTCTCTTCTGTCACCATCACCCGTACCAGTCTCAGCCACCAACAACTCATGCATAGCCCGCTCCTAGTATTGATTATCTATTACATAGCTTCTCAACCCTAGAAGCTAAATGATAGATAATTGAAACTAGGGTTAGCCAACAACCAAAGCATGGAGCGCAGGAGACGAATTGACAGAGGCGAGATTCAGAGAGTATGGGTTTGATTTTATTTGGTTTATTTTATCTTTAAATTCGATTTTGAGAATTAGGGTTAGGTATTTTGGGTTGCATGTATAAATAGCAGTGAGGGGTTTGTGTAGAAAGCACGCCTGGATTAGCCAGAGCAGTCACTCTAGTTTAATTTAGCTTTATTTTGCTTTAATTGATGTTCTAATTAATTTGTTAGGGTTTCATTGAAACCCTAATTCCCAGTTATGAATTCAGTTTTGTTGAATTATCCTTGCATGCTTAAATCATATAGATAATTTCAATCCTAGCATCTAACTCTCTTCTCTCACAATGCATGCCAATGCCATGGATGCATTGTAGTTAGGTTATACTTGGGTTAGGTATCTTTGCAGCTCAAGCTTTAGAATTATAGGCTAATTCCTTTGATTAGTTATACTTGATTAGATAACTAATGCTCGGGTTAGTACCCTAGCTGAACATTGAAGTATCACAAGGTGAAACTTCTTAGTTAAGTGGTGGAATTGACACCCTATCCTTAAGCGCCATAGAAACAAGGAGCTCAACTTGGTTGAACACATACTAGGAATTAGAGGTGAATTTGATAACCCTAGCAATCCTTTACTCTCATTGTTTGCCTTAGCATAGCGTCAAGTTCAATTAGCCGTATCGACACAAAACACTCTTTTGTTCACTAGAAATTCGGTTAGCAAGCCTTTGATCAATACAAGAGCACCCCTTGTCTCGTGGATCGAACATTTGCCGCCTCCGAGGTGACGCCGTGCACTTGCAGTATTACCGTAGGCCATCATTTACATACACTTTCGAGGCCTACCAAGTTTTTGGCGCCATTGCCGGGGACTTGGCGTGTGCCCTGTGATCTTTGTTCTTGCTTCACTGAATTTGCATCCCTGTATATATGTTTGCATTGTAGTTCTTATTATATCATTGCACTTAGCTGTAATTTGCATCTCTGTTGAAGCATCTTTCTTCTTAGTAGTAAGCTCAAGCATCTTTCATTAGCTCAGAATTTAGCTAAATTTTTTTCTTTTTCTTGTGGTATTGCATCTTGCTTTAAGCGTGAAGCTCTGGGAACTAAAATTTTTGTTGAAGCAGGTGCTTGTTGTGCTTGATAGCGCTTACCGAGCCAACCCAAAGAAGGCATGGAAAAGCTCAAGTTTGAGATTAGCTTGTGATTGAACCGTAATTGACCCTTGCATTGCTTTGTGAGTGAGGTAAGTTCGTAAGTGTAGTATTTTGTGAGTCTCGAGTGCATGATAATGATCAATTAGCTTTTAATGCTCATAAGCATGATAACTGTGATTTCTGCATGATAACTTTGAGTTGAACTCTAACTCGAAGTCAACTGTGAGTTTTGTCTGCATGATAACCCTGCTCCCTTGCTAGCCCCCTGAAGCTGCAAGTGTTGGGTCACAACTAAAGCCAAGTTAGCTGAGTATAACTCACTTGCATACCTTGCTCGCCTTGGCTGATTGCAAGCCCTGATTGTCACAATACGAGCATGCTTTGTGAATTGATTAACCTGTGCATACCGAGCATCATCCATCACATTGTGAATCTGCGGCTTGTAAATAGTCATTGACCCCACCGAGTTGTGCATTGCATAAGCTACCTGATAGCCCAAATTAGTGGATTGATGCTCGCCTTGAACTGATAACCATGCATGCTCTTTGAATAGTGCTCAGCTGACCATTGTAAAAGTGAAAACCAAGCTGCTCTTGCTGCTTGTTGTAACACCTAGCCTCCGGCTCTGCAGCACTGTGAGTTATGGGATAGCCGAGCAAGACATCCCCAGCTAAGCTTACCACCACCTTATCTTGTGTGAAATCGCCAACCTAAGTCAGAATCGAGCATATAGCTCCTGGATCGTTAAAACTACCAAACCAGGAGAACTTTTAGCCCACAAAACCGGGATGTAAACCTGCAAACTCCAGCCCACATCATCTCTTATCACCGGGCTGTTTACACAAACCCCTGGCCAAAACAAACTAAGCTTGATAATCGAAGCCCAACAATCTGGCTATACATTTTTCACTTAATTCGGAGTGTGGCCAACCGGGCGGACCATCTAGGCTAGAAACCATCTGGGCTGTGCACGGGCTGCTTTTAATCGAGCCCATAAGTTTAAAAACCAATGCAGGCCGCTTCTACCTAAGTGGGCTCATTTCTTTGCTGGCTTAAGCTAAACTAAGCCCACATCTGTTGGTCTCAGCGCACACAAAACCCACACCGAGCCTTTTTCATTGGCTGCAAAACCCCTAGAGCCCACAAAAAGATAACCAAAACTCAGCCCACATACTGGGCCATAAACCTGGGCTTCCCACATAAACCAAAGCTCCCAACAAAACCAAATGAATCCCATTGAAACCAAATCCCAATAAACCAAAGCCCACATAAACCAAACTAAACTTTGAGTTCAATTTGAGTACTAAATCATGACAGGATTTTGGTCTGCAGATTCAGGGATGGAAACAAATCCCTTAGAGAGCTTACTTACGGGCACGCTTCACAGATGAACCCCCACATACCATAGTGATTTTAGGGAATTTTATGCGCCTTCTCGGGCCCCGACCTCACATACCCTAATCACTATGAGCACATGCATCATCCACCCACGGGTTGAGAATGAACACTTTCCTCATACCCAGTCATCACTTCTAGATCAATTAGAAGCTCAAGTTTCGCTTGAAAGGCAATTACATGAGCATCTGTCAAATCTAATCCCCCTAGGCAATATGAAATGCATGCTTGCACCTATGTGGTGGCTTAGACCACCTGCTGAGTCTTGTTATATTTTGCATGATTTTAGGCAGTCTAGGAAAGCCATGATAATCAAATGTACGAATTGTCTAGAAGTGACTATGACCATGCACACATGCATCATTCACCTGGTGGAGAGATGAACAATTTTATACTCCCCAACTCCTAGTTTGCAATCGATAATGGAGACACTCATAGAGCAAAATGCTAGGCTTGAAATGAATGCAATGCATGACCATCCATATTGCAACATGTCTGAATTTCCCTTCTCTAGTGAACCTCATGCACAACTATACAATGAATATCCATATGAGGAATGCATACCCACTAGTGAAGACTCTCCTTCAATAGAAAAACTCAAAATGATTCTTCACCTGATTGAGTTACAAAATGATAGGATTGAAAATAGTGTTTCTAGTCTTACTCATGCAACTAACATTGAATATGAACCTAATCCAGAGGTAGATGAGTACACTAAAAATACTATCATTTTGAATGGAGAAATGAATTCTTGCTATGATGATGATGATGAATATGAAGAGCATGTGTATTTTGAAAATATAGTAGAATCTTTAGGTTCGAGGCGTTAGACGTCTCTTGTGAACCCTATGAATGATGCTTCTTCTAATATTCATATATGTGATGATGATGTGGAACTGTGCACTTGTCCTGTGAAAATGAACATGATTTACCCTCTTTTGACTTTAGGAAAGTGTGTGATGGTACAAATGATTTTAAAAATGAAAACAACCTAGATGTACCTAACCTCTCCCCGAGTCACAAATTGAAACTCCTCCACCAAACCTAGGTGTAGTTTGTAACAAAATTGCAAAACCAACTTTTCTAAAAATGCCTAACTTAGGCTTAGAAGCTTCCCAAGTCCTCTTGGACTATTTTGCATCAAAGTATGACACCTTTAGGGAACCACGGTTGGAATGTGTATGTATGCCTCAGTAATTAGCAAAACTCATTTTGAGTTAGACCTTTTGCATGATGTACCTTTAAAATTGCAAGATTTTGTTCTCACAAGCACACTTGTTCACAAGTTTAGGTTTGGGGGAAACTCCTTCACATCTGCAGTCTTACTTGCACTATCATATTATATTTGTGTAAGGCTGTTAATGTGTGTACATATTTTCTATTGGGTTGATCCTCAACTCTTTAGATTGTTAGTTTATGGTGAATTTTCATTGTATATATCCAGTAGGACTTGTTAAATTTTTCTTTTCTTGATTCGGTTGAGTCTTATTGCACATATATTATGCTAATCCGATATGATCTCCGTTGAGAATGTTGGAGTCTAGCCTTAACGAATGAAGCTCAACATTTCTCCTGCCGACATCCGGTAATCTCTTCCCTTTTCTCTTATCAGCATAGTTCTCGTGGTGCATGATCTGTTTAAATTTTTCCTATCTGTGACACATTGAGGACAATGTTTGATTTAGGTTTGGGGGTGCATTTGCATATAGAGTTTTTAGTCTTTTTAATCTTTTATTTTCAAAAAAAAAAAAAAAAAAAAAAAAAAAAAAAAAAAAAAAAAAAAAAAAAAAAATTCAAAACTCTTTTTGTAAAAACCTCCAACTTTTAGAGATTTTAGAGTCACTAGCATGCTTCTAGCTATGTTTACATAGAGATTCGACCGAAATAAATGTAACTTAGAAGAAACCTAGGAGAACACAATCGGGTTCCTTAGTTGATTAGAGCGTTAAAGTTGGATTTAACCATCTTAGGAGGGCTAATTAGGTCTTGTTTAGATATTCGGTAGTAGAATTGTGATCACCCATAGTGGAGACTACCCAATTTACATCAAGTGAGGCACCAACCTTCAATTTTTTGCAACTTTCTAGAAACTGTTGTTAGAGTGTGTCACCGTACGTAAATTCCGGGTAGGAATGGTGAGCTACCCAACTTCGCACCAATTTCAAAGACTACTTTTGATCTCTTGAGTGCTAGTTTTTGTCAATCATGAGGGTGACGTCTAAAGATGAAATCTCCTTCTAAATACCGATTTGCGGTTAGCATCTCTCTCTCTCTCAATCAAAGAAGACCCATAGAAACACATCATCGTCGAAAACGGAGCATCATAGAATATTGAAAGAAAAATTGATATAGTCCAAGGTTTATGTGCAATAAAGAAAAGAAAATAGGATGAGAATTAATAAAATTTATAAAATCAAGACAATACAAGTTGTGGAAAAATTGAGTGATAAAGTCCTTTGTCCATGGAGTTAGTTGTTTCATTATTTGTATTTGTAGTTTTATTTTCACTTATTAAAAAAAAAAAAAAAAAAAAAAAAAATCAAAAAACAAAAATCAAAAATCAAAAATCAAAAATCAAAAAAATATTGTAGTTTATTTTTGCTACCACCATGGTAAAGAAGAATTTAAAAGAAAATCCAAACAACAAGGAATTTGAGTAGAAAAGTTAAAAATTGTCAAGTTTTTGTGAAGTTTAGAAGTTCGTCATCAACATTTGAAGACCGAAGATTGAAGAGGCGTTTCTATGGTTCTTATGAGAGAGTGATATTAATTGCCGATCGGGTGAGAAGTGAGTGAGTACTCCCACCCCTTACTAATGGTTGATTTCCTTTCTTAGAGATCATCGGAAAAGAATCTTTTTGTCCACACTTCGTGGAGTCTCCAGATTTTTATTTCGGAAGGTTATCCTTCTTACCTACAACGTGTGTGTGATTTTCTCTTTATTCCTGCTGCACACATGAGAGACTAAAAAGCGATCTTTTTGAGTGCAATTATCATAAAACCCTAATGGTGAGGCGAAGTCGAGGCTTATGATCACAATCGAATCCGAATTCTTTCATATGGTATGGTTACTTCTCGCTCAAAGCCACTTAAGGATGAGAATGCGTTCTTTGGTAGTTCTAACTTCATGTTACTAGCATGCAGAAACTCTATGTCCTCATAGCTTCTAGGATGCTTGAGACTCTTTTACACTCTGAAGTTGGAGAAGGTTTTGTGGGTACACCTCTGGTAAACCCTCACGAGACTATAACTCGTCCACTAGGGACACCTAGGGGTTTAAAGGCTTAGTGCATATGCTAAATGCATTCGAGAGACCTACGACAGTGGTATAGTTAGGATTTCTTCATTTTCGTTTCACTTGAGGACAAGTAAAATTCAGGTTTGGGGGTATTTGATGAGTGCCAAATAGTGCATATTTATACACCTTTTTATTGGCATTTTACTCATCTTTTGCGCTTAGAAATCGATATTATCCCATTCTGTTTTTTCTTTGTTTTCAAGAATAAATATTTGTATTAATTAATTTTGTGTTTTTCTCGGAGAATCGAGCCAAGGAGCGAAGAATTGGAGTCAAACATCTATGGAGCTAGCCAAAGCCCGCGCGCAAATCGGTTGCAACCCAACTTACAAGACATGGGCTTGAGCTATGAGATGAGGCTTCGATCTACCCTAGATCCGACGCTCGCCTCCAAGTAGATTGCTGCCCCGCTCAATACTAGATCACGCCAAAACCGCATACCATTCGGGATCTCCATCGCCTCCATCCTATGCTCGGAAATGATAGTTTACAGATTCTCTCCTTTCACTTTCTCTCTCTTCTTCCTCACCCGACACGGAGCGAGGCTCTTCCACTATCTCCTTCCCCCTCACAACCATCATCACCACCACTTAACATCAAATACCAACAACTCATGCATAGCCTAGCTCCTAGTATTGATTATCTATTACATAGGAGCTAAATGATAGATAATTGAAACTAGGGTTAGCCAACAACCAAAGCATGGAGCGCAGGAGACGAATTGACAGAGGCGAGATTCAGAGAGTATGGGTTTGATTTTATTTGGTTTATTTTATCTTTAAATTCGATTTTGAGAATTAGGGTTAGGTATTTTGGGTTGTATGTATAAATAGCAGTGAGGGGTTTGTGTAGAAAGCACTGGATTAGCTGTGAGTGATCCTCTAGTTTAATTTAGCTTTATTTTGCTTTAATTGATGTTCTAATTAATTTTTTAGGTTTCATAACGATTTTGTTTTGTTGAATTATCCTTGCATGCTTAAATCATATAGATAATTTCAATCCTAGCATCTAACTCTCTTCTCTCACAATGCATGCCAATGCCATGGATGCATTGTAGTTAGGTTATACTTGGGTTAGGTAGATGTACTCAAGCTTTAGAATTATATAATTCTTTGATTTTATACTTGATTAGATAACTAATACCCTAGTACTGAACTTATCACAAGGTGAAAAGTTAAGTGGTGGAATTGACACCCTATCCTTAATCGCCATAGAAACAAGGAGCTCAACTTGGTTGAACACATACTAGGAATTAGAGGTGAATTTGATAACCCTAGCAAACTCTCATAAACCAATATCGGCACAAAACACTCTTTTGTTTCACACTAGAAATTCCTAGAAATGATCAATTCAAGAGCACCCCTTGTCTCGTGGAAAACTTGCCGCGTCTCCGATAGACGCCGGTCAAAGGCCATCATTTACATACACTTTCGAGGCCTCGGAAGATTTTCTTAGAAAGGCTACTCGGTTCGATATAAGTGAGGCTTCAAAGCAAGTAAGTTTTACTCAACAAACGGGGAAAGATAGTTTAAAACAGGGACTTAACATCTACGTGGAGAAAGAGGCTCGGTGATCAAACACCATGTTTGGCATAACATTTGCAATTTCATGTGCAAAAGTGCAAATTTATTTAACATAATCCCTTTCAAAAAGGTTGTCCACAAAACTATCTCAAAATAAACCAATTCAATCTATTATTTCAAAACCGGAGGTCAAAGAAAATCCTCACTATCACTCAAAAAGAAAAAGCATCTAAAAAGGCAAGTATATAACACGAATACTCAAGGAAAGTCCTTCAAAGAAAACTCGTCCTTCCGGGCAAGAGAGACCTTCATCCTTTGAAGCACATCCCGCTTGACTCCAGGTTCCTTAGACAACTTCTCAACCTCTTCTTCCTGGTGAGAAACACGGTCCGCGGAAGGACTTCATCCCGTAATTTCGGAGCTCCCCGAATCTTGGAGAAACCTTCGAAGAACCAAGGAGCATTGAAGCTGTACTGCGCAAAACACGTCCCGATGGCACCTCCAATCTTCAATCATCTCCTCGTAAACCTGTTCGACCGGTCGTGACGCTCATCCTCTGGATAGAAACTAAAGCTTCTTGGACGCGGTTGACCAACGCAAGACGACTTTTGAGTTTCGTGGTGGTAGAAATGTGACCGTGCTTCTCCCATATCGCTATGTACAACTCTTTGAACTGAACCGGCACGCTGAATCCACCAACCAACACATGGCCTGGATAAGGGATAGTGAAAGGAGGATCGAACAAAGCCCCAGGCTGCATCACCGGTAATTCACTAACCGCGGGAGCCTTGTCAGTTGCAGGAGGCCTTTCATAAGGAGTCACAACAATAGCCATATTGACTGGAACCTGTTCAGGGTGGATCTCAAGAGGAGCCGCCTCAACTATAGCAGGCACTGCCTCTCATACATTCCTTCCGGCATCTATTTCGCTCTGGGTGCTAATTTCCATCACGACCCCGTCAACAAGATCACTAAGGGAAGCGCCTCGTCCAACCGAGCTTGCATCATCCCTGTCATGGTCTGGAAAAGAAGTGGTTTCCCCATACTTCTCAGTGTAAAGATCAGTATTACCAGACTCCTGAAGATCAGTGCCGCCAGACTTCTCAACATGAAGATCAGTTTCTCCAGACTTCTCAGCATGAAGATCAGTGCCGTCAGACTTCTCAACATGAAGATCAGTTTCTCCAGACTTCTCAGCATGAAGATCAGTACCGCCAGCCTTCTCATTTTGAATGCGCGCCAACCTGGTGAAGATATTCTCTTTCGAAATTCCACGATTTCAAGCAAGGATCGTTTTTAGAAGAATTTACATTGGAGAAATGAAAGAACCGATGGGAGAAGATTTAAATACCTGCATATTGGAGGAATTGAGGATTAGGACCGCATGCTTGCCTCTTAGGTCTCTCTCCTACTTGGGGACCGTGCAACCCTCGGCTCTGGTCCGTTTGGTGGAAGTGGCTTCAGCCGGAAATGCTTCGTCAAGACGTCAGAAGATGGCTCACTACGGGAATCTGTCACAACACTCTCCGAAAATTTCTGGAAAACCAACAGTTGTCTCCCCCAAAATTTCTTATACTTATCGGTTATCACCGGGTTTCTCCCAATAGGCCGAAGGGAAGGCTCACCCGTTATACAAACATGCTAGCGTTAAGAATATTCGGGAGAGATTCTTTCGGAACCCTTGGTGAGCGAATAAATGGGACACCCCGATCAAATCCCATTTGGCGAGCAGCCCTGTCAATATTGTACGGAGTCACGAGAAAATTCTCCGTTAAATAGAGACAGGACATATCTGGAATGCACTGCGCAAGGTAAATAAGTTCTCCAAATTTCATAGTTTCGACATCGGTACACACAAACAGCATCGGGACCGTCGAAGCGATAGCAAAGGTCTTTGGATAAACAATGGAAGGGTGGACCGGCCCCCATGGACGGAAATCTACGAGAAGACACATTATCAAATACGTCCACAAGTTTCGCACCACCTGCGGGACGCCTTTTATTCCAACGGAGTATTCTCGAGCCACCATATAAGTTATTGAGCGAATTTCCGGGAGCAGGAGCGTAGCTTTTGAAGTGTTCCCATAAGAGCGCTGAAGAAAAGCGAAGTGAATGTGCGACTCCACCTTCTTGTACCCGTTAGAAGCATGCATGTCCATTGCTAAAGCATCCGAATGAGAATACAAAGTGATCCAAGGAACAATGAGCCCGAGAGGAAGAACTTCACCATTCGCCACCTTATAACAATCTTAACAAGGTCACTTCTAATGGTCTTCTTTCCGGAACCATCATCGAGTATATCCTGGATAGCCATAAAGACAGAACGCAATCACACTAAGCTCGTTTTCCAACTCTTGATCCGGCTCTCCGGGTCCGGGAGACCACTCCGACACCCACCAGGTGTAAAAGCATCTCGCATCTCTTTTCTCTTCTTTGTCCAGTTTGTCGAATTTCTCGCCACTTTTTGAAGTATAGCACCATAGTTACTTTTCTCCGTATCGGAGAGCTCGTAAGAAAGACTTCCCAAAGAATAAAAGCGGGTTCATCAATGCATCCACACTCTCCAAAGTAATAGTCATCTCTCCCCATCTAGATATGGCTGTGTAAGTAGAAATACGCCACCGAGAAATGAAGGTAATCAAACCCGCGATGTCTTTCCTAATTTCGAGAGTAGAAGATGCCATGACCGCATTGAGGATCTGCGCTTTGGTCAAATTTTCCTTAATGCCCTTATTACTCAACATGCGTCTCATCCATCCTTCATAAGAACCCAGTGGAGCATGGCAATTGGCAAGTCTTGAAGTCAATAGGAGAAGGCGGATATTCGTTTCTCTGGAGACAAAACCTCACCACAAGTGCTGAAGAAGAGAATGGATCAGTTCCCATATTTTCTGAATCGGAAAGCAAGACTATCTTATGAGAAAGATGTCTCCTAATGCTTGGGAAAGGCGAGGTGAACAACTCATCATCAATGTTCGGCATATCTTTGAAGTTGTCAACACTTCCTGACTTGGCACCAACATTATCTTCGAAGACATCTCAACGTGGGATTCTTTTCTTCCACAATGAAATAAAAGACAGGAGTTAGAACTTGTATGAAAGCACAAGAGAGATGTAGTCACACACGGCAAGACACAACTCACATCGGAGCACACGATGGCCGGTCCAAACACCATTCAATCCGGTACAAGTTTTAGTCTGGTATTGATTTCAAGTCAGGTGCAAAGTTTCAGTCTGGTATTGATTTCAAGTCAGGTGCAAGTTTCAGTCTGGTACAAGTTTCAGTCTGGTATTGATTTCAAGTTCTCCGGTATAATTCAAGTCTGGTATTGGTTTCAAGTCCGGTACAAGTTTCAAGTTCGGTGTAAATTTCAGTCAAGCATATATGAGTAAGACCCACGTTCCGGCATACACGGCGGGCCCATGTTCATTCTCACGCATCATAACACGATTTTCTTTATTCATGGGAATCGTGTATGCGAGATTTCAAGCCAAGGTTTTTCCTTTTCAAGATACAACCTAAAAGCTAGGTTTTGCATGTAATGGTGGAGAGACTAAGCATATACACATCTTACCAAAGGTGTTTACCTAGCAAGCTAGACTAAGCATAAGTGCGAAACTTACCTTGGACGACGGCAACTCCGGCAACGGTGACGGCAGCGAGCTCCGGCGAGTGGCGGCGGTTGGTGACGGCAGTGAAGACCCGAACGGGAGCTGCTCAACAACAAGAGAAAATTTTCGTGAGAAAAAGAAAGGGAGCTTGGTCTCTTTTATAGACAAAAATTAGAAGAATCCCAATAGAAGAAGGATTCCTCTCTTATTTGGTTTCCTCTTTTGATTCAAATACCCAAAGAAAGAAACCGGCCCCACCAAGGGATTCCATACAAAGCGTGACGGCGTGGGAAACTAGCGGTCGGCCAACACTCTTAGGGTAAACTCCTTTTATCTGTCTTTCTCACATATGTATGTCACCATCTCATGCCTACCACACAATAGTGTAACCATTATGTGCTAGGCAGGGGACTTAATGTTGATGGTGGATTTTCGTTTAAGGCTAAATTTGTAAAAAAACCAGGAAAATCATGTGCTGACATCTTGTAAAAGATAAAGCCATTTATAAGTGTTGGATACTCCCTCACTTAATTCACCAAGAATGGAGCATGTAGCAACAATCCCATTCTCGTGAATACATGAAATTCCTCCAGGTTGGAGCATGTGGCAACAATCCCTTCTGTGAATTTCATATCAGCCTTGTATTTCAGTACTCATTATCGGTGTGGCATGACGGCGAGTGTTACTCTTACTGAGTAACACGAACCTCCAAGCACTATAATGAAACCATGTACGAAATACCCGTACAGTGGTGACTCTCGGTGTGTTATACTAGCCCGAGCCCCTCTCGGTGTGTTATACTAGCCCGGTTGAGCCTCTCGGTGTGTTATACTAGCCCGATTGAGCATCCGGACTGACCGTATCGGTCCGGATATGATTCGATCATGAGTCATCCAACTCCATAAGCATGATTGGATGACCCCAGATCAATTCCATCACCCCCAAGCGGTATGGAATACCCACGGCCGACCCCGCATGGTCGGTCATTGGCCTAGCTTGCCAAGAAACCGTTCATACCAAGCATTATGGACGGAAAACCCTAAATTAGGGTTTGCGGCATATTACATGTGTTGCAAAGCAGTCTCAACCATCCATCTTCGCAGGTATAGATGGAGGATGTAGATGTAGACTTAAAGGGCCTGGAGCATGTCAACACGATCACCGTGGGACCGCCTACACACTTGACCAATCGGTCAAGACCAATAATGTTTGGCCATGACAAAATCGTCACCCAAACAAGAGACGGCGCACGGCTTTGAAAGCCAAAATTAGGGTTTCAAGCCATCACGCTCGTCCATCTTCTCCGGCACGAATGGAGGGTCACAGATTAGATTAAACAAGGGCCGGTCATACCAGCATGACCACCGTGGGCCCATCTACCTCCTCATGTGTTCGGCCAAGGCATATCATGCCTGGCCAATCCAAAACGTGCATCCAAACTAGCATGGCCACGCCTCCCAAACCACAAACTGATCTCGACCGCTCAACTTCACCGGATGATTTGAATGGCTTAGATCACGTTTTCATGGGATATTCAGGTATAGGCATGAACACCAGCCTGCCATCTTCACGTCAAACCCATCGACCAAGACCGACCAAATTAGGTCGTCTTGGAACGCTGCCGGAAAAAGCATGATGCGCGGCCTTTGCGGCATCAATTTCCAATTGCAAAATCGATCTCAACCACTCCTCTTTGCCGGTCAAATTGAGTGGCCTAGATCGCACCTTTATGGGACGGTGAGACATGGACGTGTACACCGGCATGTTGTCTATACACATGCCCGGTCGGTCCTCTCCAAATCCCTTTCCATGCTTGGTTTCGACCAAGCTGAAGAGTGATGCTTGCGCACCTCTTCAAAAACCCTAATATTCATTAACGGTCGCAGATGAGTGTTTCAAAGATCATCCCATCCGTCCAACTTCACCAGCTTGGTTATACAACCCTGGTCAGGAGTTATTTGGTTAAGTGAGGCGTCATTACCCATCACTTTACCACACCATAATGCAGTACCTGCATAAAATACACACGATACTTCACAAGTATCGACTTTCGAATAACACAAGTTATTCAATTCAGCGATTACATGCTATCTTTCGTGGATCCACGATCCACACATTCGAGACATCAATCATGTCACAAACTGGGGGATACATACTGGGGTATTGGTGCGGCGGTTTACGGCGTGCGGCGTGCAACGCGCCATCACAAGAATGTGTTAGGAAGTCATGGACGGTTAGAGATGAACAGGAGAAGTGGGCAAGGCTGGTCGTGTATCACCAACGCACAACTCCACTACTCCATCACTCCACTTCCTCCACTTCCCACGAGAGACGTGAATAAGGCTCAATGACTTGTATAAATAGGTTCTCCGCCCTATTTCAAACAACAATACAAGTCCGGACAGAGATGAGAAAACCAAGTGTTAATATAAAACGTATTCAAACACCCAGAGCTTGCTGGCATCAATCACTAGCCTGCTCACCTTTCTATTACAAGTCATAAGCAAGCCAACATCTTCACAATCTCAACACCTTCTTCGCTTCCCTCCTTAAGATCAACCCCATCTCCTTCACTTTGTGACCGAAACAAGTCCGGAACGGCCATTTCTTGGTTTAGGCCGGACTTGCAATGATTGATCTTTCGAATCTACAAGCACTCACCGCGCATTTTGTGCATTTGTTTAAGGTTTAAATTCATTCCTCATCCACACCCCAAATTACCAAATTCTACAGGAGTAGTTTTCACCCATAAACAAAGAATGATCCAGCTACCTTTCAAAGGTGTATGGTAAGTATCTTTTCAGAATATGTTGAAAACATAATCGAAGTGTTCATGAACGATTTTAGTGTCTTTGGTGATTTATTTGACCTTTGCTTGAACAATTTGTCTCTAATCCTTGAACGATGTGTTGAAACAAACCTTGTCTTTGAATTGGGAGAAGTGCCATTTTATGGTAACTCATGGCATAGGTTTAGGCCATATAATATCTTTTAAAGGCTTGGAAGTTGATAAATCTAAGATAGACCTTATTCGTGCTTTAACCCCTCCCACTACGGTGAGGGAGATATGCTCTTTTCTTGGTCGTGTAGGTTTTTATCGTAGATTTATCATGTACTTTTCCAAGATAACATCACCACTTTGTAACTTATTGCAAAAAGATGTGGTTTTTAACTTTGATGAAAAGTGTATGGCGGCATTCAATCGTTTGAAAGAACTTTTGATTTCAGCCCCTATCATTAAACCACCGGATTGGAGCAAGCCTTTTGAGCTCATGTGTGATGCAAGTGACTATGCGGTTGGTGCGGTGCTTGGGAAACGTGTGGGGAAGATACCTCATGCTATTTATTATGCTTCTAGAACGTTAAATGAGGCCCAACAAAACTACACAACCACTGAAAAAGAGTTGTTAGCCATTGTTTTTGCTTTGGAAAAGTTTCGCTCTTATCTGATTGGTACAAATTGTCTTTTCTGATCAGGCAGCACTTAGGTAGTTGCTTATGAAAAAAGAAGCAAAACCGAGGCTCATACGATGGATTTTACTCTTGCAAGAGTTTGATATTGAAATCAAGGACAAGAAAGGAATTGAGAACACCGTTACGGATCACTTGAGCCGTCTTGCTGTGGACAAGGAAGCTATCCCATTGCGTGAAAGTTTCTCGGATGAGAAACTATTCTCAATTGCCTTTGGAAAACCATGGTATGCCGATATTGTCAATTACTTGGTGTCTAAGCAAATCCCAAAGAACTTGTCTCGTGCTGAGAGGGACAAACTTAAGAAGTTAGGAAACCAATACATTTGGGATGATCCATACTTATGGAAACATTGTAGTGACCAAGTAATACGAAGGTGTGTTCCCGAATCTGAATTTAATTCTATCTTGTCTTTTTGTCACTCTTATGCTTGCGGAGGACATTTTGGGAGTAAGAGAACCGCTCACAAGGTACTTGAAAGCGGTTTCTATTGGCCAACTTTGTTTAAGGATGCACATATATTTTGTACAACTTGTGATAGGTGCCAAAGAACAGGCAATCTAGGTGCCCAAAATCAAATGCCACAAACTTTTATTCAATTTATTGAAGTTTTTGATGTATGGGGTATTGATTTTATGGGTCCTTTTGTCAACTCCCATGGGAATTTTTATATCTTACTTGCGGTAGATTATGTCTCTAAATGGGTGGAAGCTAAGGCCACCCCAACTAATGATTCTAAAGTGGTTTCAGATTTTGTGCAAGCTAATATTTTTGCAAGGTTTAGAATTCCAAGAGCCATAATTAGCGATGGGGGTTCTTACTTCAAAAACAGGATTTTACAAAGCTTGTTGAAGAAGTACAATGTGTCGCACAAGATTGCAACACCTTATCATCCCCAAACAAATGGAAAAGCCTAGGTGTCTAACCGAGAGGTGAAATCCATTTTAGAGAAGACGGTGAATCCAACAAGGAAAGATTGGAGCATGCGACTTAATGATGCTTTGTGGGCTTATAGAACCGCATACAAGACACCTATCGGGATGTCTCCCTTTAGGCCTGTATGGTAAACCTTGTCACTTACCCGTTGAAATTGAGCATAAGGCGTTTTGAGCTATTAAGCAATGCAATATGGAGATGGATGTGGCTCGAAAGCAAAGGAAGTTACAACTCCAAGAGCTAGAGGAGCTTCGCAATGATGCATTTGAAAGATCACGCATTTATAAGGAAAAGACGAAAGCATTTCATGATAACATGATTTCTAGGAAACAATTTTGCATTGGGTAGAAAGTGCTTTTGTTTAATTCTCGCTTGCATTTATTTAGGGTAAATTAAGGTCACGATGGATATGACCTTTTATTGTTACTAATGTGTTTTCTCATGGTGCGGTGGAAATTCGTAGTATAGCTACGGAAAAGAACTTAAAGTTAATGGGCACCGGTTGAAACCATATTATGAGAATTTCACTTAGAAGTGGTGGAAGGAATTGACTTTGTGGATGTACTCCCTCTGGAGGAGTCATAGAAAGCAAGGAGATAGTCGGGTGACGACTTTAAACCAAGCGCTAAATGGGAGGCAACCCATCGGATGAGTATTTCTTGTCTTGTATTTATTTCTTGTCTTGTTTTTATTTATTTTTTGATTTCTTGTCACATATCATGTTAGAATTTCCCATCTTGACTTACTTTGGACGATTCAATTTACATTGAGGATAATGTAAAGTTTAAGTGTGGGGGAGTGGTTAAGCATTTGCATTTTAAATTTTTCATGAAATTTTCAATTTTTTGTAAAATAGTGAATAAGAAAACTCCAACTTGTAGTTAGTTTAGAGTCACATAGTATACATGTCGCTAAGATTACATCGAGATTCTCATAAGAGTGATGAACTTAGATATGATGAGAGAACATGATCGGGTTTCTTAATTGTATGAGAGTTAAAGTTGGATTTAACCATGCCAGTGGCAAATAAGGTGCAGACTAAATTCGGTATTAGAGTAGTGGTCCCCTATAGTGGAGACAACCTATGTTACATCATGCGAGGCACCGACCTTCAATTCTTTATACCTGTTGTTGATGGTGGGTTTTCATTTGAGGTTAAAATTGTAAAAACCAGAAAAAATTATGCGCTGACATCTTGTAAAAGATAAAGCCATTAATAAATGTTGGATACTCCCTCACTTAATTCACCAAGAATGGAGCATGTAGCAACAATCCCATTCTGTGAATACATGAAATTCCTCCAGGTTGGAGCATGTGGCAACAATCCCATCCTGTGAATTTCTAATCAGCCTTGTATTTCCAGTACTCATTATCGGTGTGGCATGACGGCGAGTGTTACTCTTACGAGAGTAACACGAACCTCCAAGCACTATAATGAAACCATGTACGAAATACCCGCACGGGATGACTCTCGGTGTGTTATACTAGCCCGATTGAGCCCCTCTCGGTGTGTTATACTAGCCCGATTGAGCATCCGGATTGACCGTATCGGTCCGGATATGATCGCGATCATCCAACTCCACAAGCATGATTGGATGACCCGGATCAATTCCATCACCCCCAAGCGGGTATGGAATATCCACTTAGAACCAATGCGGAACCCGCACGGTCGGCCATTGGCCTAGCTTGCCAAAAACGTTCATACCAAGCATTATGGACGGAAAACCCTAAATTAGGGTTTGCGGCATATTACATGTGTCATGGCGGTCTCAACCATCCATCTTCGCGGTATAGATGGAGGGTGTAGATGTAGATTCAAAGGGCCCAGAGCATGTCAAGACGATCACCGTGGGACCGCCTACACACTTGACCAATCGGTCAAGACCAACCATGTTTGGTCGTGACAAAATCGTCGCCCAAACAAGAGATGACGCACGGCTTTGAAACCCAAAATTAGGGTTTTGAGCATCACGAGCGTCCATCTTCTCTAGCATGAATGGAGGGTCCAAGATTAGATTAAGCAGGTCCGGTCATACCAGCATGACCACCGTGGACCCATCTATTCCCTAACCCGATCAGCCAAGGCATATCATGCCTGGTTAATCCAAAACGCACGCTCAAACTAACGTGGTCACACCTCCCAAACCGCAAACTGATCTCGACCACTCAACTTCGCCGAACGATTTGGATGGCTCAGATCACGTTTTCATGGGATATTCAGGTATAGGCGTAAACACCAGCCTACCACCTTCACACCAGGCCAATCGGCCAAGACCGACCAAGATTGGTCGTCTTGGAACGTGCGCCTGAAGAGGGCGTGACGTGCGGTCCTTGCGGCACTAGTTTTTTGTCGCAAATAGATCTCGACCACTCGATTTCACCGGATGAATTGAGTGACCCAGATCATACTTTCATGAGGTAATGGGGTATAGGCGCCTACACCATCATGCCATCTACACGCATGTATGGTCGGTTAGGCCAAAGTTGTATCCCATGCTTGGTTTCGACCAAGGCGAAGAGTGATGCTGCGCACCTCTTCAAAACCCTAACTTCATCAACGGTCGCGAGATGAGTGTCTCAAAGATCATCTCATCCGTCCAACTTCACCAACTTGGTTATACAGCCCAGTCGAGTTAATTGGTTAGTGAGGTGTCATTACCCATCACTTTACCACACCATGATGCGATACTGCATAAAATACACACGATACTTCACAAGTATAGACTTCCGAATAACGCAGTTATTCAATTCAGCATTACATGCTATCTTTCGTGGATCCACGATCCACACATTCCATAAATCGATCATGTCACAAACTGGGGGATACATACTGGGGTATTGGTCTGGCGG
Organism: Papaver armeniacum; assembly: GCA_023531295.1. Classification (NCBI taxonomy): domain Eukaryota; kingdom Viridiplantae; phylum Streptophyta; class Magnoliopsida; order Ranunculales; family Papaveraceae; genus Papaver; species Papaver armeniacum. Next base: position 200,643 of record JAJJWW010017213.1, read on the forward strand.
TTTACAACGTGCAGCGTGCAACGCGCCATCACAAGAACGTGTTAGGAAGTCATGGACGGTTAGAGATGAACAGGAGAAGTGGGCAAGGCTGGTCGTGTATCACCATCGCACAACTCCACTACTCCATCACTCCACTTCCTCCACTTCCCACGAGAGACATGAATAAGACTCAATGACTTGTATAAATAGGTTCTCCGCCCTATTTCCAAACAACAGAGAAAAACAACAAGAAAACACCTAGAGCCTGCTTACACCAATCATAAGCTTGTTCACTTTCCTGTTACAAGTCATAAGAAAGTCTACACCTTCACAATCTCAACACCTTCTTCGCTTCCCTCCCTAAGATCAACCCCATCTCCTTCACTTTGTGACCGAAACAAGTCTGGAACGGCCATTTCTTGGTTTAGGTCGGACTTGCACAGATTGATCTCTCGAATCTACAAGCACTCACCGCGCAGTGCATTTGTTTAAGGTTTAAATTTATTCCTCTTCCACACCACAAATTACCAAATTCTGCAGGAGTAGTTTTCACCCATAAACAATTGGCGACCACGGTGGGAGGTTGATCTCTCGGTTGCACAAAATTGAATTCTCAATTTTTCGGTTTCAATCTCGCAATGTATCCGGAAACCACGGGTGGTTCGAGATATCATGGGAAGTGTAGCTAGAATCTTTGGAGGATGTCTTGGCAAATCAAGCCGGTATCACTAGAAGACGAGCGAGACATTCCGCCTTTTGAATGATATAGCCAGAGAATTACAAGAAGGTTCGGCATGCATCTACTCAAGCGATGCAAGAAATGCTGAATCCTTAGTCAGGAGTCACACCTTTACCGGTGGAGAGGCAAAAAAAGCACGCAATCGCAGGAGACTCAGGAAAGACGAACAACATGGTCCAGCCGACGAAGACTCGAGGCAACTCCACGAGAGGAAAAGACTTGTCCGGGGTACCACAACGTCTAGGATAAAGAAATGGATCCCTGCAGCTTACGGATCCCCTGTTGGAAGATTTATATCTCAAGACCCTTGTCGAAGCCGGAAGACTGTTCAATCCAGTATCGACCTTTCAACTAAGTGAAGAAATGCTTGAGGAAGGAGAGATTAATCAAGGGACAAGTGAGTACGAGAGGATGGGAACGTTCAATTCGATCACTCGCGGTGATATTACAACACCTCCCATCACGAGCCGGAGAGCGGCGCAAATCCACGGCATCTCATCAAGTGTAACACCTCCGGTAGTCACCGAGCAACAACTTCCACTCCTTCATCGGGATGAGGGCCGGAGGGACAACGGAGGACCATCCCCATTACCATTGCGGACTTGATGGAGAAGCGGGGAAGTTCTTGCTAAGACTCAAACGGATATGGCCGCAACTCGGAAAGAGGTACTCACTTTTCTTAAGACATTAAGCGATCGATTTCCACAAGAGGCGTGACAGCCCACGGAGCAAAAGGGAATGCGTTCAACGCACCGGAGAAGGTACTTGGCGGCGCGGACCTCCATGGACTGATCAAAGAAGCGACATCGGATATGAGCGGTCCCGGCATGGAGACTCCTACACTGGGACCGATCCTCACAACGATCCTCCTCAAGTCAAGTCAATAGTTTCACTATGAACCGGATGCCGGTGGATCGGGAAGCGTTTTCTCTCTTGGAAAGTTTATGCGAACTTTCACACCTCTCGAAGAATCGGCGCATGGAGACATTTTTTGCAATCAACCGAGAGGAAGTTCACAACCGTGCCCTACATGTCGCCGCACGCATCAAGGATTCAGAGTTAAAGACGGCCCTTATCGACACAGGAGCGTTTTCGAATGTGATTACTCTCAAGACTCTCGGGACATCCAAGGTTCTCCCAGGCAAGGTCGTACGGAAGCCTACCACAATGACGGACTTCGAGGGAAACCAAACCAGCACATATGGGAGGAGCTCCCATTGAAAGAATCATACAAGTTCGTTGCATCCCACTCCCCACATGGGCGTCAATTCAGGAAGAAGACCGGCTTGCATCATTGAGAGCTAAAATCCACGATGCATCTTTTGCCGACGAAGCATTCTTCTCCATCATGTGAAGCCACGACCCACGTTCACACACGAAGAGGGAACGCACTTTTTGTGGCGAGTCGTGACCGAGAAAGGGAAAACGGTATACCGACACCTTGCCATTATCAATTAGCGGGAGGCGCCACCCAGTCTCTCCACCCAATGGAATGCTACAACAAACAACGAACCACAAGAACAAGTGCTAGATGCTTCTGACAGTGCAAGATGCCACCAACTCCACAGCGATGAGATTGAAATCGTTGGGGAGTCTCTAGGCCTATCTCCATCGGCTCAACCTTGAGTAGGGATAAACGCACGAAGCTCGTGGAACTTCTCAAAGAGTACCAAGACATATTCGCTTGGAGATATGAAGAAATGCCGGATTTAGATGAAAATTGGTCACCCATCATCTACATGTCATACCCGGATCCAAGTCGGTTAAACGGTTGTAGTTCGAGATCGGGTGCTGCATAGACTTCGAGAGACTTGAACAAGTCTTGCTCCAAAACGATCCTCCTTTACCTAACATCGACATGTTAGTATATTCAACTGAGAGGACACGGCATGTTCTCCTCCATAGATGTATGTAGCGGCTACAACCGGATGAGGATGTACGAGCATGATGCAATGCCGATACCTCAAGGGAGCAGCCTCAAGAAGATAACGATGTCCACGCGTCATATCGAGCAAGATCCGGGCGAGTCACTTTATCGAGACAGTGGTACATGTCTATCATGCTATGTTGGAGAATCCGCGCTTTTGGTCATCCTCTCACGTTGAACGCTCATCTACGACAACATATGCCCCGATAAAAGAAACAGCCTGCCGGTAATGAAGAGCCTCATAATGTTTGTAGGGGCATATATCTCACCAACAAGCGATACAACCTTCAGCCTTACATAGCGGTTCCACGAAGAAGCAAGAGGAAAACCACCGAGATACAACATCTGCGCGTCCGTCAACTCCAACTCCGGTACCACATGCACGACTCCCACAATGATGAAACAATATCCAAGATATTCCATATCTGGCTCGACAACAACCATTACGAACAAACCATGTAAACCACGCTTGGGGACTGAGGCTCAGCATGAAGTTCCTTCACCGCCAGTCAAGGAATTCTTCAACATGAGAGAGATGGTCAGTCAAGAAGCATGGAATTCGCAAGGGTAAATCGGGCGAAGAGGGAAACACTTCAACGCTCCTTCTAGCAGAAGCTGCTTCAATGGTTTATTCAAGAGTCGCCTCAACGCTCTCTCCGGGACCCACGTTTGCTTCAGAATCCTGCTTCAACACTCTCTCAAGGATCCACCTCAATGTTCCCACCAGAAGCCACTTTAACATCCTCTCGAGTCGTTTCAACACTCAAGCTACATCAATAATCTGCGCGCTGGTCAAGTTATCTTTGATGTACTCATTGCTCAACATACGTCTCATCCATCCTTCATGAGGACCCAAAGGAGCATGAAAAACCCTGAAGTCGATAGGAGGAGGGTTATCCTGTGGTACGGATATTTTCAAGGGCGCGATGAATAACTCATCATCAATGTTCGGCATATCTTTGAAGCTTTCAACACCTCCGACTTGGCTTTTGACATTATCCCCGGAAGACATCTCAACGGGAGTTCTTTTCTTCATTCTACAATAAAAGACAGGAGCGGTACTTGTATAAAAACGCGTGAGATGTGTAGTCACACACGACAGAACACACATTCACTTTGGAGTACACAAGGCTGGTATTGGGTCCAAACAACGGTGTTGATCAAGTCACAAGTCCGGTGTTGATCAAGTCTCAAGACCGGTATTGATCAAGTCACAGGTATCACTCAAGTTTCAAGTCCGGTGTTGATCGAGTCACAAGTCCGGTATTGCTCAAGCTTCAAGTCTGGTATTGCTCAAGCTTCAAGTCTGGTATTGATCAAGTCACAAGTCCGGTATTGCTTAAGTTTCAAGACCGGTGTTGGTCAAGGGCACGAGGCTGGTATAAAGGTGACATTCAGTCAGGCATACACGATATGGGACCCACGTTCAATCAAGCATATATGGCGGGACCATATTTATTTGCACAACACGGTTCTCTTATGTCATGGGAATCATGTTCACGAAATTCAAGCCCACGTTCGATCAAACAAGCGCAGTAGCCCCATAAACGCTAAAGCGGGCGCAGCAGTCCGTCGATTAGGCACAACCCCACGATCGAGCGAAGCGGCGCAATAGCCCCTCGATCTAATCGGGCATAACAAGGTCGATCCGGCAAGACCGACATTCAAACGGAGCAAGCACGGAGTGGGCCCTCGGCAAAGCGAGACATATCAAGGTTGACCAAATCCAGCAAGACCGACATCATACTAGGGAATGCTCTCCTAGATGCCTTTTGAACGTGACATACTCCGAGGACGGGATGACCCGTCTCTCACAGTAACATCTAACTTTGTCTCATAAAGTTTTATCTTTAATGTCACCATCTTATGCCTACCCCACAATAGTGTAACCATTGTCTTGCTAGGCGGGGGACTTAATGTTGATGGTGGGTTTTCATTTGAGGTTAAAATTGTAAAAACCGAGAAAAATTATGCGTGACATCTTGTAAAAGATAAAGCCATTAATAAGTGTTGGATACTCCCTCACTTAATTCACCAAGAATGGAGCATGTAGCAACAATCCCATTACGTGAATACATGAAATTCCTCAGGTTGGAGCATGTGGCAACAATCCCATCCTGTGAATTTCTAATCAGCCTTGTATTTTCGGTACTCATTATCGGTGTGGCATGACGGCGAGTGTTACTCTTACGGTAAACACGAACCTCCAACACTATAATGAAACCATGTACGAAATACCCGTACTGGTGACTCTCATTTGTATTATACTAGCCCGATTGAGCCCCTCTCGGTGTGTTATACTAGCCCGATTGAGCATCCGGATTGGCCAAGTATCGGTCAGGATATGATCGCATTCATCAACTCCACAAGCATGATTGGATGACCCAGATCAATTCCATCACCCCCAAGCGGTATGGAATATCCCTCCGAACCAATGCGGAACCGCACGGTCGGCCATTGGCCTAACTTGCCAAAAATGTTCATACCAAGCATTATGGACGGAAAACCTAAATTATGGTTTGCGGCATATTACATGTGTCGCAAAGCGGTCTCAACCATCCATCTTCGCGGTATAGATGGAGGGTGTAGATGTAGATTCAAAGGGCCCGAGCATGTCAACACGATCACCGTGGGCCCGCCTACACACTTGATTAATCGGTCAAGACCAAACATGTTTGGTCGTGACAAAATCGTCGCCAAACAAGAGATGGCCACGGCTTTGAAACCCAAAATTAGGGTTTTGAGCATCACGAGCGTCCATCTTCTCCGGCATGAATGGAGGGTCAAGATTAGATTAAGCGGAGTCGGTCATACCGGCATGACCACCGTGGACCCATCTATTCCCTAACCCAATCGGCCAAGGCATATCATGCCGGCTAATCCAAACGCACGCTCAAACTAGCGTGGTCACACCTCCCAAATCGCAACCGTCTCAACCACTCAACTTCGTAGGACGATTTGGATGGCTCGGATCACGTTTTCATGGGATATTCGGGTATAGGCGTAAACACCAGCCTACCACCTTCACACAGGCCAATCGGCCAAGACCGACCAAGATTGGTCGTCTTGGAACGTGCGCTTGAAGAGGGCGTGACGTGCGGCCCTTGCGGCACTAGTTTTTATCGCAAATCGATCTCGACCACTCGATTTCACTTAGGATGAATTGAGTGACCCAGATCATACTTTCATGAGGTAATGGGGTATAGGCGCCTACACCATCATTCCATCTACACGCATGTATGGTCGGTTAGGCCAAAGTTGTATCCCATGCTTGGTTTCGACCAAGCTGAAGAGTGATACTGCGCGCCTCTTTCAAAACCCTTAACTTCATCAACGGTCGCGAGATGAGTGTCTCACAGATCATCTCATCCGTCCAACTTCACCGACTTGGTTATACAACCATAGTCGGGAGTTAATTGGTTAGTGAGGTGTCATTACCCATCACTTTACCACACCATGATGCGCACACGCATAAAATACACACGATACTTCACAAGTATCGACTTCCCGAAATCTTGATTATTCAATTGAGATTACATGCTATCTTTCGTGGATCCACGATCCACACATTCCGGACATCAATCATGTCACAAGGCGGGGGATACATGCGGGGTATTGGTCGACGGTTTACGGCGTGCAACGCGCCATCACAAAACGTGTTAGGAAGTCATGGACGGTTAAAGATGAACATGAGAAGTGGGCAAGGCTGGTCGTGTATCACCATCGCACAACTCCACTACTCCATCACTCCACTTCCTCCACTTCCCACGAGAGACGTGAATAAGAATCAATGACTTGTATAAATAGGTTCTCCGCCCTATTTCCAAACAACAGGAGGAAAAAACAGAGAAAAACAACAAGAAAACACCCATAGCCTGCTTACACCAATCGTAAGCTTGTTCACTTTCCTGTTACAAGTCATAAGCAAGTCTACACCTTCACAATCTCAACACCTTCTTCGCTTCCCTCCCTAAGATCAACCCCATCTCCTTCACTTTGTGACCGAAACAAGTCTGGAACGGCCATTTCTTGGTTTAGGCCGGACTTGCACAGATTGATCTCTCGAATCTACAAGCACTCACCGCGCAGTGCATTTGTTTAAGGTTTAAATTCGTTCCTCATCCACACGACAAATTACCAAATTATGCAGGAGTAGTTTTCACCCATAAACACCTGTCTAAATATGTGCTTTTAGAGTGTGTGTCACCGTACGTTAATTCCGGGTAGAGTGGTGAGCTACCCAACCTCCCACCAATAGAAGCACTACTTTGATCTCTTGAGTGCTATTTTTATCAACCATGATGGTGACATCGAATTGCTAACTTACATACCACTTGTAATCTTGTTCGCAGTTAGCACGATCCACTTTATCTCTCTCTACACCAACAGATCCATAGAAACACCATCATCATCAACAAGAGGAGCATCACAAATTGGAAGGAAAGTTGAAGACGTTCAAGGTTTACAAGCAACGGTACAGAAATGAGCAGATTTCTGATTCAAGTAAAGTAACAAGACAAGGAGCAGAATTTTTACAAGTTGAAGACTATTGTACAAGAGCGAAGATTATCAAGGATGAGAGTTCGAGAAGTTTATAATATCAAGACATACAAGTTGTGAAGAATTGAGCGGTAAAGTACTTACACCATGGCCTTTGTACTTGCATTTTTATTTTATCTTTATTCATATTTGTTTATTTGTGTTTATTTCTCTTGTCTAAAAAAAAGAATGAAAACAAAAAAAAAAAAAAGACAAGAGAAAATTTCTTTAGGTTCATTATTAGTTTTATTATTTTGTTTTGTTTTGTTTTCATTTTGTATTTGTTTTATTTTCTTGTCTCAATAAAGAATATATATAAAAAAAAAAAATAAAAAAAAAAGAGACAAGAAAAATTCATTGTATCATATTTTGGGTTTGTATAGTTCGTTTTTAGTTTTGTATTCTTTCAATAAAGCCAATGAAAGAAGGAATATCTACAATGAAGTTTCAAGCAATAAGGATTCAGAGGAAAATAGTTACATTGTCAAGATTCTACGAAGTTCAAGATTTTATCATCAAGAGTTGAAGACCGAAGACGAAGATGAAGACACCGAATGAAGATCGAAGACGTTTCTATGGATGCTGTGAGAGTGGTGCTAGCTGCACGCCGAACAAATAACAAGGTAAGTAAGCATATTACCACCTTCATTAAGTGGTTGATTTCCTTTCCTAGAGATCATCAGAAAAAACGGGTTTTCAAAAATGATAAAAGATGTGGGTTTTCAAAACAATTCGGAGGGTTTTTCCATCCTACCATTCAACGTGTCACAGGATTCTCTCTTCATTCGTACATGGACACATGTGTGACCCATAAAAAGCTATTTATTATTGAGAGCAACTTCACTTGTGATGCAGAGTCGAGACTCGATCACTCCGAATCCGAATTTCTTTCGATAAGGGATGGTTATTTCTCTCAACTTTTAAGAATGAGATTGTGTTCATTTATGTGTCTAACTTCTTATGACTAGTGTGCAGAAGCTCTATGTCTTCTTAGCGCGTTGGATGATATCATTACGGAGAACTAGTAAGTTGGAAAAGTAGGTTTTGTGGGTATATCTCTAGTAAACCCTCACGAGACTATAACTCGTCCACTAGGGGCACCTAGGGGTTCAAAGGCTTGTTATACGTGCTAAGTGTGACCGTAGCCTCGACGACACGGAGTTGTATGTATGTTTTAGAATTGGCTTATTTGATTTGCTCGAGGACTAGCAAAGTCTAAGTGTGGGGGAATTTGATAGGTGTAATAAACACCTTGATAGTTATCTATTGTTTATGCTTTCTTAGCGAGTTTTCTTGTAAATTATGTATCTTATGTTTGCTTTTAAGTGTTTAGGTGCAATGGAGTCATTATAAGCAAAGAAGAAGAAATTAGCCATTTGGAGCGGGCTAAGGTGCACGAAAGAGTGAAGAATGAGCAAATCACTCTGTTAGGCGACGGGCTACATATTGCTTGGTTAGCCCTTATCATATCGCATGGGGTGTCAAACAGTCCCATAGTTTTAAACCTAAATCTAGTCGAGAGAAATCATTTCCTCTCCTCATTTTCTTCCGTTCTTTGTCCTGATGGTGCTGGTGAAGAGGGTTTGTTGAGGCTATGATTTATGGGTTATGGTAGTGATCAAATGGGTTTTAGAAGATGATTTACAAGGAGTTGTTGTCGTTAATTGGTGGATTACATTTGCGAGACATGATGGATTTGATCCAGGTAGTGGTGAAACTAGGGATGAAATGTGATGAATTAGAGAAGAAGCTGATACTGAGTTAAGGGGCGAGATGAATTGGTGGCTGTAATTTTGAGAAGAAATCAAAAGGGTTTTCAGCTGAGCAATTAATGGAGTGAATGGTATCAATCGATTTGAGAAATTTATGATATAAAATGGCAAAATTAAGGGTTTTCTGGTATTGAAATGAATTGAAGAATGGGATCCGATGGAGATTACAAAGGAGATCTGGTGTTGATGAAGATGCTACAATGGGTTTCGCTGCTATTATGAAGAATGGATCGATTCGGGTTTGGTTAGCTTCGATGCTTTTGTCAAGGGTTTGGTGGTACTGAGAAGGAAGAAGATTGGTGGTACGAGGAGTTGATGACTCAGAATGGTGCTATGATTGAGCGGATAGTCTAGCACTTGAGATTGCTGGTTGTAATGGGTTAAAAATATTCAGATGGTGTTCTTGTTGGTGATTAAGAAGGGTTTGGCTATAGATTTGGAGTCAAGAAGGAATTCAGTGGGTGGTTCTGATGTTGCAAGTTAGAGGAAGGGTCTGTGCTACTGTTGCTCATAGAATTGCAGAGAACAACAATGAAAGGAGTTAGGTCATTACAGCAGTCGGTAATGGAGCTGGTAGTACAAGAGTTATGACTGGATTTTGGGTGATGTTTGAAATCAGAGAAGAAGAACCTGATGGTGTTGTTGCTATAACTGAAATCGTGCGACTGCAATTGTATAATACTAACCATTGTGGGGATGTGAAGAGAGTAGGTGTGCATGAAAGATGGAGTTTAGCTCGAGTTTGAGGCTGAGAGATGAAAGAACCCAATTAATGGGAGTTAGGGTCAGTTGTAAGAGAGCCGCAGTGATGATTGAACTTGAGATGGCATAAATGATGAGGTTGAGCTTAAGTGACTGGTTGGGTTTGTGATGCTAGCTCAGAAGTGGACAATGGACCTGTTGTTGCAATGCTTTAGATGTATGTCTAGGTTGAGTTGCAGGTGGTTTGAGCTGGTTTAGAGGTCGCCAGTTTGAGCTGCTGATGTGCAGGTTATGAGTGAACTGGGTCTCTAGATGTTTGTTAGGCTGCAGGGTTGAGTTGAGTTGTAGGTAAGGGAATGGCTCCATAAGCAGTGTGTTTTGTTGTTGCAAATGGTGGTGATTTGGTTTGTGATGTGCAGCTGCAGGGAATAGGCATGAGTTGTGGAATGGCTGGAGCTGCAGGTTAAGGAGTTGATTGCAGTTGTGGTTTGCTCTTGAACTGAAATGGTGCTGTGGTCATGGAGGATTTGCATGAGCAGAATGGTGTTGATGCTGTTGAGCTCAGGCACTGGTGGTTTGAAGTGATTGCAGGTGTTGAATTTGTTGGCCTCTACAACAGACTGAGGTTGCAGTTCCGATGGTAGTGATGTTGTCTGAGTGACGAATGGGAAGAAGATTGATGTGTGTTCTTTGGTGAAATGGTTGCGGCTTCTTGGTGGCTATTGCTTCAGGATTCGAGTTACGGTGGTATGACGAAGCGATGATGCTTTGAGAGGAGATCAAAGTTAAAGCAAACAAAGAATGGGTTGTCTAGAATCTGAGCTGAGCATATATTTGATTGCATTTGTTGGCTTGAGAAGATGATGGTGTTTCTTCGTGAAGCGATCTGCGGCGCAAGACTCGGAAATGGCTTTGGTGATACTAAATTGTGGAACTGAAGTTTAAATGGATGAACGCAGCTGTGATGCAAGGGCTGAGCTGTTATTGCAGGTGAAGTTGATGCCATGGAACAATAGATGTATGTTTAGGAAGGTATTGCAGCTGCAGGAGATAAAGTTAATTGTGTGCAGCGAGTCATGGAGAGAATGAAGGGAAGGCGAGATGATTCTGGTGGAGCTGAAGCTACAGAATGAGAAGCAGCTGATAGTTAAGTTGAGGTTGCGAAGGATCTTGAAGCGAGGCGAGAATGGATGGTTGTAATGAATTGCGGACTAAAGTTGATACTACAGAGACTTGAAGCACAATGATAGTGCAGCAGAGGATATGGCTTGTGCAATGTCCTGGCCTGACCAACTCGACCGAGTCAGATAGTTGAATCGGTATTGACTCGCCTTGACTCAATGAGTTTGACTGGACTGACTCGGTATGACCAGGGTGACTGGGTGGACTTTGCCGGTCACCTGGGATATTTTTCTGGTGCCGGATTCCGGCCAATTTCCGGCCATAATACCAGTTTTCCAGCGACAATTTTTGGGGAATATTTTCTACATGGGTTTTTCTCACATATGGGCTTGGTGGACTTCTATCTATTGGACCTTTGAGATTAGATGATCGCTGTCGTAAGCGTCAAAAATAATTACACTTTCTTACTACTCAAAATATAAATATAGCAAGGGCAAGAAAGGATCGATCCCACAGAGAGGTCTAGGTTGTCGAATTGTTATGGTTTCCTATATAAAACACCGAGGATTTTGTGATTATAATAAACTAAATAAAACAAATAAAAGCAAAGAAACAAATAAGCAAACAAATAAGATAGAAGAGATATTGGTTAAGGATTTCGTTTTCATTCACTAACATGCTTTTCACAATAACTAGAATTGATTTTTAATCTCAACTTTTATCAAAGACCCTAGAATACCTTGATCGCAAGAATATCCCGCAAATCTCCTCATGTCATCAACAAACACATTAAAAGATGCGAATATGAATTCTACCTAAAGGAACAACCTAACGTGTAAAAGCACTAATCAAGTTTAATTCCTAGATGCGTTAAGTTCATGAAATCAGGCCAATCAAAGCAATTGAACGTGGAAAGCGCACTAATTCAATTTAACAAAGGTTACGATTCACATATGATCATAAGAATATATCACTACAAACTATAATCATATTATGCTACTTGTATCCAAGGAATATCACTTTTGCGTATAATAAACCCTAAACTAGCAATAGATGTGATTAGAAGTTCTACCAATTTGCAACTTGACAAAACAATCAATCAATCATAAAACAATATCTCCAGAGAATTGCAAACGATAGATATGAGACAAAACTAATATATTGAATCAAAGAATCATATTATGTGAAATCCAACTATTCCATAACCAATAATAAACTTAGGTACTCATATTCAAGGAGTTCATCACAAGAAGAAAGAGAAGTTTCATGTTCTAAACCCTAGAAAACAAGTAGAGATAATAAGATAATCCTCAAAAAGATAGAAGTCCTCTCTTTTATATATTCCTCAATTTCCATAAAGGATACTCCTTCCAAAATTAGGTTTTATCTTCAAGTCCATTAGTTGGAAATTCACCCGGCCCACCATGGAGAGAAACCCGTGTAAAAATTATGTCCCAAAATCGCTCGCCGGAAAACTGGGATTGTGGCCGGAATCCCGCCGGAAAAGTCGCCGGAAAATTATCTCAGGTGACCGGCAAAGTCTGCCCGGTCACCGGGTCAACGGGTTGGATCGGTCGGGTCAACGGGTCGGAACGGTCAGCTCTGAGTTGGGTCGGGTCAACTGAGTTGGATGAGTCAGGGTCCGAGTCAGCACCGAGTCAGATGTGCTGGTGTCTAACTGGGCTGACTTGTCTTGGCCTGAGCCATTGCAGAGGCCAAACTCTGCAGCACAATCATTGTGCTTCTGCCTGAAAAATCCTTCCCTGTAACCTTGCTCAGCCCATCAATTTGCCAGGACAAGCCACTGATGCACCATAATTGTCATTACTTCACTGCCAACATCTTCTGAGCTGCACTGCCAATCCCAGAATGAACCATCACGGCATAGGCCAATGACCTGCATACATTCACCACAAATCCATGGCAGCAACTCAACTCCCCCTGTCTCAACTTAGAGCCTGTAGCTTCATGGCTGCAATGCCATTACAATACCCACAAGCTTCTCCCATTCAACCTCAGGTCACAGCTGCTATTCCATACACAGCACAGGCCACTGTCCTGCAACTTCCTTCACATGCCAGCAGCCTAAGCTCCAGCTCCATAGCCTAGTTACCAGCACTGAAACTGCCCTGTAACTCCCAACAGTACCAGTTCCAGCCCCTGTAATCAACCAACTCCTCCTCAGTTCACCCCCAGGCCTTAATACCACCAGCTCTGACCAACTGAGCCATTCTTGCCATCCAGCTTCCACCAGGCCCCAGCTCACCTTCATGCCACCTGAACCTGTGACTATATACTCCTCCAGTAGAAGCTCCTTTGCCACTGAGCAACACCACTACCTGCTCATTCCATCTTGCCACAGCACAAACATCAGTGCCTTTACAGCTCAAAACCTTATACCCCATTTGCAATTGCAACCAACACCATCATCTTCCTGCAACTCCCTGCTCAATTCACAACAGTCGACATCTCATCGAGCTTGAGACACCACATAATCACCACTGCAACTCATGCTCACATTCAATCTCATATAGCACCAGACCACCTTCATCTCATCTTCCATGGCCTCAGTGCAGTGCTGTATCTTCAACTCATTAGCAGCAACAGACCCAATAACAGCTACCATTTGCAATCCACCACCAGGCAGCCAACACTAAATCAACAGCCTTGTAACTTCCATGGCAGCAACTTAGTTTCAACCTCGAATCCATGAAAAACCCTCATAATCAACAGAACCCATCTTTCAATTTCATGAACCTCCAGCATCACAATCAAATCATCTCCTCAACAGGGTTAAGACCCATCTCTCCATTTCATCTCTGTGATTATCAACAGCACCAGAACCCTATATCTGCTCTTTCAAAATCATAGCCCAGACCTGCAATTCCATCAAACCCTTGAATCCACCACCAATTCCATCTCGACACTCTGAATCAAGAGCAGACCCAATTCATTACGAGCCTGAACCACCTGCAATTCCCCTTCTAACTAGTTCATCATCATTCTCAACATCACCAGAACCCTAACTTCAACACCAGCATCACCTGGTTCTTTGATTTTGAATCAATCCAATCCCACATCAGTAGATTCAATTCAAGTAATACCTAACTCACACCCTAATCACAGCAGTAGATCCACTACCACCAGCTTCAGAGGCAAACCCATCTGAGTACTCGCCCTAATCCTGCATCTGAGCACGAATCTCACTTCCTGCTCATTTCCGTTCATCGTTTCTTCCTCTGTTGCAGCTTAATCACCAGATCTCTTCTCCTTTTCATTGATCTGGTATTATTCGCAGAGGCTGCTCCCTAATCGTCTCTGAAATACTACAGCAGCAGCCATGGCTTTCTCGGTGTCGGGTAAAAGGAAAGAAAATAAATGATTGAGAGAAATAACTCTCGAGAGTCTCGACCCCAGGTTTTGGTAAGAATGAAAGTTGATACAGGCACCCGACTGATGGATACGGGCTACCTGATGACAGCCCATTAGCTCTCCTTTGAACTAGAGCTAGCAGCCCCTTAACCTTTGGTCAGCTCCAAATAGTGTTTGCCTATGAAATGGCTAGTTTGCCCTTTTTTGCTCAAACGGAGTGATTTCCGCTTCTTTTCCTCCGTGCGACTCCAGAGTACCTAATAACTCAAAAGCACACATAAGATACATAATTCACACGAAAATTCGCAAAGAAAGCATAAATACTAGATATTAAATTAGGTGTTTTAGACACCTATCATTAGACCTAATTTTGGAAACAAGAGAGCTATTTAAAGGAAAGACTTTTACAACTTTGAAGATCACAGATTATTCTTGGAACTTGGAGAGATCCACTTTTGATTTACGCTACTAGGGTTTGGTTTTGTTCATCTTCTTCTATTCAATTAATATTTTTATGATGAACTCCATAGCTATGAGTAGCTAAACAACTATTATTGGTTATGGGATAAAGTTGATTTCTCAACATGTTATTTGAATCTATGAATTAGTTTTGTCTCAATAATTTATTGTTTGTGATTCACAATTAATAGTGTTATATGATTTGAATACTTGTTAGGTTGAGTCCGGAATCAATCCGATTTGCATTCATCTCTAGAGCTATATTAGGGTTTTCAATACGAAAAAGTTGTTTATCCCTGATTCTAAGTAGCATAATTGTGGGTAGTGCTTGTAGTGATATATCCTACTAGTCACAAGTGAATCATAACTTTTGTTAAAACGAATTAGTGCTTTTACACGTTCGTTTGCATTGATTAGTTTATTCCATAAAACTTAATGCTCTTGGGTAGTTAAATCTAATTGTGCTTTTACACTTTAGGTTGCTTTCTAGGAAGAATTCACGTATACATCTTTTAATGTGGTTGTGATGAAATCAGGGAATTAGCGGGATATTCTTGCGATCAAGGTATCCTAGGACTTTTAGTAAATGAGAGATTAAAATACCAATTCTAGTCATTGATGATAATACATGTTTGTGAATGATACTATACCGTGACCAATATCTTCTCCTTATTGATTATTCAAATTATTTTATTGCTTTCAATTACTTTTATTGCTTAGATAAAACAAAAATCCCCCTTGGTTACTTTAGAAACTGAAATTCTATAACAACAATTGCCTCTCTGTGGATACGAACTCTTTCTTACCACGTACTTCATTTATATTTAGTAGAGTGAGAAATTGAAATTATTTTTGCTCGGCTGACAACCGATCAATAATCAACAACAAGGTATGCAATAACACTTAGTGAATCTAATCAGCCTTACTAAAAATTTCATAGCAACCTTTCATCTTTCATTTATAGTTTTCAATCTTTTAAGTGTGAGATTCATTTTGTTTTCAAAATATTAGAAATTGAAGTTGATAAATCTAAGACAATATGCATCATTTTTTTATTTATTTTTTATAAGTTAAAGTGCATTCAAACCGACTAAGTTAGGGAGTTAGTAACCCTTACATCAATATTAGTAGAGCCATCTAATGTTGGGATGATATCATCCACCCGGACACTAGATTTATCTACTTCCAGAGCTTGCAAAATACATGGTGGAGGTATATTTCTCCAATTAACAAAAGAGGGAAAATGTTTAGCCTCCTTTGCAAGAATATCAGCTACATTGTTAGCTAATCTAAGGCCATAAAAAAAAGCCTAAAAAAGTTTTAACAATGTTGAAAATCACGTTTTACTTCGTCCATAATTTTCTGATTCTGCCAAGTAATCTGGGATGGTTTCCCATTCAGATAATCAAAAAGATTCTTGTAGTCGCCTTCCACACTGAAATTCGAGAGTCCTTCTTCCACTGCCCATGTTGCAGCTTGCAATAGTCCTAGAGCTTCTGCTTCTTCTGGAGATGAAGCTGAGATGGGTCATGTTCTTCCTTGTTTAAAGATACCTGCATCATTTCTAAGAATTAATGAGAAGCCAGCTGGTACATACATAGAGACCCAAGCTGCATCCAGATTAAGTTTCTTTTGTGAAGAAATGGAAGCTATCCATCTAGGTGCGTCAGTTATGCTAGTCGAGGCCTTTTTATTTTGAGAGTCATCCTTGTACCAAAAATTCAAGTGGCGTTGTGTTTCTAAAGCTAATTGAGAATGTGATTGTTGTTTGTTTTCAAAGGCTCTATTACATCTTTCTTTCCAAATAAGCCAAACTTTAGTTAGAATGATTTCTATGGGAATAATTGGATTTTCCTTACCTATCCACTCTTTACAGATTTCTAGAAAGGAAATTGATCTGTCAAAGTTTAAGTCTACAGGGTAAGGCTCAATTGCCCATACAGACTTAGCATAAGGACAATGAAATAATAGATGTTCAATAGACTCGTGTTCTTGGAAACCAAAAGTACAATTAGGAGATATATCTTTCATAAACCTAGACAACTTTAGGTTAGTAGAAACCGCATTCTACAAATATTTCCAAATAAAAATCTTGATTCTTTGAGATGCATTTAAGCTCCATAAGCTCTTCCAGAAAGAGTCAGGTTGCCCTAGGTTATAGTGGTTCATTGTTCTTTCATTTTATTTATCATACACAGACTTTATTGTGAATTTTCCTGAGTTGGTTAGGAGCCATCTGAGAGTGTCTGGTTTAGCATTCAAGTTACTATCTAAAGCAATTCTTATGCTGCAAATTTGTCTAGCTATATGGCAAAGAAATAGTTCAAAGATTAAAAGGGAGTTCCACTTTTTAGTGATTGGATCAATAAGCTATCATTCACAAGTGTTAAGATTGAGTTAGAGGTAGTTTCGTGAGTTGTAAGATTACCTTCCAAATATTAATGTTGTTCCCATTTCCTACTTCCCAGATATTGTTTTGTTCTGCTAACTTAATACCCCAACTAATGCATTTCCAAATCCAGGAACTATTAGAAGGGATTTTAGCTTTAAACGCAGAGGATTTTTTGAAATATCTAGGTTTGAGTTGAGAGACCCAAAGAGCTTCAGGTTCATTCAAGAGTCTAGTTTTGTTATCAAGGCTAGATTGAATTTATGAGCATTTCTGAAACCTAGACCACCTTTACTTATTGGTTTACAAAGACAGGAATAAGATCCTGGATAATATCCTTTGTAGTTTGTTTCATTTCCCCACCAGAAATCTCTCTTTAGCGCATCTATTTTTTTGGTAATTTTTTTTGGAAGAAAAAAAGAGAAGAAGAGGGTTTATTAGTAACTCATAATTAATATTCATCACTTGGTATGTGCAGGATCGGAATAATACACCTTAACTCTCAACCCTGGATTTTAAATTTAGAAAACATTAAGGCCTCTTCCTATGCACATGCCAAAACATGGTATTTGGCATATATGCACCCACTATGGGTATGCCAAACTGCTAAACTCATATGCCAATATGTTTTTCCTGGCATTAGGCATACACGACAGAGTTTCCAGCGAGCGATAGAGTCTCGGTCGCTCGATGGTCAAAGAATCGTTCGATGGTCATTCACTCGACATCGACAGTCAAGCTATCGCTCGATACTATGATAATCGCTGACCAGAACTTCATCTAACGGCTACAATTTCCCCCTCTATAAATACCGATTTCAAACTCATATCAACTCACACCAAAAATTCTAAATCTCTCTAGAATTTCTTAATTTCTCAATCTTTTTCAAATCTAAAACTATCACAACTCCTCTACAATTATATTTTCTTGTAAAATGGATTCACAAGCACAAACTCAAGGCAAAGGTAAGAAGATCGAGTCCGTGGTGCAAAATACACCATGATAGAAGATGAATGTATTTGTCGTAATTATGTTTTTTTTACCCAAGATTGTATCGGTGGTGCACACCAACATGGTAACACCATGTGGGATAATATATTTCAAAAATATGAACAACAAACCATGAACATCAATGGTCGTGATGCAAAAGGATTGTCAGAACACTTCATTGTAATCAACCGGGAAGTAGCCGCTTATGTTGCATTGATAATGCAAGCCAAGAGAAAAGGAAAGGACAGTGGTCAGACTGATGTTGATTTTGAAAGAGAGGTTCGTACAGATTGGCAACGAAAACATGGTAAACAGTTTGCTTTCGAAAGTTGTTATGATATTTTGAAGGGTTTGAACAAATATAATCCCGATTACTTAGTAAATAATCAAATAGTACCTGAAAAGTCACCATATAATTCTTCTCCCTCAACACCAAATTCTTCACCATTTTCATAAGGTCTATCAAATTCTTCACTAGATACCCCTACAAGCTCAAATTCCAACGTAGTTTTCAATAATTATGTTGATGGTAATAATAAGGGAAAACTTCCAGGGAGGAATCGAGCAAACGGCTAGAAAATTAGATCAAGAAGGAGGGAGTTCCGTAGGATTTAACATGGCGGAGTTTATGGATTATCAAAAGACCATCGCGAAGGAAAGATCCATTCAAAGGAAAATTCAAAACCGGGAGAGTAAGAAAAGTCGTCTTTCTCAAGAAAAATTCCAGTTTGACTATGACAAGCATAACATTCTTCAAGCTAACACCTCAATTATGAACGCCCAACAACTGCATGTATGGCAAATCGAATTTGACAGGATTCAAGCACAGATTGAAAAGCAAGCTGTATTTACTAACAACTGTGATGAAGAAGATGATGATGATGATGGAACTGATGATGAGTTTGATGAAATAATTCCTCTAAATGATTAATGTACTAGTTTAGTACTAGTTTAATGTAGCAGTTTAAGTTTTAATGTTCTAGTTTAAGTTTTAATTTGATATGTTGTTATGCATTCCAATTAATATTAGTTTGAAATGAAATGTTGAAGCTTATTAATTAGAAAAATAACAATACATAACATAACTTAAACTGAAGCTAAAACATTAAGAAAATACATAAAATCATCTTCCATGCTCTGCCCAAAGATTCAATCTCAGATCATCTCTTAACTGGTCATACAAATTACGGTTCTGAATGTAGTTAGTCATTTGACCATAATTCCTTGCAGGGAGGCCTCTTTCAGGTCGAATCTCCGGCCTCAAATCTTCATCATCATAGTTAATCCAATCCGAATCACGTATGGTTTCCTGAATTACCATGTTATGAAGAATTATGCAAGTGAGCATAGTCTTGTGCATTTCACGAGGACTCAACCCACGATATGGGCCACAAATGATAGCGAACTTCCTCTTCAAAATTCCAAAAGCGCGTTCCACATCCTTCCTCGGTGCCATTTGGGCATCGTTAAAATATCGGTATGAACGGCCCAATGCACCAGCAGGAGGCTGACGGTAGCATTGAACCAAGGTGGACCATTTTGGGTAGATACCATCCGCAAGATAATAGCCATGAGTGTACCGATGGCCGTTGATCATGAAACGGACAGATGGAGAAATTCCATACTTCAAATCTTCAAACAGAGGTGACTTGTGCAAAACATTAATATCATTTTGTGAACCCGGAAGACCAAAAAAAAGCGTGCCATATCCAACAATCGTAGAAGCAGCAGCTTCTAGGATAACTGTTGGTTTTGGATAATGACCTTTATATTGACCAGCCCAATAAATAGGGCATCCATGCCATACCCAATGCATACAATCGAGACTACCTAGCATTCCCTGGGAATCCCTTTCCTCATTCTCCCTTAATATTTGTCTAACATCTTCGTCGGTTGGTTTTCGTAAATATGTTGGACCAAAATGATTAATCATTACTTCACGAGAACAATGAAAGGTAAGTGTAAGAAGTTTTTTACCCATACGAAGGTACTCATCATTCGCATCCATTTGGAGTGCCATAACCTAGAATCCTTAAAGCCGAAGTAACTTTTTGTTCGGGACTATGACCTCTAATATTCAGTGCATCAAACTGATAATTGAATTGAGGTTCCACTCGACAAAGCTCTTCAATAATCTTTTTTCACCAGATGACGAGGCATGCGGAATCGACCTTGAAAATCTCGATCAGAGTACACACAATTGGGAAGAAAATAATCGTGCATGAGCTTCTGATGGTAAAATTCCCTCCCTCGATACGTATATCTTCTTGATAATACTTCTTTGGGCTCTGGAACTCTTGGTATTTGACCCGTATGTACAAGCATCAAAGTTTCAGTTAGTTTCTCATCTTCAGCTTCCTCTTCGTCAATTTCTTGCAACCTCATACGATAACTTTCTTGCTGTAACCTGAACCTATTCATAATAATATCCCTTTCTTCATTGGATCTCGACATTGTGAAGTTTAAAATTGACAATAAAGGAGTAATACCTTTAGAAGCAGGTGTGAGTTTTCTGTCGAGGTAAAATGGCGTATATATAGGAACCATATGGGGAACTAGCCGTTGCAGAATAACTACTTGGCGATAACAATTGTATCGCCAGCGTTATTATTTTTATCGAGCGATAAAGACTTTATCGCTGGAGATATTATGATTATCGCTCGCTAGGGATTCGATCGCTCAGCGGTTTCCCCATAGTGGCGCAAATGGTTTGGCATGCCACCTGGCATGCCAAACACCATTTTTTTGGCATGTGCATAGGAAGAGGCCTAACGATGTGAATACCATATACATCCTAATTAGAAGCGGAGATGGAAAATGAACAATTGTTGATAATGGTAAGACATTGACATATGTTCAAGGAGCAATTTTCAATCCATTGTGACGAATGGTATGCGAAATTTCAACTGATATTTATTTTAAACAACCTTCACCTTGATTCAACTGTGGATGGCATGAAAAATGATGTATCTTAATGTGTATTAGTAAATTGTTGTAGTGGTATCAAATTCATTTTGCTTGCCTTTGGTATTTGCAAACACATGCAATCCACTAATCTAGTGTGAAATTGGGTCTTTGAAAAATTAATGTAATTACGAATCTCCTGTGATATATAAAATCAAGGTATCTCGGCATTTACCATCTAGTTTGAAGTCCATGTCACAGCAGATATCGTACCGTGTTAGTTTATTTCTACATGTTCCTTAATTCCGGTGACGAAGTAGAGGCAGAGGGAAGTCTTTGCTGCGTTTCACTTGTCGGGAGAGCTTGATTTTATCGAGCGATGGCTGTCCTCCTTTCGATCAAAAAGAAGAAGAATGTGCAAGAATGAATATTGGCAGTATAGTGCCTCACCTTTATATTAAGGTCTAGAAACCTGTAATAGCTTAAATTTTGGATTACGTCACAACATCTTAAATGATATAGTCTCTCGGTTTTCTTATGCTTGGTAATGGATTAATAATCTCCAATCTTTCCGGCCATGTAAAGCATCTTTTCTCGTAGGTTAATATTTTTATGGTAATGGAACGGATATACATTGAACATCCTTTTCTTTTTATGTAATGCGTAATCTCATGCAACATGAGTTTTTCACTTACTACTTCCATATATTGAATGTTGTAGCACTCTTCTTGTTTATTGGAACCGAGTTTCGGTTACTGTCAACTTAAGTAGTCTATTGAAGTGATCCTTCTCTTTTAGTCTTTTATCCCTATATCGATGGCTTGGGTGTTTGTTTTTCTGTAAGTAATCTTAATCGAGCTAAATTGAGGCTAACCTGTTAATTCAGTTCAGAATTTGACATTGCTTTATACTTCTTTGCTGTTACATGTGTATGTTTTGATCTTGGAAAAGAAAATTTATATAGTAGGATATTCCATAATTCTTTGTACTACTACATCACTACGAAAACATAAAGCAGATTCTGCATGGGGTTCACGGTGCCGGATACTGCAGAGTCTTAGGAGGGAAATGTGGCATAATAAAAGATATAGAAGGGAACACTCTCCTTGCAACATTGCAGTGGTTACATGCTCTGTAATCGTTTCTCATAGCTTTGCAGTAGTAACACAATGCAACACATTTTTGTGTTTGCTAAGTTACGTACGGTAAAATTATGGTTTGTGTATTGTGAAACAATTGAACAAGAAAGTCTGGAAAATTGTTGTCTTGCCCATGAAAAAAACCAGTGAGCTAAGTTGGTAATGGGAATCAATTAAGATGTGAATGTACCATGTAATTCTCCACTCTTATTCCTTGGAGGACAATGACATTAAGATTTCCACCTAACTAGGTAAACAATTTTTGATTTTGATTCAATTTCAGACATACGTTCCAATATAGCTTTTGGGAAGTGGGTAATGGTCAGGAAATTAACATTTGGAAGGGCAAATGGATCCCAAGATTAACAGACACACTAGAAAACCTTTACCCAGTAAATACACTCACATTAACTTAGTTTCAGACTTGATTGATCCAAATTCTTGCTCTTGGGATATGGATATCATAAACTCTATTGTTCCTGAAGATATAGCTATCAAAATTAGGAAAATAAATCTTTTTAAGGATAAGAACCATACTCTTAAGAAAGATCAATTAAGATGGACTTTAACAAAGTCGAGACTACACAAGAAAGTCTTTATATGAAATGTTTGAATGAAAATGGTATTGATATAGTTAGTCCGGATCTGCATGACTCTTTCCGGATTGCTATATGGAAATTAGATATATCTCAAGGAATTAAACTGTTTTTATGGAAGTGTATTCAAAATGCTTTATCTACTAACTTCAAACCGTATGGGAAGGTAAGGGATGTAAAATAACAATGTAGTATGTGTGCAAATGCAATCAAACCACTGGACATCTCCTCGCTACATTTCCCTTATGCCACGTAAGTATAGAGGTTAACTCCCGATCCGATTTCTCTCCGTATAGATAGTTCAAGTACTTTTTTAACTCTTTGCAAGGATTTGGATCACTAATCCCAAAAGTGAGATA
Source organism: Papaver armeniacum (assembly GCA_023531295.1). NCBI lineage: Eukaryota > Viridiplantae > Streptophyta > Magnoliopsida > Ranunculales > Papaveraceae > Papaver > Papaver armeniacum. The sequence continues at coordinate 223,631 of JAJJWW010017213.1, forward strand.
TCCGTGGAACTAGTGCAAACAAAGATGTGGTTCATTTGGAAAGAAAGATGCAACAGAAGTCTTTGAAAACAAGTCAACATCATCTAAGTCCTTGGCTTTAGAAATTCAAGGACACATTGCTTTAAAAAAAAAAAAAAGGATTATGCAGGTACAAAGATAAAACGAGAATAAGAACAATATAATCATAGATAAGCAGACACCCCAAAGGAACAATCTTAAAATCAATGTTCATGTTGCTTGGATTTCTAATATCTTACCTTCGAGTTATGCTATAATCCCGAGAGAGATGATGCAGTAATTCAGAGGAGGAAAACTGCCAATCAATGGCCTCGGACCCACAAGAAGCGGAAGCTATAGGAGTACTTCAAGCCGCTACTTGGGCACAGGAGAACGATCTCGAAAAATTTTAGCATTCAAGGAGATTGAGAAAGCCTTTTCAACTACATGCATGGAAAGAACTCGGACATCTCTTGGCGTTCAAAAGCATATTTAGATGAAGAAAAAGATTGGCTCAATTATGCAATAACTTTTTAGGTTTCTATTTTGTCCCAAGACAAGGAAATAGGGTAGCCGACACCGTAGCAAAGTTCGTTAGACCCTAAAACTCTCCTATTTTGTGGGGAAGTACACCCCCAGCTTGTATTGAAAATCAGTTATTAGTAGATAAATCTAATATCGATATATCCTCATGTGGATCGATATTAGATGGCTCTACTCTTTTTGTAACCCAAATATCTCGGGACTCCTAGTTTTTTAATGAAATGCCTTATTTACAAAAAAAATAAAAAAAAAAAGAAAGAAATTGGTTCCAAAACACAGGCACTTCTGCATCATAGCCCACTGACACTATCCAAATAATGAGTCATAAGCTGCCCTTATCCACTGAGCACATGGTAATTATAAAAAAACAATAAGCTGTAAAACCTTAACCCTACCTATAAAAAACGGAAAGTTTGAGAGAGAAAGAGGAAATGACCTCTCAAATGCACCAATGCAGCTAATCTTGGCCAAGATTCGTGCTAGTTTTTCCGTTTCACTGGAGAGTTCGTACGAGAACTCATCCCTAAAAACATCGAGTCGGGAACCTAAAAAGTAAATGTAACTCAGTGCTGCGTCGAACATTTCACCACTTCTAATTAGGTCATATACTTTTGTGCAAATATTTTCTTTGTAAAAATCTTACAAATTACTGCCTGCCTTGGTACAGTGGTCTTAATTCTGTGAACCCATTTCCGGGACATTTGGTATCTTTAGTACCGATATAATCAAATTGGCTTAAAATTCAAGCTAGGAAGTAGAAAAGTTCTCCTTAGCATTGTAAAAGTCATACAGAGCATCTTCTAAACAATTCAGAATATGATTTTTAGCCATGTAGTTATTCCTCTTCCATTCTTCCAAAACAGACTCACGACCAGCATCATTCAAGGATTCATCAAAAGGTTTCGAGAACATAAGAATCCAGTTCATGGTAACTCGGAAAAAACAACATTTTTTTGACCGCCACCTCTTACGGTCTTTCCCAAAAATTTTGCAAAGCCTTTCAACATCGTTCTTACCCATTGTTGTATGACAGAGAAGAACTATTGTGTTAAGATTGTTGCGATCAGTAACAATAAAACACTAAAAAGAAGATGTGAAGAAGTTAGAAGTAAAATTGTCAAAGGTAAATAAGCACTCAATGGACAAAGAAACAAGAAGACAGTCACGTGTTCAACACGCTGTCCTTAACACAATAGTTGGACCAAGACGCCTCAAGAATGAGTGATGCCTATACCCCGTGGTCAAGTTGTATCCGTGGATAAAATCACACATTGCAAGTATTGTTAGCACTACAATACTTGCCCACTCTTACGAACTCAAAACAAAGCATTTTAAGAAAAGAAAAATACCACACATAGGGAGAGAGACGAAAAGAAGAGGATAGTATCTCTTCTGGACACAAATTGAAATGAAGAACTCGAGTGGTTTATATAGGGGTGAAGAGAGAGGTCGAATTGATTTGCATTAAGAGTGAATTAAAGAGAGAATAAATCGGGAATTAATGACAAAATAAATTCGAATTAATTTTCAAGATTTTCCATAACAAAGAATAAAACTACCATGCACATAATGTCGACACAGAGAAAATTTGGAAACAAAATAATTCCTACCGGGTCATACGCCCCCCATAATTAAGACAATTTATTTTGATTTTCAAAACGTTTAGGAAATAATTCAAAAGAAATTTTCCAAAAAGATTAGTCTTGGTTGACCGGTCCATGGCGGTAGCACGAGCCCTAAGCCCAAACCTAGGTGAAAGCAAAATATTTCGCCCCACACGTTCCACCCACATTGTTTTACTAACTATCCATAAATGAATAGTTATATAGTGGAACTCCTCTTTAGTTATACCCAATGTGGGACTAAAGGTTCTATTTCATTCACTCATAAGAAAATGAGTGAGTGATCTTAGACCCAAAGGTCCTAAGTTCCATTCCCATCAAGACCATAAAATCAAAACATTAAAAACTCATTTTCTCCAATAATATTTGTGAGCCGTAACGCACCCAAAGAGCATCGGATTCGGCTTAAAAGTCTCCAGCAAGTTTAGCAAGCAAGGCATTGTTCAAGTGTTCAGCTTTTCTTTAAATTTAGACCTCCTAGAGAGCTATAGGCTTTGTGACATTATCCCAATTCCTAAAGTACCCACCTTTACCATTACCTTTTTTGTTCCAGCAAAATTTTTTTTCGTGGCATCTAGCTTGTCTGTCATCCTTTTCGGCATTGGAAAAACTGCAAGATGATGTGAAGCTAAGGTACCTAAAGTTGATTGGATAAGAACCGTTCTTCCTGGTTGGTTTAGATGTTTTCCTTTCCAAGAGGCTAATCTTTTCTCACAATTATCATTTAAGTGACTGAAAGTGTTCATCTTATTTCTTTGGTCTCATATTAGTGTCCAAATTTACAGTAAGGTTTGTACCCGGATTTTCCTGAGGATGTTATGATGGCGGTTGGTATATATATGTGGATCGGTGGTGTATGTTAGAAATATCGTTTGTCAAAGACAGTAACTACTACTGTTGATGAAAAAAAAGTAAAAAATAAATTATCATTGATAAGTAAAAATTGGTATTACTTACCGTGGTGAAAAGGGACCCATTTTTCTTTACGCGTCTTGGAGATAAGATTTCAAGAGGTGTTGAACTTCTTTTTTGTCTATCATAGTCAGACTCAGATTCAGATCTATAAACAACTACTCCAAGGTACGCAGTAACTCGTTCTAAATTTCTAGAAATCTCATTTTTCATTTTCAATCTGAGTGTAAGAAAGATGTTTCTAGAAATCTCACATTTATGGATGATAACTCGTTCTAAATTTCTAGAAATCTCATTTTCAATCTGAGTGTAAGAATGATTCATTTATGGATGGATTTAAGAGTGGAGGTTGATAAATCTCAGACTGTAATAAGCATGTTGTTGTTACTAGTAATGAAGAGGAAGAAGGAGCGAAGAGGGTTTATTGAGTTGTGATATTCGATACTTGGCATGAGCGGAATCGGAAAAGCACACCTGAAATTCTAATGAACCGGCAATCGGCAGCAGTTGGATGGATTCTCCAATTTCAAAATGATTTAGCGTTTTAGAAAGACATTTTGACTCAACTGTGGATGGCATGAAAAAACAATCCTAACAAGAATAACACTTATGGTACTATCTCGATGTGTCGCAGTTGATTGTGGTAGCGGTGCCTTTGGCATTTGCAAGCACCCCAAATCATTCATCTAAGGCGAAATTGGGTCTTTGGAAAATGAAGGTATTTCTGTCATCTGATTTATCCTTTTCTCTTCCTATATCCAGGCTTATGAAACGAATTAGAATACCTTGGCCTTTATAACTTTATGCATGTTTAAATTAAGAATGTAAATGATAATCATATACGGGTTCATCTTGTTTTCTTAGCAGTAAAAAAGGGATCACTAGATTGCTGAAAGCCATGGCTAGACAACCCGTGAGAGAACACCAACCTGTAGTGGAGATTGCAGCGTATGAATTGATTCTAACCCTGGGATTGAGGTCTATGTAGCTGGAGAAATGATTTGTCTATACAGAGACATGCCGCAAGAAAATACTGAAGAGTTGCTCAGATGTCTAGGGTAATAAAACGATCTCGTGTAACCTTTTGTGTTTGCATGAAATCTTGATAGTCCAATCTTTTCTGATTTATTGGAATTCACTGAATGTAACCTTCAGAATTCGGTCCTGTTAGGCACATTTTGATTTTGTCACACTTGAGGCACATAGACCATTCAATTAGTTGAGCATGTTTCTATTGATTCTGTCAATACTATGGCATCTTTGTACTAGAATTTCGAATGAGATGACTTTCTTTTCAGAGCCATTTTGAAGCTTATCATGCATGGTTGAACCTTTTCGAATGAGATGACTTTCAGAGCCATATTTTCGTTACAATGTATAGCTTTATCTCTCGTTTTATCACAGCTGAACCTTTTGGAAACTGTTTTAAACCATGCATGTTTGCATTTGTCACATTACATTGATAAATTGATTTATGTATTGATTTGGGTAATCAGTATGAGCGGATCCGGAAAATGGAAGAAGATCGGACAAGGTGGTGTTGGTCTGACTGTATCTCTGTTAAGCCTCAATGATACAAAATGGCACTGACAGATACGGGTATACTCTATAATCCTTGATTTGTTCAATATGTTTGTTTATTATTATGACACTGTATATGTTTACATTCGTGTTCTATTTCAAAATTGATTAATAGATGTTTAAGTTCGTTGTTATGTAACTTATAATTTCTATCCTGCTGGCTCTTGTGTGAATGGCCAAGTAACTGATTCAACTATTTTTAACAATGTTTACCTTCAGGAAGGTCATTAGAATAAAAAAGATGTTTGTTGTGATTGGCAAGGATTTGCAAGATTGGAAAAAGAGAAAGTACCAAGGAGATCAGTTACAAAGGGAAAGTTTGCATCGGACCAGATAAAACCAGGTCAGATTTCTGTCTTGGCACTATGAAGCCAAATCAAGGACTCGTAGTCCAATAAGGCTGCGGAGTTTAGAAGGTGTTGGAAGAAGCAAAATGATTTATGTATTGATTTAAGTACTCAGTATGACCGGACTCGGAAAATATGGTGTTGGTCTGTATCTATGTTAAGCCTCAATGATACTAAATGGCACCGACAGATACAGGGTATACTCCATAATCCTTAATTTGTTCAATATGTTTGTTTGTGACACTGTATATACTTACATTCAGGTTCTAATTCCGAATTGATTAATAGATGTTTAAGTTCATCATAATGTAACTTGGGATCTTCTATTGTGCTGGCTCTTGTGTGAATGGCCAAGTAGCTAATTCATCTGTTTTGAACCATGTTTACCTTCAGGAAATTCATTAGAAATCCCGTTGAAGAGAACAAAGACAAGATAACATTGGCAGATGAAGATAAGGAAGAAATTGTTGTGATTGGCAAAGACTTGCAAGATTGGAAGGAGAGAAGCCAGTTACAAAGAGATAGGAATTTGGAGAAATGGAAGAACAACTTTCATGCTGGAAAGAGTACATCACAGACGACAGGCAGTCAAGGTATCGCAACTGAACCTTCTCGTCATACTAAAGAAGTGAACATAATCTTAATGGAAATAAAGAAGCAAATTGATGCTGAAGCTGAAAAACTTGGCTTGCAGATGAGGGGCCATTCTCAACAGCTCTGTCGGGTAACAAGTAAACAAAAATTTGCTGACTTGAATTCCAGTCTAGCTCAATTTGCTACCAGTTCATTAGTTAGCAATTGAATTTTTGATTCTAAAGTGCCTTACTTCTATGCCTCTCTATTCTTCCTTCTGCCTTTGGAACTAACCTTCTTAAGCTTGGTTTGTAAACCACGGCAATGAATTGCTGATTGTAATCTTTCTTATCATGTAATAGGTTTTCTCTCTAGTAATATGTAGTATTTTATCTCAAGTAACTAGAATTTTTTGGTTACTCCCTCCATGTATCTAGTGATTTTCTCTGCAGATCTGGGTGTTTGTTTTTCTGTTAAGCAGGGTAATAGTGAAGGTAACCTGTTAAAGATTCCAAAATTTAACATGGCTTTATAATACAGAAGTACGGTTACTTTATGAAATTGGGACAGAAATTTTTTACATTGGGGTTTGATTGCTATAATTCTTTGTACTACTAGATCAATAAGAAAACTGTAGGAGATCTGACTGGGGTTTGCACTGTTTGATGCAAAAGGGTAAAAACTCTGCTTGCAACATTGCAGTGGTTACTCATAGCATTTGCAGTAGTAACAAAACACAACAGACTTTTCTGCTTGCTAAAAATTTGTAAAACTATGGAGTGTTACGAAACAATTGAAGAAGAAACGCTGTGGAAATTCGTTGTCTTGCCATATAAACGACTAACGGTATATTGGCTTGTTAGTTAGGCCTTGTCAATTGGCTTTGCAATGTATCAATCATGAAACTACAGTTGCCAATGACTTAAGTTGCCAATGTGCATCATGATGTGAATGTACCCCATTAATTGCCACTCTTATTCCTTTTTCAGAGAATGACATTGGGACTTCCATCACAAGTGGCTAACAATTTTTGATTACTCAATCTCAGTTAGTTCAGTTTCAGTCATACTTTTCAAAACTCAGCCACTTCTTTATCAGTCCAATAAACGGGTGTCATAAGAAGCAGCCCTTATCCATTGGGCACATGTCAATTATAAAACCATAGTAAACCCTAAAGACCTAACCCTAGGTATAAAAAGGAAAAGTTTGAGAGAAAGAGAGGCAGAGTTAAATATAGAAGTTGCTGCTAAAGACTGGGAAGAACTGAATGAAAAGGAAGAAAAGAAATGGTTCATGTATTGATCTGGATAATCGGTATGAGCGGATTCGGAAAATTAACAACGGTCAAATGTGAACACATCTCTTGTGGATCTTTCTCTTAAACCTCTAAGGGTACCATACCCCACAGACACAGGGTATACTCTAAATCTTTAACTTGTGCCGTATGTCTGTTTATTTTTGTAACTTAGATTTTGTAACATGTTCTATTTCCTAATCGATGATGTTTAACTTTATCATTTTGTAACTTAGATTTTCTGTTATGTAGCCTTTGGTGTGAATGGCTAAGTAATTAGTCATCTGGTTTGAACCATGGGCAATATTTTTACACTACATTGATAAGTTTGCTGAGTTTTTGCTGCTGTCGTTTGTTGATTTAAGTTTTATTTGCTTTTCAGGTTGTATTTCTTGTATACGCTGTCAACAGGATGCATTTATGTGGGATCGGGTTGGATCGGTATCTTGGTGGATCCGAAACAATCTTATTCACAGCATGGCAGTTGAAAGAATTGCGGAACTGGAGATACAAGTCACTTGCATGTGTCCAAGGATAAGGCTTATTACAAACTGGCAGTTGAAGAAATTAACTGTTTGGTTCGATTTTGGATGGCAATTCTAAGCAAGTTGTGGACGACACAAGGATTCTTTGTCATGTCCAAGGAACTAGCAAATCGGTAATGCCAGTTTAGCAAAGAAGAAGATTATTCGCAGCTTAGCAGTTCATTGCTATAGTAAGTATCCTCCCCAAAACGGTTTATTGGACAAGTTCTTAAATGATGATGTAGTGGCTCTGTCTGGTTTTCTTATCCTTGGTATTTAACCAAAGGTAATGATGAATTGCGGAATTGTAGTCTTTCTGGTCATGTAAAAAGTTTTCATGTATGTGGTGATTTTCTCTGTAATTCTGGGTGTTTGTTTTTCTGTCAGAAATCAATTCAGGAATTCAAGTAACTTGACTCCTTGGGTTTGGTAAAACACAATTATACTCTGGAATATGCTGTAATTCTTTGTACTACTTGATCACTAAGAAAACTTCAAGCAGGTTCTCTCTGGCAGTTCTGCACTCTTACTTGCAACATTGCAGTGATAACAAAATGCAACACATTTCTGCCATATTCTGAAGTTACATTTGCCATTTGCCCATGAGCTAAGTAAGTTGCTTAGCAGTTTTTAGTTTCTCAAACTCATTTCAAATTTCAGACCTACTTTTCAAAACTCAGCCACTTTGGCCCGCTCACTTCATTGAGCAGTGAATCATGACTGCAGGTGCCCCTGCTTGAGAATTACGATAAATTGCATTTTGCAAACGACAATAGACAAGACCAGGACCAATGAAACATTAAGCAATTGTGCCATTGTAACTGTGGATCTTGACTTACTTCAGATATGGGAATTATGTTGAGATAAAGAGAGGTATTCAACAAGCTGTTTCAGTTTTTCACTTTCAAGTGCTCATTTGTTTAGTTTAAGGCGCTTTGGATGTGCATTTACAATAGAAATAGTAAATTGTTTTAATCCCCTAATTTATTTGGCAACGTTTCATGTGATGAAATTGAGTACTAAAATCAGTTAGACATGTGTTCAAATCTACCGAATTCAATTTTCTGCCGGACGTTGATTGAGCTAAAGAATGCCAGGCGCAGGACCTTTGAACAGGTTCTAAAAATTTACCGTATCATCAGTAAAAAGTTTTTTACTGCTAGTCGAGGAGAAGAGGGAGCCTCTGTCTGAACTCAATTTCAGCAGTACACTAATAGTGCAGAAATGAGGTGCCCAAATTAAGGAGGCAACAAATCCTCTAATTTTCAATGGCTAGCTACATAAAGAATTTCCTAGAATTATTTGTCAGGCTCTTGGCTTTAGGATGGATCTTCAATGATCTCCATTGTCGTATCCCAGCAGTATTTAGTCTTTTGTACAATTTCTTTGCAACATCCAAAATCCTTTACTCTTGGCAACCTCTTTGATACTAATAGTTTCCACATATATCGGAAATGTGTATGCATAATTTAGGCGTATTTGATGTAAACGGTTTAATAGGTTAAATTCACTTCTCTTATTTTCTTCGGCAAAAGAAAACAGCACAAGTTAACGTACGGCTAGGTTAGGACCCTCACTTAAAAAACATTACTGTTTAGAGCCGGCTTTAGACAACGAGACAAGTTCATCTTAGTTAGGATGATAAGCTAAAAATAATAGGGAAACGGCGAAAGTCGACCAGCCTTGCTGTTCTTTGTACATCAACATGTTCTCTCGCAGCATTATCATTTTGTCCATGTCCGCTCGTGACTCTTTTTCACCATGCACACTTGTTCGTCCCATGAATCAAAAATACTAACTACAGCTAGAATCTAAAAAAGATTAATATCGGTTGAAGTTTTACCCACGTCATTCATTTCTACACCATGAACCTTAAGACATTCACGTGTCAATGAATGCACGGTGCATACAAAATTTGTTCATGTGGACTTCTACCAACCAATTCACTCGATCTCTCTTTCAAATATGAACTTCCCTCTATATATACCATCTTTAGGCATACTACCTCATCACCAAATCAATCAAATTACTCATCCTTTTATCACTACAAGAACCTTACATCCATACATTTGCTCCTGTTTTAAGATTATTATTCACAACTTTTGAGTAATCTAATATTTTCGAAATATAATGGCTGCTTCAGCATCATCTGCAGTGTACCACTCTATCTTGTCTAACAATGTCACCCGTGTTCAAACCCAAACACGAAGAAATGCTAGCTTCAGAGTTTGCTGCATGGCCGAGGATAAAAAAGCTCCAATTTCAACTCCCACCTCTCCACCACCGCGCGTTACACCTAAGGTTCGTTGCATCGATTTATATTTGCTTATCCATAAATTTGGTGGTTAATTGTGTATTTAACTAATTACTTGAATGTTTTTTATGGTCTGCAGATGAGTACTAAGTTTACAGATTTACTAGCATTCAGTGGGCCGGCACCAGAGAGAATTAACGGTAGACTTGCCATGATTGGGTTTGTTACTGCTATAGGAGTAGAACTTGCTAAAGGTACTGATGTCGCAGCACAGTTGGGCGATGGAGGACTCCCATGGTTTCTATATACCTGTGTCCTGCTATCAGTGGCCTCAATTGTCCCATTGGCTCAAGGCGTGAGTGTTGAATCGAAATCAGATGGTATCATGTCCTCCACTGCTGAGATGTGGAACGGCAGAGCCGCAATGCTCGGTTTGGTTGCATTGGTGCTCACTGAAGTTGCCAAGGGAGGAGCTCTTATATAATTTACACAATGCTATTAACTCATTCCTATATTCCCTGTTGGTGTTTTAGAAGATTAAATTTTACAAGGTCCCCGTGTAAATGTTTTTGATCGTTATACAACTTTGTGCACCTTTTTGCAACATTTGTCAAGAGAGATCCTTGTTCTAGATAGTATGACTAATGTTTTTATTTTTTTTCCACGTGACTGACAACTTATCATGGGATTCTGGGGTTGGGACATATTTTGACGGGAACATTAATTAAATACCCCTCCTTTTCAAGGTCTTCACAAATACCCTTAAGAACTTCACAAATACCCATAAAGGGTTTTTTTAAGTGGATAATGAAAATGAACTAGTACTTTTTGGATAATGAAAATGAACTAGTATGTTCTTGTCGCGTGAAAACGTCAACTCAACTTCCTACGGAGGTTGAATTGACTTAATATAATCTTAAATGTGCCAAAAATTATACCCTAAAAACTTAAAATATACCCTTAAGGGGTATTCATAAAGTTCTTAAGGGTGTTTGTGAAGACCCATGAAAAGGAGAGGTATTTATTTAATTCCCACTATTTTGACACGCACCGTAATATTGACATTTCCAACTACAAATTCTCAAATTCATTTCTTACCCGATTTTTGAGTTTAATTTTGGGCACACTCTTCTAGAAAATATGTATTTGGCGCATTCAAAACGGTTTTGTAAATGGATCTGTTCTCATTTGCATAGAAATACGTTACCAAAACATATTAAATAACGTTTTCCTTATAAAACACCGTTCGACATTTAGCAAATTCTCAGATACGTCTGGCCTAATGTAACGATCGCTGATTACTACCGAAATTTGGCATCCATGGCATTTCTCAGTTAACAAAAATTTATTGATAAGCTACTCCACTAGATAGTAAATAAAGTAAATATTACAAGTACAGAGTAAAAACTCAAAAATTGTAAGTAAATACTACCTACTGCCTCCAGTTGAAAACGGGACCCTACGTTTCTACTTTACGCGTCTTCAAGATAAAAATTGTTGATATCCGTGAACTACATTATTGTCCTTTTGTTGAAACTTATCAAAATCAATCATGGACTCAAATTCAGATGTATAAGCAACAACAATAAGGATTGCAATAAATCAGCCTTTCATTTTTTCATTTACAGTTTTCAATCTTTTAAGTGTGAGATTCATTTTGTTTTCAAAATGTTTGAGATTGAAGTTGATAAATCTCAGAGAGTAAGCAGCATGTTGTTGTTGTTGTTGTAACTACTGGAAATCCAGTAGTACACCCAAGTATGAAACGAAACATATCTAAGACATGATAAGTGTTTTGGATAAGAAATTCTTTATTGATTAACCACTTAAAGTAGTAAAGATACAAGTTCTTGACTACAAAGAAATCTTAATCTCACACTCTAAGCAAAGCTCTCCCCTCTCCAAAGAATCCGACCCCTCATACATTGCCCAAGGGCCCCTATTTATAGACCAATCAACCCTAATGGCGTACAACGCATTTTACTTCGTCAGGTTCTCGTGGAGGTGCTTTATACTTTGCCCAGATCACCTTCCATAAAGTTTTCCCCTTTCTTTCGCTGAAAACTTTGTACATCTGTCTCTTTTCTTGTTCCATAATTTACTGACTTCGCAAGTTATCTTTCCATCCAAGTAACCGTACTTCGCCCATCTTTATTTCGTGATTGGTATCTTGTTGAGTACTCCAATTTGATTCGTTCGTGTTGTAGATTCCTTATGCGAGTTACTTCGTTTTAGGATGTCTCCACTTCGTGCTTCTTGTTATTAATCAGTGGCGAGGTAATTCTGACATTTGATTTGACAAGTCACTGACGGGATCTTTGAGGAGATTCTTGACCCTATTTCGTGCCTTCTGTGCGGCCACGTGGCGAGCCTATTTTGTGTACCTACATTTTGCCTTTTCTTATTTCGTTCGAATCATATGAGAATGGAATAAGAACCGGTTGAGATTCCTTGGCTGCCACGTTCTCCACCTTTTTCTTCCACGTGACCACGTTCTCTTGGTAACCGGTTATTACCGGTCAAGTTTCCTCGAACGTGTCGTCAACCTGTTTGGCCGATCATCTTCTTTGTACTATAAATATCCAGTTTGACCTTTATTTGGGTCTCTTCTTCTCTATCCTCTACTCTGTATTCGAGTTGCTGCTGTCCCTATTCCTCCCTCTTCCATTGTTGTCTTTTCTCTTCACTTTTTCGCCTTTCTTTTCATCATAATGGCTCCCAATAAGATATTAACCTCTACTCCTCTCAAAACTTATGAGGAATTCCAAGAAGATTTCTAGAAGATGGGCTTAACCTTGACCCCTACCGTTGATTCTTCAGTGAGTCCTCCCATTGTTGCTACCCAAGACATGGAGATGAACTATCAGTGGATTCAATCTGATGTTTGGACGGCCGACAAGATGATTGTCACCATTGGTCATTTAAGAGATGGGCTGTCTTTCCCCTCTACAACCCTTCTAACCCGGTTTTCCTTGAGATTTTGAATAAGCTCCAGTGTGGGGTCTTCCAGCTTTCTGGTAATGCAATTCACATTTCCAACGAGTTTGTGATTCGCTCAGAGAGTGGCATTTCGCAAGTTCCGTCTATGGCCGAGGAGTTCGATTCTCGCGAATACAATGTGGACTCCTTCGTGGCTAATTATTCCGCTAGGTTTACAAGCACGCGAAAGTATCATGAGTGGGGCATCGAGCTCATCAGGAACACTATCTCTGCCCCATCCAAAGCTCTCCTCCTTAATGTGGATCCTTTCAAGCTGGGGCAAGATGACCGACTTCGCTTCCCATGCGACGAAGATCGGCTGGTGTTCCTTCTAGTGGTAGGGGGCCCTTTCATCTGGGCGTTGACGAGAAATGAGTTCCTCGTGAGGGTCATCTTCCCCAGCATTGTTACCTCGCCGGTTGCGATCCTTGGAAGCTTCGATGGTCCATTCCAACTGAGGTATTGTCTTCTCTCTTGGGCCTTTCTCTTGTTTTTGGGCTTTTGTTCGTTCCCATATCCCCTTTTCCCTTTTAGTACGAGATGCCTGCCGCTGGTCTTCTCAAAGATCGAAAGGAAAGGGATGCTACTGCTGAATCTTCTGCTCTTAAACAGGTATCCACTTCGCTCGTCACTTTCTTTTCTGCGATGTAATCTTAAATTCTAACCCTTTTTTCTTCGTGGGACGATACTACGGGACGAAAAAGGCGTGATCATCCTACTCCGCCTCCTCCTCCTACTCAGAAATCTTTACTTCGTCCAAAGTATCATCTTGTGTACTTCGGACCTTTCATTTATCAATTGTATTGAACTTGTTATTTCGCAGACTGAGGACTTACACGCTCCTCCTTCTGGCGAGCCCAAAAGGCGACGTAGGGTTTTGGACTTGGCGAGCTTGACCGTAGTCAGGAGTTCTGTCGTCTCTCCAAGTCTCCCATTCCTCCTAAGCATCAATCTTCCCACTCTCGTTCAACTACCTCTCCCAAAGTTGCTGATTCTCCTACTCCTCCTCATTTGGCTGCGCATCCTGAGAAATCCACGGCGAAACTCCCCTCTTGTGAAAAGGGGAAGCAAACTGCTTCGTCTGTGATGTCTAACCCCATCTATGATCCAGATATGAAGTTTCTTCAAGACATCTATAACAAGGCTCGTGAAGATCCTACTATGAGGTCTCGCGCTCGAATCTTTGGTGACTTTCAGTGATGACTTTCTTTCTCAAGATTCCTCCGTATTATTGGATGCTTCTATGAATTTGACTCTCCAACAATATTCCGCTTTAATGAACTTGGTGAGCCCTGCATACCTTTACAACTGCATCTTTATAGTACTTCTTGGTTCATTCCTAAGTTCTACTTCGTCGATTCACAGGAAGTCAACCGTCATATGTCTAGCTTAGTGGAGGCTAGACTGGTTCGCGAGAAGATGAAGAAGGATGATCCTCATATCAAAGCCTTGACGAAGGAGCTCAACGAGGAGAAGGAGTATTCCAGCAAACAAGAGAAGAAGATAGAGAACCTTCAGAGTAAGTTCCCTCTCCTTGCAGATCCATTCCTTGCCTTTGCTTTTTACTTATGTTATTTTCTTATTTTGTATTTCGTCAAGCTCGATGCATGCAACGCCAAATGGAAGCTTCCAAGCGTCCACCTCGCCGGGAAGATATTCGTGCTGAGAATCTGAACCTCGTGCTCGTAATGATTGCTATGTGACTGAGAACGAGATTTTGAATGAGAAGGTCGAGACCCTTTTTTTCGCAAGTGGACCGTCTGTCTATCGATTGTTCTCGTAACGATGAGCTGAATCTTCATCTTCATGACGAGAATGAGCGCCTTAATTTAGAACTTCAGCGGGTTAACAATTCCCTTACTACTTAGAGGAATCTTCATTCCTCGGCGTTATCCGCCTATAAGAGGTCGGGAGGAAGATAACGAGCGCGTAATCGCAGAAAAAATCGGGTTGTGGTTGATCTTCGTAAATTTTCGTAACAAAGTAGCTGGTTTAAACGAAGAGATTGATTGTCAGAAGAAAAAGGTGAAATTTCTTCAAGCTCACTGGATAACTCCTCACGCCCGAAGTCTGTCAAATCTTCCTCCCAAGTCAAGTCTGCAGATCCTAGCAAGAACAAGGGTGCTCTTGTCATTCAACCTATCAAAGATACTTCGAAGTATGGTCACGGTAACGGTCGGGACAATGCGTATCACGAGCTATGCGTTCAACTCCAAGAGTCGGATCTAGAAATCTCCAGGATGGATCATTTGTATTCCGATATCCAAGAGACTTTGAACACTACTATCTTACGAGATGGAAGGTAGCTTTAGGTGTAATACGAGATACTATTGGTTATGTCAAATTTCAGGTTTGTGATAAAATCTTGTTTTGTACTTGCGAGGTAATCCAAGGAACGTTACAAGAACCAAGTCCTTCCCTTTCTTTCGCCGACAACTTTGGGTGACAGCTGTCTCTTTTCTTGTTCCATAATTCACTGACTTCGCAAGTTATCTTTCCAGCCAAGTAACCTTACTTCGCCCATCTTTATTTCGTGATTGGTATCTTGTTGAGTACTCCAATTTGATTCGTTCGTGTTGTAGATTCCTTATGCGAGTTACTTCGTTTTAGGATGTCTCCTCTTCGTGCTTCGTGTTATTAATCAGTGGCGAGGTAATTCTGACATTTGATTTGACAAGTCACTGATCGGGATCTTTGAGTGAGATTCTTCAGTCCTATTTCGTGCCTTCCTGTGCGGCCACGTGTCGAGCCTATTTTGTGTACCTACAGTTGTTACTAGTAAGAAAGAGAAAGAAGAAGAAGAAGAAGAAGAAGGAGGAGAAGAAGAAGAAGAAGAAGAAGAAGAAGAAGAAGAAGAAGAAGAAGAGAAAAAGACGGTTAACATTGTGGATAACAATATACATCACTTGCTATGTGCGGAACCGGAAAAACACACCTTAACTCTCATCCTGGATTTTTAATTTAGAGAACATTAACATTGTGGATAACAATATACATCCAAATTGCGGAGATGGAAAAGGAACAATTGTTGATAATGGTACGACATTGACATATCTTCAAGGAGCAATTTTCAATCCACCGAGACGATTGGTATGGGAGATTTCAACCTGATAATGTAAAATGGAGATGCAAAATTTTAGAATGAGGAGTTGTGGTGGTGGTGGTGCTGATGATAGTGGTACTATTGATACTAAATATTATGAAAAACATTACAATTATTATGTTGCAAAGCAAACTAAGAACAAGCTTAAGAAGAAAAGTGGAGATGATGAAGCCGATCTTTCTAGTAGTGATATAGAAACTAGGGATTCAAAATGCTTGAAATGGCAGAGGAAGCGGCTAGCAGAGGAAGATGACCGGATAAGAATTCATACCTGTGACTATGAGTAACTCTTACATACATTTGTTCGTTCTGTGTGCTTACATGTTAGAAATTTTGATGACTAATTGAGAAATTTCATAGTTTCATCCAGGCCGGCCTCGATTTTTCCTCGCCCGGCGGCAATAGAATCATTGCCCCATTTCACGGTACATAAAGCATGTTCAAGACACGCCGTATTCATATTTGTACAACGTTACAATAATCCAATTTTCCAATATATGCAAGTCCTAGGACCTAGAGTTCAATTCGAAATCATAAATTTCTAAGTGAAAATAGGCATATTATAACAACCGAAACATAATTCATGATATCGATATCAAGATCAATCGCTGGTGACCAAATGCACTACTGAACTCATACTGATAGATCAAAAACATGAAAGGAGTTATCAGCGGCGAAGCTAGAATCTCAACTAAGGGGAAGCAAAATTCCATTAGGGGTAGCAAAAAAGCAAAATTAGGCTTGTAAAAATATTTGGGCTTCAAAATTAGGCTTGGAAGACCGATGGGAAGGGGTCGCAATCGCGCACCCCTTGTTACACTCTGCATCCGCCACTGGGAGTTATTCATGATTAAGAATAGTGAAAATAGGATTTTTTTAATGGAAGACATGACTTATGAAATAGTAACTATACGTATGTGCTTAAGCCGTGGACATACATGAAAATCCCCAGAGTTGTAACCCTCCAAGAATCTACCAGATTTCTTTTTGCATGTCGCAACACGCCCTACATGTACTACATAAATATGCGGAAACGGCTAGAGTTTCTCTCAAATTCAAGAATACCAAAGCTCAATCAACTCTAGCAACATGCGTGAATTGTTTTTAGGCAGACCAAATGATGAAAAACTTGGGTTCAATAAAGAAACGAACCAAACTCAGCAACTTATTCCATGGCAAAGTCGAGAAGATCCAGCTACGGGATCTTACAACCTAGAATTAGAGTCCGATAGAAAAAAACTGGCCTCTGATCATTCTCTGAAATATACGAGACTTGTATTTAGCAATAAGCCATTAAGGCAACTTCTTATTTGCAGTATGCCCCTAAATCTCTTAGGAATATATCCTTTTTGTTTTTGCAATCACGATTTAAACCTTCAGTATTTTTTTAAACACAGAATAGCCCCTGGACAACACACTGATTTTGTTGCCCCTGTTCAGTGCTGCCCCGAAGTCAACCTTCGTTGACCTTCCCTCAGGGCCGGCCCTGGTTTCATCAGTCAGTTCTCCAGAGGAATAATAAGAATCATTGCAGTGTCTAACAAATTGGGAATTTTCTGTCCAGCTGATAGAATCATAGAAGGTAGTTCTGCCAAAATTGGGATGAAGAGGAAAAAAGTCGAAATAACGGAAATCTCTAGAAACACCTGAATTGTAGATCGTAGAAAAACACCTGATATTTATTTTAGATCGTTGTAGTGGTATGAAAGTCATATGCTTGCCTTTGGTATTTGGAAACACCTGCAATCCACAAAAGTGTGAAATTGGGTTTTGAAAAATTAATGTAATTCGAAATCTCCTATGCTGTATAAAATCAAAGTATTTCGGCATTTACCATCTAGTTTTAAGTGCATGTTACTGCAGATATTGTAGCTTGTTAGTTTATTTATACATCTTCGTTAATTCCAGCGGACGAATTAGCTAGAGGCCCAACTATAAATTTGTAATCACAGTAGAATTTGCCACTGGAAAATGAGTGCAGAGGGAAGTGCTGCTGCGTCCACCGTCAGAAGAGCTTGATTTTGTCGAGCGATGGCTGTGGATGTCCTCCTTTCAGATCAAAAAGAAGAAGAATGTGCAAGAAAGAATATTGGCAGTATAGTGCCTCACCTTTATATTAAAGTCTAGAAACCTGTTATAGCTTAAATTTTGGCTTACGGCACAACATCTTAAATGATATAGTGCCTCAGGTTTTCTTATGCTTGGTAATGGATTAATAATCTATAATCTTTCTGGCCGTATAAAGCATCTTTTCTGTAGATAAATATTTTTATGGCAATGGAACGGGTATACATTGAACATCCTTATCTTTTTATGTCATGCGTAATCTCACTCAGCATGAGTTTTTCACTTTCTCATTCCATATATGTCTGTAATGGTAGGCAGTTGTGCCCTCCCACCCGGCTCCCAAGCCTATTTCATGTTTATTTTCCTACCCATAACCCATATCAAGATTTTATGTTACCCGTAGCTCCAATCCTAGTTCGGCCCCTGACGGATTTACACCATCACGGTGACAGTGAACCTGCCGGCTGCCGCCCAGGAAGGTTTGAATGGGCAGGACATATAATTTCTGGAGATATACGTATAGGCCCAGTAAAGGTTTTAGGGTGACGAATAAATATCCTTTGGAATCCCTATTCGTTCCATCTGCAAATCCTTTTACCGTCAAACTGCTAGGGTTTCCAATGGATAATTTCCACATTCTACCAACAGAGATTACATGGGATATTCTCACTCGTTTACCAACCGAATCCGTTCTAGACTACAAGGGAGTATCCAAAACATGGAGAAATCTTATTCAACATCCATCCTTCTCTAAGATGCACTTCAATCGTGTCAATGGTTATGTTGATACTGGTAAGTTGGATTTTCTCACTTTGGCCTGGGATCAAAAACAATTCTACTATTTTGAATATAATGAGAATCATGAGACACCCATTGATAAAATAACAAGGATCAACCTAACATCTCCATTTCAGTCTAATAATATTATTGGTTCGTTTAATGGTTTGATATGTTTTCATGGATGGCCTGATAGTTTTTGTATTTGTAACCCCATGACAAAAGAATATGTTATTCTTCCTGAACCTAAGAAAAAGTGTAGTGTGTATACAAAAAGGCGGGTTGGGTTTGGATATATTCCTTCAACCAACGAGTATAAAGTTGTGCTAGTGTATGCAACATCCTTCAATTTTGTAGAGGTCATGGTGTACACTATCGGCAATGGCAAAGGTTGGAGAAACATTGGAAAACTCAATCTCAAGTTTAGCCGTAACTGGGATTTAGTAATTGGAATTTTTAATAATGGAGCACTTTATTGGATGGATTTGGGAAGATATATGTTTCTGATCTTCGATTTGGCTGATGAAAACTTTCGTGAATGTCATTCACCTCGTACACCACTAGGCTGTTATGACAAATTGGGAGTTTTGGGTGGGTTTTTATCTTCCGCAGATGGATATTTCTGTTTCACCACTCAACAAAACTGGTATGATATATGGCTTTATAAAAAGAAAACTGATCATGATGACATGACAGAGAAGGACGAACACCAGTCATTGGGTTGGACTAAAGAGTTTACTGCTGTAAATGGCATACCATTTGCATTTACGGAGAGTGGTGATGTTTTAAGTTACAACCCTAGGCACTTTCATGTCTATGACACAAAAGCTTCAACCTGTAAAAGGCTGCAGGTGGAAATTAAGGAAGAATTTTATCAAGTATTTCCTCACAAGAACACCTTAGTTTCTCTGAAAGATCTAGGAGAAGAAGATACTGTACAAAAATAATGGGGCCAGTAAAAATTAAGAAGCGAAAAGGGCTTGATTAGCCAATCAAGCAGCTGTGCATAATCCGATGAGATCTATGGGTGCATATATATGTAGGAACCGGTATTCTCTGACTCATCTATATTCTTGAAGATGCATTATATATGGGGTTGCTGCATGCTGAAATTGGATAACAAAAAACCATCTCATGGTTTTATTTATATTGACATTATCCCTTTAAAATTTACATTGTCTAAGTGAGCATTATTTGCCGGCTTTTATACAATCTCTTTTGATTTTTATAGGAGCAATATTTGTTTTATTTGTTATATGTGCATTTCTTTAAATTAATTCAGTGGAATATTGTGATGCATGTTCTTGTTGGAAAAAATTTTGCACTCGCAGTGCGAGTTCAAAAGACAGAAAACAGACCATGAAATCACGGACAGAATACTGATTTTTTTATGAACCAATCAATCAATTGTAGACGGTAGACGGCATCATATAAATGACAAGTGCATGTGCAACTAAGCAAAGAAACACAGCTAGCTATACATGTACAGATATTTAATAATGAACAGGTAATGGAGACGTAGAAAGAAAGCTGTACTTATTCTTCTCTCTTCTAGTACTGTTACGAGAGACCCGCATGGGTTGTAGCTTGTGTGTCATTAACTCAGGCATGTATTCATGCATGAAGACACATAAGCCATAGAGGGTCCCACATAAATGTGGTCAGCCACACATCTGAGAGCGCACAATCTATAACAGACAGGTGTTTATTTACGAGATAATAAAAAGCATAAACTATGTCTATGATGCATATGACAGAAAGAAATGGTCTAGTCTAGTGGGCCGATAGAGGTTGAGTGTGAATTGATGGATGGGTACTGATACATTTGCAGGTCTAGACAACAACTAGCTACTGTGTGGTGGCGAGCAAATGAAGCTTTACGAAACCCGATACCACACAGACTGAATCAAGTGATTCATTGATTTATCTTGATAAATAAAAGAAAAAAATGGCCAATTACATTACTCGAAATAACGTATTTCAAAAGCAAGCAAGTTGGGCACCTTCTCTGACACAAGTTAGGGTATATATTCCACCAAGTTGTTATAACTTTTCACAGCAAAAAAAACAGAAAAGAAAAGTGTGCGCCATTTTTTATTTTTTGGCATTCCAATCTTTTTATGTTTTAACATATCCAAAGAAAATGTCTGCATGTTCACAAAACTCAAGCATCACTTCAGTTGGATTCAATTCTAGAAAGGGTAACAAAAATGAAGACCAAAACCCCACACATACTACCATATATGGAGGGCAATATATACATGGGCATCCTGTGTTTGATTCTCACAAGCGGGTGGTAACTAATTTCTATACAATAGAAAACGGAAGCCAATTTTGTGATGAATGGTTTGCAAACGTAGAAGAAGATCGCCGACACGTAAAGAATGTACCAGGTTGGGGATCCTGTGCAAACTCATGTCACATTCCATTTCATGGCAAGGGCATTTATACCAAGGAGGTGAATTTTGGACAGGATTTATTTGAGAAACTCATCATCATAGAGTTAATGAATAATGGAATGAGTGGAGATATTGTAGCACATAATTACAACCAACGTGCAAGTCAGTGAGTCATAGTTTTATTTTTCCTAGTTTGATAAGTTATATTAGGTGTGAAAGTGTGCCGTATTTGCATTTTAATTTTTAAGTTGTGTTTTTTTTTTTTTTAATTATTTTGGTTGCTAGATTGTATCTTTTCTGTGTTGCTACTATTTGAATTTTAATGTGGTTATTTCAATTTTAATGTGTTGTTAGATTGTATCTTTTCTGTGTTGGAGCCCAATTAATAACAAAGTTGTGGCCAATTTTAATTTGTTATTTTCACCGCTTATCTTGTGTGCATTAAACAACGGGTTGTTATTTTAAAGTTTTTGTTACTTTAAAATTGCATTAAACAATTAATAACAAAGTTGTGGCCAATTGTATGGATCCACTTGCAACTAGCTACCAATACCGAACCAATCAAAAGCAACATTTCTAGTCAAAAGAGAGTAATTTAACATAACTTTTCCGAAATTTGTGAAAGTAAAAAAATACAAAAACTGTTTTTGGAATTAAAGTCACCTTCTTCAGCCCTACTCCTTTGTTGGGAAATGAGTTGTGAGTGGTATAAAAGTTACCGTGTCAAACAGCATTACTACCATATCATCTTCAGTTTTGTGTAGCAATATAAAAATCCTATAAAAATCCTTAAACCAAGGTTTACACCTCCGTTTCATCTCCCGGTTGGGTTTCGACGACTAATTCACACCCTCAGTCACCTATCTTGCAACATTTTCCGGATCCAGCGTTGCTGGGACCTTTAAGCTGCACATTGCTATTTCTTGCACATACCAAAAAACACCCATAATTTCAACATAAGATGGATTACAGGTACTCACCAAAGGCAGCTAATAGTAAGGAGAAGATAAGCAAAGTGAAAATAACAAAAATGAATATCAATTCATATCAATTTAAACCAACAACATCCACCATATAAAAAACAACAGGAGAAATAGCAGATAATCTACAAATGCAAAATATATAAATAAAATTCTCCTAATCTCACTTTTTTTTTACTTTTGTTTGCAAGTAGTGGCATAATGACCAGTGATGACAGCTTGGAACAACCTCGATTTTTGCTCAATTTCCTAGATTTCTCCGAGACACACCCGATGCGATCTCCTTCGGACGACCTTTACCTCTTCTTGTGTTGGGATTCAATACTATACGCGCAGCAACCCTCTCCGGGACATTCCAATATTCCGAACTCAAGGCCGGGTAAATTGGTGTGCATACATTGATCGCCATTTCAAAGTTTGGTAGTATTCTCCACAAAGAGGGACTATGTCCGGCTTATATTTCACATACCGCAAGCACGTGTGGACACGGCAAATGCTCGTAGTTGATCACTCGGGCAGTGCAAGACTTCTCCGAAATGTTGACTTGTGCCGATCATTGATACCACGCCGATGACCTCGTACTTATGTCCAATGATACGGCAAGGCGAAAACAATTTTGCCAGTTCCCACCTTTCTTCTAAAATTTTGTCGGCAAACGGAGTCAATGGATGCGTCCAGCGAAGAGATTTTTCTCTGAGTTCCTCGAACCATTCCATCAGTGATCTCCGAATAAAATCAACTAAATGACAAATGGGCAGATTTTTAGCCTTTTTAACTTTTGCATTCCAACTCTCGCTTATGTTAGTAGTCATCAGAGTAAAACGTGCTCTTTCAAACCTCCACCCCGGACCACCTATGCTCCCCAATCTCCCGTACATACCTTACTCACAAGGAGCTTTGTTTTAAAAATCTTTCATAGCATTGTTGTAATGACAGGGAGTGTATGCTTTGGCAGCTATGATAAATAAATTCGCCGCCGCCGTCGTGAAATTTCTTAAGGAGATTTCCTGCAATCAAAAACAGCCAATTAGCATACCGGAGTGCTGAATATGCAAAAGCAAAAAAAAAAAAAACATAAAACAACTCATGATAGGGAGAATTAAATATAATGTTGTGTTGTTTAGTACGTTTAATATGGTAGGCGCAAAAAACATGGCACACAAGCAGATACCTGTCATGGCTCTATGAATGTGATCCGATCTATCTCGAAACCAACACAAGATCTCGAATTCTTCTTCAAATATTCACTCCCAAGCGCATCAAACAATTTTTTAATGAACCAATCCCACGAATCATCATTCTTAATCGACGATGCCAAACGCCATCGGATATATTTCTTCATTAGAATCCAACCCTATGGTCGAAGTAGGGACTCCAAAGCGTTTCCCAATAAGGTGCGTGCCATCAATCGTAAATGGTCGCCTCTCGAGAAATTCTTGAATCCATCAAGACATACTCCTAGTGCCATGAAATAATACACAAACTCATTCATAGAATTCGTTTCGATACATGTAACAGTCCCCGGGTTATTATGCTCAAGCACGTAACTATAACTAACAAGGTGCTGATATGATTCATCTGTCGTACCTGTCGCTCTTGCTTTGCGTTTACAACCGGGGTGGCCCCGCTTGTAATCGATTGTTATACCATGTTCAAGCATGTCTCGCTCTCAAATCATTAGGTGTATACAGACTATCACACTTGCCAAACTCGACTCGAACAGCTTTGCCATGGCACGACCCATCCCTTTTATAGCATACTTAGGGTCCGTCTTGTTCTTGCTCTTATCACAAGTGTGTTTAGGTTCCGTGCTTTTGATTACCCAATAGTCAAGAGACTTCAACCGCGATGCCAAGACATACCAACCGCATGTCGGATCCGAGCAACCGGGCAAGAAGACGGTTATCGTTGGATGGTTTGGCTACGATTTGAATGATCCTTTTATGAAGCAATTTTCATGCTAATATGCAGTCTGTTTTTTGGTTTTGAAATGGTTACTGTGGCCGATATCGTACTTGACTTTATTTGATACTGGGTAGGAGAACTAGCGGGTTCAATATGTGGAGTTGAGTCGGCATCATGAAGTTGTGGATATTTCTTGGCAGCTGAAGGTTATCAAGATCATCAAGTCGGGATATTTCGGGAAGCCGCAGTGGTTATCGCAGCCTATTAGACGCCTCCTCACGATTCCAGGCCTTCGAGGGGATGAAAAAAATTATAATTCATATTATTAAAACCCTTCTGTAGACACATATATTATGCACCAAATTCATATTAGTTAAACCGTTCCTGCATTGAACCCATCTACGTGACAAAAATAGGACAATAGATCCACAACAAAGATAACACCTAGAGGGAGAAAATAACTAACCTACGCCACCAAAGGCAATCTCCGTTGCCGGTTGATTCTTGGGATCATCACCTTCAAGGAACCGACTTTGCCATTGCAGTGAGGAGTTAACTGGGTCACGACCTTGGGCAAAACGGCCATTCCAATAGGAGTTATTGGGGAGAAACATCTTTCAATTCTCGTGGAGATGGCACTATGAAAAAACTAGACGTTCCAGGTACCTCTGAAACATAATATTCCGTGAGCTTGTTCTCCCAGAATGATAAACCGCATTTTTAACTCGTAGCCGCAACCGCATCAGGCCATAGAGGTCAAAAGGTGTCCGTGCGAGAAACCAATTACCCCAAGTGCCTCTGGTTCTTCACATCTTCAACGGTGTATTCATCGTGTACAAACGCTGGTTGTAACGTCCCATCGTAGTAATCGCTTTCCTCCTTTCTTCACCCATTTTCCGTTGTAATGAATCAAAATAGTTTTGGTTTTACGGGTCATTGGGGGAGGGGGACTTATAATTCAAAAACACTGCAACACAAGCATAGGATTAGCTCAACCAAGATAAGTTTGACACCATCAAATCCATTTTAGCGACAGTTATACCAACTGATCAGGTTCTTCAAACACCAAACAAAATTAAAGAAACCATGACAGGTTTGTACCCCTACATCAAACCATTAAAGAAAACACCAAACCATTAAAGAAACAAGCATACGATATGCAGTGGTTATAAGCTTGCAGCAATTTAACATTATGACTCTAAAGAAAATTTAAGCTTTAAAACTACAGATTAATAAGTTAACATGATCTCTAGTTAATGTCCCTAAGCCTATTCATCAACTTGGGTCATATCTCTCTCAATTAACATCACATTACTTCTATTCCACAGAGAATGGATATGCATGAAGCAAGAAGGGCTAAATGCACAGATATCTTAGACGGTCAACATCTCAAGATATTAGTAATTTAGTATCATCACTATCTTTATAATCATTAGTATATTCAAAAACCTTGTAAAAAAGAGTGACAAAAGTTCAGACAACTGTCATATATTCAAGGAAATGTGATACATGAGAGTGATACGTTCAACCAACTAATTTAGTGCTGGAGGGTTTCTTCCGACGCAGTAAAAGAAGAGAATGGGCATAAACTTAGTTTCAAAATAGAGTTTGACTAGGATACGACTACATAATGTAGACATTTCATTTTAAGTAAAAGCAAATGCATTAGAGGGTAAAACTCCAATGCCCAAGGTTCTTAATCATCATATTATTAAACGCTTAGGCTTTTAATGGCAACAAAATTTATCTCGTAGAGGATCGCCGCTTGCAACTATACCCGAACTCCGTCAAGCTCCTCTTGAATCTCTCATTTGATCTCACATAAATCCTCTTGGTCCTCAACTTTGCGGTCACGAAATCAAAATCATAGATAGCATATCGTATTCATGGGAGGAAGGTTTGAAGTGAAATCTTCATAGCTATCGCCTTTTCAACAATAATCCGCTTGTGCTTATCACAACAAAATGAAAAATCCTTTCAAATCATCAATTCCAAAAATCTTTATTTGCAATCATCATGCATAGCAATCCCCAACCAAACTACACACATATAACAAAATCCATACCAATCCAGATACATATGATAAAATTATTGCATGTAAAGGTACAAAACCAAAACCTAATATCTCTCTCGGTGAATATCTACGATATTAATGCCAACCATGATGAATATAACACAAAATAAAATACCGTATGTGAAAGTTTGACGGAGAAAATTTGACAAAGATAATATGAAATAACGAACATCTAGATTGGTATTTATCGAGGAAGAAAATCGAAACCTAAATCCCGATAATAATAACAAAATCACCATCTATGCAAAATCATACCGGTATATTAGATTAATCAAACCCAAGAAAACCTATTTTACCCAATTTATTCAAACCAAACTTTGCAGTTTCAAACCCAAAGTTCGTAATACGTTCACTAAGACAAAACAAAACAAAACTTTGCGAAGCTCCGATACTTAAATCAACTTAGTCTTCAAGAAGCTCCAAATTCACAAACATACAAAACAAAATTATTCTAACCAAAAAAAAAAACAAACAATACTAAGATTAAAGTAAGCGATTGAAAATATGATATTCAGGTTATTCTTCAACATCATATTCTAATTAGAGTTAAACCCATCTCAAATCCTTCCCCGAGACATAAATTTCATCCATAAATATCAAACCCTAATTTTTAATTGAAACCCGTAAACCCTAAATTTATAACTATCAAGATTTAAATCAAACAAATTAAAATAGAAACATAACCGAAGATTCAATCTATTAATTTCAGATACTAACAAATTCAAAGAGATTAACAATTTCAAAGACATTATAGAGACATAACCGAAATACATATTTAACAGAGATGAAAATCGGTACCAGGGTAATTTAGGGTATATCTTAATCCATTACACGCTCCAAATTTTCACGTTATGTTTTCTTTGTGGCGGAAGATGATTGATGTTGATGTATTTGTATCAGGAAAAGAAAAGAAGAAAAATGGAAGAGAAGAGGCAGAGCTCGATGAAAAGAAGATTCGATAAAAAAAAGAAAAGAAATGAGTTTCAGTGTGTTAAAGAAGATGGAAGAGGTGCGCGTGTGAAACGAGTGTGTGGAGTTCGATGCGCGTGTGAAATTAGTGTGTGGAGTTCGATGGGTGCACATTGTAGGAAAATGGGTTCACATTATATGTTTATTATTATGCCTTATGCTATATTGTGTTCACAATGTAAATAAGTGGGTACACATTCAATAAAATAATACAATATAACCCATATAAAATAATGGAAAACATTGGGTATGTTTAGAGTGGTAGACAAACTAAGAGACAAAACATAAAAGAGACAAAGCATGAAAGAGATGAAGAGAAATCAGGTGTCTTTTCTCATTAGTATTTTCTCTTTAAATACAAGACAATGAGAGCTTGTGTAAGTACAAGTGGTAGTAAGGGAAAGAACAATTCCCACATGTGTCTAGTTTGAGAAAGGAGATGACATGCATCTTGACACATGTGATGTGTGGTCAGACACATTCCCACACATGTTACTACAACACTCCCCCTTGGATGACCACCATTACAAACTAACTGCTTTGTCAAAACCTTTCCAGAAAACATCCGTTGATGAAAAACTGTAAAGGAGAAAAATACTTGAGCTTCTGAAATGGCGTCGCTTGTCAGGACTCTTCTCCTTTGTAGAACTGTGTCAGGAAAAATAATTCGCACAAAAACCCGAACACTTGTAAGGAGAAGAATAGCCTCAACCGAAGTTGTATCTTTAGTGTTTTGTTGTCTCATTAAAAACCTTTTCGAGTAACAAAACCCAGTGGGAAAAAGTAACCTCGATGAAGGAAAAGAGTACAACACACTTTGATGTCATCTGCATCTCTCGGATGCTCCCCCGATGTCGACATCTCTCCATGATTTGCATTTATGGTATTATTGTTGTCTCATTAAAAACCTTTTCGAGTAACAAAACCCAGTGGGAAAAAGTAACCTCGGTGAAGGAAAAGAGTTCAACATACCATTTGATGCTCCCCCTAATGCATGACAATTTCTTTAGTCTAATACAATCATGGGAGTGGACAATTCCTTTAGTCCGATGGAGTCACGGAAGTTCGAACAATTTCTTTAGTCCTATATTTCTCACATGTTTTTCAAATGTGGACTTAGGTAATGACTTAGTAAATAAGTCTGCCACATATTCGCGTAGATTTTACTTTACCGACTTGAATGTTTAGAAGACATTGTTGTTGTTGATTGTAAAAGAACTTTGGTGATATATGTTTCAGTATTATCACCCTTGATATACCCTTGCTTCATCTGTTCGATGCAAGCCGCATTATCTTCGTAAATGCAAGTTGGCTCTTCAGTGGTAGAACTCAAACCACATGTCCCTCGAATGTGTGTAATGATAGACCTTAACCATATACACTCACGAACCGCCTCATGTAGGGCAATGATCTCAGAGTGGTTCGTGGTGGTAGCCACAAGGGTTTGCTTGGTCGATCTCCAGGATATCGTTGTATTCCCGATAGTGAACACGTATCCAGTTTGTGATCGACCTTTGTGTGGGTCTGAGAGGTTGTAAAGTCCCCTTATCCCAAAAATGTATTTTGTTTAGTAGTAGCCTTAGTTTTGGGTATCCCTAGTTATTCCACCGGCAGTAATGGTGGTGAGATATTTTGAAAATATTCCGACCCCTTTTTGGCAAGTGAATTAAGTGAATATATTAGGAGGCTAGGGTTTTTATTTTTATTTTTCTCTCAAAAAGAATCAGCCGCACCTAAAGTTTTCTTCTCTAGAATTTTAGCTGCTGTGAGGGAGATTACGGAGAAGAAAGGAGACTTTTGTGAGAACTGGAAGTGATTTTTCATAGTGAGATCGTCTTTGCCGCAAAACAGGTAGGTTTTCCTAATTCTTAAACCTATTATGCTTAGTCTGGTAACCCTGTGCAGCTTATATCACGAAGGAGCTAACGTGTTTTCTCTAATGTTGTAGTAGTTTTCAAGTGATGTGTTTTCTTTTCGTTCTTATGAACTTCTTGTGGTCATTATGGGTTGAAATGACTTGGTATATATTTGTTGTTGGAGATTCTAATCTTAGAGTTGATTTTCAATATAGGTAGATAAACTAATAGCTTTCTCGTAATGATTTATATGAGATGAAAATCATTTGTAAATGATTTCATGATAAGTCTGTGGTTGACTGGGTTGATGGATTTTTTTTTTGCTTTTTTGAGCGTTATATGATTTTAGGGAAACGCAGTTCCTCAAAATGTCTTATGCCAACTCGTTTCGCTAGAACCCATCTTTTCTCGAATCCATGTTAAGGCCTTTACTGTTGGAGGTTAATTAGAATATTTGTTTATCAGTAGACGTACACAGTTAGCTTATTATCAATAGGGAGGAGAAATGGTGATGCTGTTGATTAGATGATTGATAGGAGTGATAGTATATTCATGGTAAATGATGGATGTTAGGTCTCTGTATGCATCAGTGGAATGGATGGACCCTATTCTTTTTCGTTTGATAGACATGGGTTATGAACGTAGTTGGTAAGGCAGTGATTGAGGTGGCTGTGGTACTGTTATTGTCGTCGACTACCAACACTGGAGATGATATCGTAGGCAATATATGATGACAGTCAGTAGTAGGAGATAGGTGTGGGATTAACTTTTGTATGTGTTGTTTGCTGCCTGTAGTTGGCTCGATACCCATAAGTGTTAAGGCGATGACCGAGGGGTCGCCTAAAGATATGGATCTATTATCTTTGGATGGGTTCGACAACACCATGTTTTCCGGCGCACGGTAGGAAAACTAGGTGGACTACACAAGGGCGAATACATTTTTGAACGGTACTAGAGCGAGTAGAGCGGGGCAGTCAGTAAAGTATAGGTTCAGGGGAAAGGGGTAGTTTTCACGAACCTGTCTTTTCATAGTTTATACGTTTTAGTACCCCATGACTTTTCTTTTAACCATTGCAGATTTAATCTTTTTGTTAGCCTACTATACTCTCAAAAATGCTATCATTACTATGCCATTTTAAACATCGACCAACTCTTCAAAAAAATGTTTGTCTTTTTACTCCTAACCTATGACTATAAATTATTTTAGGGTGTGTTAGGCTATCCATGATGATTTTAAGGGTGTGGGAACCTACTTTTAGTTGGGGTCTGACCCAACTTACTTTTTTTTTTTTCAGGGGACCGTGATCTTGGAGCTACCTAGCCTGTAGATTACATTTCTGTTCCGAGAAGTTACTTCGTGATTCTTTTAAGGTGCTTAATTGGTGAAATGATTTATTGATTTCTTCTAAAGACCGAACTTGTGTTTCTTTTAAATAAATTCTTCGCATTTGTTTGGGAAACCGACCTGCGAGTCGAGGATTAATTTTTTTTATCTCTAAAAGATTCATTTTTAATTTATAATTTTCTCCTTATCAACTTCATTTAAATAAATTCATTTATTTATGGATTATTGTTAGTGTGCTCCATACAATAGCCCGATCTCCATTTGTTGGTATGACGGTTTGAGTGTGTAAAATGGTCCATGAGTATGCCACACTTGGGATTTAGGGCGGCCGACCTACAATTCGAAGTGGGGATGTTACAGAGTGGTATCAGAGCCCTGGTTACATAAATCCTTGGGAGCGGGTGTGGGGTCTTGTTTGATCACGTTAGGCACGAGTTGTAGGAGCACTTTGATTGTTTTCTTTTGTGACTATGTGTTAATAGTTTCTTGTTTTTCTTTCCATTCTTAGAGGATGGATGGTCGAGGTAGACGTAATACTGAAGGCCGTGGTCGTGGTAGAGGTCGTGGTCGTGGTCGGGGCCGAAGGAGTGAGAATTTTGTTGAGGATTCTTTGGCAGAAAGTAACTCAAGCAATGTTGGTAGTAGATCTCGTAGGGAAGATGAGACTAGGTCTACAGGTAGCTCTCGATCTCGTAGGACTAGGTCCACAAGTAGCTCTCGATCTCGTAGGACTAGGTCCACCGGTGGCTCTCGATCTTTTCATACAGAAGAAAGAGAAGGTGGGCCTAATGCCTTAACATTAGAGAACCTTCAGACAATGTTGAATACCGCGATCACAACGGCTTTAGATCAGAGGCTTGGCACACGAGAGGTACTAAGATGTGGCACCCCCTTAAAATGAATGGACTCGAAATTGTAGAGAGAAACACAAAGTCTTGGGTTCAAAGATACCAAGATTTTTCAAGATGAAACCTCCGTCTGTTCACAGTGGAAGGGAGGTGCAACCGAGGCACATCAATGGTGTACCAAAGTGGATAGGATACTAGCTCGGTTTGATTGTTCTGGGCTTATAAGCAGAGAGGATGGCCGCTTTCCTATTGGAGGGAAATGCAGCAACATGGTGGGAGTCGATGGGAAGGACGGTTGATTCCATGGAGGTTACTTGGACTAGATTCAAAGATTTCTTCCTTGCACATTTTTTTCCTCCGCCGAGCGTCAAGCTATGATTAGGCAATTTGAAGAACTTGAGCGTATGCGTATCAAACGGTGGTCGAATACGAGTGTGAGTTTGATCGCTTGTCGATATTTGTCGCTCATCTTATGCCTACCGGCAGATAGGATCGACAGGTTTTTGGGTGGATTGCATAATGGGATTTCGACACATTATTGGGAACCCTAGTTTTAATACTTATGCCCGGTGGTAAATTGTGCTAGGGCACATTGCTTGAAGATTCAAGAGGCGAAGAAGAAGAAAGCCGGTAAGGTGGATACCAAGGTCACCGAGAAAAAGGATAATAAGGGTGGGAGTGCCAACGGACAAAACGTTATTTTCACCAAGATAATCGGGGATGGAAAAAGCCACGAATGATGAAGGGAACGTGGTGTACTGGAGCCATGGTTCATGCACCTCGGCCCATGAGAACCGAGGGTTATGTATTCAAGGGACCTTGTTATCACTGCCACACTCCAGGACACAAAGCTCGTGATTGTCCAAAAAGGGGAAAAGCTCCTCCTACTGAGTATGAGCGACGTCAGGTACAGAACCAACCTCAGGGTCGAGGGCCCCAACCTCGGTTGAATGCTGTCTTGCCTCAGAATGGCAAAGGACCGGTGGTAATGTTGGAAGGTACTTTTCTTATTCACACTCGTCAGGGTAGAGTATTGTTGGATACTGGAGCTACTCATTCTTTTATATCTGCTATGTTTGTGAAAACTTTGCCTGTTGTGTTAGAGCGTTGTTCCTATGTTGTAATGTCACCGATGGGTGGCTCAGCGTCTATTGATCACTTGTGTAAGTCGTGCATTATTCGTATGGGAACGACAGAGTTTGCTTCAGATCTTTTTGTCATAGATCTAGATGTGTATGACGTTGTCTTAGGCATGGATTGGCTTGCTGCCCATCATGCTAAGTTAGATTGTTATGCTAAGACAGTCACTTTTTCTATTCCTGAAGAAAGTGAGGTTGTTGTGTCTGACTTGTTAGGAAGTTCAGAGAAGACTCTTAAGTTGTGTAGTGCTTTGCTTGGGGGTTCATCGGTGGAAAGTATCTCATTGGAGTCTATCGAAGTGGTAAGTTTATATAAAGAGGTGTTCAGCGATATACCAGGCTTGCCGCCACAGAGGGAGGTGGAGTTTTGTATTGAGTTGGAACCTGGAACTACACCTATAGCCAAAGCTCCTTATCGAATGGCACAGGTAGAATTGAGTGAGTTGAAAAAGCAAATTGAAGAATTACTTGGGAAGGGATTCATTAGAAGAAGTAGCTCCCCCTGGGGTGCACCAGTTTTGTTTGTAGCGAAGAAAGATGAGTCGTTGAGGATGTGTATCGATTACCGTAAGCTTAATGAGGCTACAATTAAGAACAAGTATCCCTTACCGAGGATTGATGATTTGTTCGATCAGTTGAAAGGGGTTAATTGGGTTTCTAAGATCGACTTGAGGACTGGGTATCATCAGATGTTAATTCGTGAAAGTGATGTTCCCAAAACAGCTTTTGTGACCCGTTATGGCTCGTTCGAGTTTTTGGTGATGCCATTTGGGTTGACAAATGCACCTGCGTTTTTTATGGATTTGATGAACCATGTGTTTCGAGGATTTTTGGATCGCTTTGTAATCGTATTTATAGATGATATCCCGATTTACTCTAAGACTTAAGATCACGCAAAACATCTTCACCTAGTGCTTCGACTTTAAAAGACCATCAGTTGTATGCTAAGTTTGAGAAGTGCGAGTTCTGGAAACAAGAGGTGAAATTTCTAGGTCATGTCATATCAGGAGCTGGTATATCGGTCGACCCTTTTAAGGTGCAGGCTGTGATAGACTGGAGGCAACCAAAGACAGTAACTGAAATCCGGAGTTTCTTGGGGTTGGCTGGTTATTATCGCCGATTCATCAAGGGGTTTTCGGTTATTGCTGGTCCTTTGACAAATTTGACGAAGAAGGATGTTCCTTTCAAGTGGACTGCTGAATGTGAGAAGGCTTTTTGTGAACTTAAGAGCAAACTAACTTCAAAGACCAGCTTCGATCATCCCTGAGAGTGGGGTTAAGAAGGTTATTTACACCGACGCTTCAATTCAAGGGTTAGTGTGTATTGATGCAAAATGAAAGGGTAGTTTCTTATGCTTCGCGAGCGTTGAGACCTCACGAGCGAAATTATCCTACACATGACCTTGAGTTGGCAGTTGTGGTCTTTGCGCTTAAGATTTGGAGGCACTACTTGTACGGTGAAAGGTTTGAGCTCTTTTTACCGACCACAAGAGTCTCAAGTACCTATTTTCTCGAAGGAGATGAATATGCGTCGAGGAGATGGATGGAGTTGATAAAAAGATTATAACTTCAAAATGGAGTATCATCCCGGGAAAGCTAATGTGGTTCTTTGATGCTTTAAGCCGACAACCAATGGGAATTGTAGCTTTGATGATGGTACAACAAGTGGAGTATGTTAGAAGAGGTGTCTTGCTTCAATTTCGATATGGGAATAGTAGGAGGACAAAACTTTTTCTTCTAGTAGTATGGTTATCAAACCATCTCTGATGAATCGTATAGTGGAAGCTCAAGCTGATGATGAGTGGTGCAAGAATCAGCTTGAGAAAAATCGAGAGTTAACGGATGAGGACTACGTTGTGGGACAAGATGGTGGGTTGAGATTCCGTGGAAGGATATGCGTGCCCAAAGTGGATGATCTGAGACGAGCTATTTTGGATGAAGCTCACGTAAGCAAATATACTATACATCCCGGTGGAAACAAGATGTACAAGGATTTGAAGCGACAATATTGGTGGTCCGGAATGAAGCGAGATGTGGTTGAGTATGTCCAAAAGTGTTTGACCCGTCAACAAGTTAAGATCGAACACCAACACCCGGTTCCGTAAATTGCAACCTTTACCTATTCCGGAGTGGAAGTGGGAGAACATATCCATGGATTGTATTATCAAGTTGCCGCGATCGAGTAAGGGTCACGATGCGATTTGGGTGATAGTTGATAGATTGACGAAGTCGCACATTTCCTACCGATTAAGACGACCGACATCGGGTGACAAACTAGCCTGTATACATTAGTGAGATAATCAAGCTTCATGGTGTTCCGGTATCAATTGTTTCGATAGAGACTCATCTTTTACATCACGATTTTGGAAGAGTTTTCAGTCGTCACTGGGGTCTTCACTGAACTTTAGCACTGCCTTTCATCCTCAAACTGATGGTCAGACAGAGCGTGTGAATCAGGTGCTTGAAGATATGTTGAGATGCGTCATTATTGATCTTGGAGGTAATCTGGCGTGAATCACTTACCCTTGGTAGAGTTTGCATACAACAATAGCTATCATTCTAGCATTGGCATGGCTCCATTTGAGGCATTGTATGGAAGACCATGTCGTTCACCCTCATGTTGGGCAGATGCTGGAGATGCCAAGCTCCTGGGCACAGAAATTATTCGCGAATCGTCTGAGAAGATTGCCATAATTAGGGAGAGGTTGCGCACGGCGCAGAGCAGGCAGAAAAACTATGCGGACAGGAAACGTCAAGAAGACAGAGTTTGAGGTGGGGACCTAGTGCTTCTCAAGGTGTCACCTATGAAGGGTGTCTTGCGTTTTGGTAAAAAGGGAAAGCTTGCTCCTCGCTTCATTGGACCGTTCCCCATTGTTGAAAGGGTTGGAAAAGTCGCTTACCGTCTGGATTTACCAGAGAGATTAGATGGAGTTCATAACGTGTTTCACGTATCCATGCTTCGAAAGAATATACGCGACGCAGATCAGGACTCGTTGATAGATTATCGTGATCTGGAGTTACAAAAAGATGCGTCTTACGAGGAGAAACCATATAAGATTGTGGACCGTAAAGAGCATGTCTTACGGAGAAGAACTATTCCAATGGTTAAGGTTCAGTGGCATCATCATAATGACAAAGAAGTCACCTGGGAGCGTGAGGATGACGTGCTAAAACGTTATCCTGATCTTTTTGATAATCCGGTAAGAACAACTAAATTTCGAGGGCGAAATCCTTTTCTTTTAGGGGGAGAGATTGTAAAGTCCCCTTATCCCAAAAGTGTATTTTGTTTAGTAGTAGCCTTAGTTTTGGGTATCCCTAGTTATTCCACCGGCAGTAATGGTGGTGAGATATTTTGAAAATATTCCGACCCCTTTTTGGCAAGTGAATTAAGTGAATATATTAGGAGACTAGGGTTTTTATTTTTATTTTTCTCTCAAAAAGAATCAGCCGCACCTAAAGTTTTCTTCTCTGGAATTTTAGCTGCTGTGAGGGAGATTACGGAGAAGAAAGGAGACTTTGTGAGAACTGGAAGTGATTTTCATAGTGAGATCGTCTTTGCCGCAAAACAGGTAGGTTTTCCTAATTCTTAAACCTATTATGCTTAGTCTGGTAACCCTGTGCAGCTTATATCACGAAGGAGCTAACGTGTTTTCTCTAATGTTGTAGTAGTTTTCAAGTGATGTGTTTTCTTTTCGTTCTTATGAACTGCTTGTGGTCATTATGGGTTGAAATGACTTGGTATATATTTGTTGTTGGAGATTCTAATCTTAGAGTTGATTTTCAATATAGGTAGATAAACTAATAGCTTTCTCGTAATGATTTATATGAGATGAAAATCATTTGTAAATGATTTCATGATAAGTCTGTGGTTGACTGGGTTGATGGATTTTTTTGCTTTTTGAGCGTTATATGATTTTAGGGAAACGCGGTTCCTCAAAATGTCTTATGCCAACTCGTTTCGCTAGAACCCATCTTTTCTCGAATCCATGTTAAGGCCTTTACTGTTGGAGGTTAATTAGAATATTTGTTTATCAGTAGACGTACACAGTTAGCTTATTATCAATAGGGAGGAGAAATGGTGATGCTGTTGATTAGATGCTTGATAGGAGTGATAGTATATTCATGGTAAATGATGGATGTTAGGTCTCTGTATGCATCAGTGGAATGGATGGACCCTATTCTTTTTCGTTTGATAGACATGGGTTATGAACGTAGTTGTTAAGGCAGTGATTGAGGTGGCTGTGGTACTGTTATTGTCGTCGACTACCAACACTGGAGATGATATCGTAGGCAATATATGATGACAGTCAGTAGTAGGAGATAGGTGTGGGATTAACTTTGTATGTGTTGTTTGCTGCCTGTAGTTGGCTCGATACCCATAAGTGTTAAGGCGATGACCGGGGGGGTCGCCTAAAGATATGGATCTATTATCTTTGGATGGGTTCGACAACACCATGTTTTCCGGCGCACGGTAGGAAAACTAGGTGGACTACACAAGGGCGAATACATTTTTGAACGGTACTAGAGCGAGTAGAGCGGGGCAGTCAGTAAAGTATAGGTTCAGGGGAAAGGGTAGTTTTCACGAACCTGTCTTTTCATAGTTTATACGTTTTAGTACCCCATGACTTTTCTTTTAACCATTGCAGATTTAATCTTTTGTTAGCCTACTATACTCTCAAAAATGCTATCATTACTATGCCATTTTAAACATCGACCAACTCTTCAAAAAAATGTTTGTCTTTTTACTCCTAACCTATGACTATAAATTATTTTAGGGTGTGTTAGGCTATCCATGATGATTTTAAGGGTGTGGGAACCTACTTTTAGTTGGGGTCCCACCCAACTTACTTTTTTTTTTTTTTCGGGACCGTGATCTTGGAGCTACCTAGCCTGTAGATTACATTTGCTCCGAGAAGTTACTTCGTGATTCTTTTAAGGTGCTTAATTGGTGAAATGATTTATTGATTTCTTCTAAAGACCGAACTTGTGTTTCTTTTTAAGTAAATTCTTCGCATTTGTTTGGGAAACCGATTCTGCGTAGTCGAGGATTAATTTTTTTATCTCTAAAAGATTCATTTTTAATTTATAATTTTCTCCTTATCAACTTCATTTAAATAAATTCATTTATTTATGGATTATTGTTAGTGTGCTCCATACAATAGCCCGATCTCCATTTGTTGGTATGACGGTTTGAGTGTGTAAAATGGTCCATGAGTATGCCACACTTGGGATTTAGGGCGGCCGACCTACAATTCGAAGTGGGGATGTTACAGAGGTACCCAGCATCAGCAAAACCAACCAAAACATTATTTGGGGTTCCAGTATAAGGAGTCGCAATCACATTAGCATCTCTCCTTTCGTCTTCGTATGGATAAAACAAACCCAAGTCAATGGTTCCCTTTAGGTATCTAAAGATATTCTTTATACCATTCCAATGACGCCTGCGTTGGCGCCCGAGCTATATCTAGCTAACAAATTCACCGAGAATGAGATATCTGGTCGAGTACATTGTGCTAAGTACAATAATGCGCCTATTGCACTTAGATAGGGATATTCAGCTCCCAATACATCTTCGCCATCTTCCTTTGGACGAAATGGATCTTTATGTACATCTAAAGTTCGACCAACCATGGGAGTGCTAGCAGGGTGCACTTTGTCCATATTAAATTGCCTGAGTATCTTATGGACATATGCAGACTGGTGGATTAATATTCCACAAGCTCGATGTTCTAGTTCAAGTCCTAGACACATTCGAGTTTTTCCCAAGATCTTTCATCTCAAATTCGGATTTCAAATAGCTTGCGGTTTCTCTTAGTTCATCAAGAGTACCTACTATGTTCATGTCGTCGACATAGACAAACTATAATAGCAAATCCGAACTTGTTTTCTTTATAAACACGTTAGGGCACAATTCATTATTTGTATATCCCTTCCCAATCAAATAATCACTTAGACGGGTATACCACATCCGCCGGATTGCTTTAATCCGTAAAGTGAGCGTTTCATTGAATTGCAAACGCACTCCGTGGTTTAGAGTTACTTGATTTGGGCAATGGAAGTCCATCCGGGAACTTTCATGAATATCTCTCGTATCAAGATCCCCATATAGATATGCGGTAACCACATCCATAAGTTGCATTTCAAGTCCTTCGAAACAACTAAGCTGACTAAGTAACGAAACGTTATGACGTCCATTACAGGAGAGTACGTTTCTTCGTAATCAATCCCAGGGCGTTGTGAGAAACCTTGCGCCACAAGGCGAGCCTTATATCTCAAGACTTCGTTCTTCTCATTACGCTTTCCGACAAATACCCATTTATGTCCTACAAAGCTTTACACTCCGGGGTGGGGTTAGCACTACCGCACCAAATACCTGTCTTTTGCCAGTGAATTTAATTAAAGACGGATTGCATCTCTCCATTGAGGCCAATCTGCTCTTTTGGCATTCTCGCAATAGAGCGTGGTTCGATATCATCGTGCTCTATAATCTCTCGAGCAATCGTATATGCGAATATATCATCAATATGCGTGGTGGATCTTTCTATCAACACGTATGAACTTTCACAATCCATAGAGATTTCTTTGTTCTCTGGAATCAATTCAAACTTCGGGGCATCCCCCAATAATGATTCATGGACATAACTGTAATCAGAGACAATCTCATGAGATGGATTATATGTATTGATGATATATGGATCGGTTTGTGACTTACTCGCCCTTTTCTTCCTTGGTCGAGTATCGATCGAACCAAGTGGTCTCCCCTCTTCCTTTTGGGGCCACGGCCTCGGCTACACTTCCACCAAGTGTAGCCTTGGTACCTATATTTATGGTACCTTTTCCCTTGTCGGGAATTTCCAACCTTGCAGCACATTCGTAGCCGGTATATATGATCTCGTCACTTTAGCGATATCGGGTAAATGCATCGAGGCATTGAATTTGCCACATTCTCGAAGATCGATAATTCTTTTCACTTCACTTTCGCATTGTGGAGTGCGGGGATCAAGATGAGACAACGTGGGAACACACCACGACAATTCCTGTCATTCCCTTTGGAAGTTCTTTTCCATACTACCCCTAACGACGGGAAGGTTGTCTCATCAAAGTGACAATCCGCAAATCTAGCGGTAAAGAGATCGCCTGTCAAAGGTTCTAAGTAGCGGATAATTGTTGGGGATTCGTATCCAACATAAATACCTACTCGTCTTTGTGGACCCATCTTAGTACGTTGTGGGGGCGTAATAGGCACGTATACGGCACAACCAAATATGCGTAAATGTGAAATATCAGGCTCATATCCGAGTTACCAACCTGGTACGCATAAAATGGTTGGCTAGCAGTGGGTCTAAAGCGAATAAGTAATGTCGCATGCAATATGGCGTACCCCTCAAAGTAATAGGCGGAGTTGGAACGCATAACCAATGCCCTAGCTATCATACGTAACCTTTTGATGGTAGCCTGAGACCATTTTGAGTGTGTAGATGGGGTGCGGGATGCTCTATGTCAATTCCATTAGACATGCAGAAATCATCAAATCTTTTAGATGTAAATTCTCAAAGCATTATCAAGTCCGATAGACTTGATTGGATGATCGTGGTGGTGAGCCCTTAGTCGTATAATTTGTGCTAGGAGCTTTGCAAATGCAGCATTTCTTGTGGACAACAATGCAACATGTGACCAACGGTCGAAGCATCAACAGAACCATAAAATACCCGAATGGTCCGTGATTCGGATGTATAGGTCCACAAATATCACCTTGTATTCTTTGTAAAAATTGAATATTTTGTTTGGTATCTTTAGCATAGGATGGTCTCGATCCTGTCTTTGCTAAAGAACAAGCTTGAGAATGAGCGATGTGCCTTCGATAAGGACAACGAAGAAGAATGGGATAGTGGGTGCGCTTCAATTACTTTGGAAGACGAAGGTTGCACTTCTCTTGCTTTAGAAGGCATAAAATGTGCATCATTTACTTTAGAATGCACATTGTTACTTTGCATTGTAACAATCTTTTGTCCCATTTTCTTTTTCATTCGAAAGAACGGATGTCCGTGTGAGTTCTTCAAAACACGGATCATCATATCACGACCTGGGTGCCCTAGTCGATCGTGCCAAAGCTTATATAAGTCACTGGCCAACAGTTCATCGTTGGCAACCACATGGGATTCGATAATCCTAATAGTGGTGATATACAATCCACTAGAGTGACTCATTAGTTTTCTAAGATGCGCTTCCTTCCGCATTCACTAGAGGTCACATATATGTACTCAATTCCATTTTCACAGTGAGTTTCCAAGTGATAACCGTTTGCACGGATATCCTTGAAACTTAACAAAGTGCGGTGAGCTCTTGGTGCATATAGAGCTTCTGTGACTTTAATCATTGTGCCGTTTGGCAACAAGAATTGAGCAGTACCTCGCCCAATTATTACTTGCGATGATCCAATCATCGTAGCACAGATGTATTATAAGGAGTAAAATCGACAAATAATTATCTATTTCTTAGGATAGTGTGGGTGGTTGCACTATCAACTAGACATTCAATTTCTCCTGGAGACATTCCTACAAGTACATTAGGTAGGAATGTTACAAACAAAGAAAAACGAACAATTTATCTCACTTCCTTTAGAGAATTTTGTTCTACTAGAATGGCTTCCTTTCCATTCTAATTTACATGCTAAACAACAGATTATCATGAGCAAAGTAAAATTCTATAGAACATAATAGAAAATAAGTACTTATAGATAATCCATACACATAACATAAAGATGGTAAGAACATGTTCAAAGAACGCGGTAACACCTACTCAAACTATTAAACAAACGATAGTCTAAGATAACATAAAAACTTCAAAGCATCTAAAACTGAGACGAGAGTCTAGCAAGCCATAAACTAAATTCTTAGGCCCAAGCAAAATCAGGCACATCCATAGTTGGGGCAAAGTCCTCATTGCCCAGGAAGTCTGAAATTGTGAGGTTGACGTCAGGGGTTACATCATTTTCTTCCATATAGTTAGCCTCTTGTTCGAGAGTTTCCGGTACTTTTTGTAGTTTCTTTGCCTACATTGGCACTAGCCTTGCAATGCTTGTACCAATGTCCCAGAAATCCACACCTAAAACAAGGCGCACTTTCATCTCGGCCTTTTTGTTAGCTGGATTTTTAGGTGTTTTCTCGAACTTAGGATCACCACCTGGATGGCCGTAAGTTCCTTCTCTCGTGCCAAACATTAGAGTGACTTTTACGTCCTCGACCTCGATTATGTCCCTTACGTCCTCTTCCACGAGAGGCATTATCTCCACGTGGGTATGGATCATGGGAATGTGAATCGAATTTCGAGCCCTCTTTCCTTTGGGGTTCTTTCCTTATTGACCTTGCCATGGTTGGCTTCGGGAACTTTCTTTTTCCCCGTACTCTCCGGCATTGTTATTGACAAGAATCTCATTGTGCCTTTCGGCCACTTGCAATAAGTTTATCAACCTACTGAATGTGGTGATTCTTTTGTTGTCCACCTCTAAACGATCTTTGGTTCGCTAGTATCATGGACGAGGTGGGAAAGGTCGATAGGGTTTTTCAATCATTTCCTCATCCGTAAGTTTCTTTCCACAGAAGTCCAGACGTGCCTGAATCTGTAGCATGTCTTTTTGGAAATCATTCACTTTTACATAATCGAGAAAGCGGATTTCATTCCACTGGACAGTCAATTGTGGTAGCAAGGAATCATGAATGTTCCCAAAACGGCTATCTAGAGCATCCCATAGCTCTTTTGGCGTTTTCAAGTGATGATAACCCCAACGTAGGTTAGGATCTGTATGCCTCTTAAGGAACATAAGAGCATGAGCTTTGTCTTTCTCGATTCTCGAGCGGCGTCGCGCAGATGGTTTGATAGTGGAAGTGTAGTCCTTTGCCACGAAGGTGGTTACCACATCAGATACCCAACGATGGTACTCAAGTCCTGTTGAGTCCAAAAGTTCGAATTCTGGTCGAATTGGGTCCATCTACATAGACAAAATAAAGGACATTAATATGGTGCTCAAGTCCTTCGAGTCCATGACAAATCCAGTATTATTTTCCCGTGACCAAGTTTCTTTATGGCCAAGATGGATACCAAAACCAAATTTCTTTATGGTTTTGTGGGTAATACGGATATGTCATATAGTCCAATCTCTGATCATAACCCTGTCCGCAAAATTAATTAACCAACTTTCTTTGTGGTTTTAACATGGGAACTTTGTTTGCAAACCAAATTTCTTTATGGTTAAAAATTGCAAACAATTTGGTAATAAGGTTGACAAAATAGTCAACTGAAAATAGGTTTGTTAAAAAAAAAATAAACTACAGGCCCATTTATCATTTATATACGTATATAAAATTACTGGAATTTAAGTCGCAATTCGTTTGCATATTTAGTAGCAGACCGTTTGCGGGATAAAAATAAATTTTGGTTAATATTTGTGACATGCATGAGTAATATCAAACTAAGATATAATACTAAACATAAAGTATATGTCAAAAATTTAAATTATTTTTAGGAAGGTCTAAATAAAATAGTTTAACATACTAAAAAAAATATGTATGGTAAATTATAACATTTGGTGGGGATAACATCATGGGTGTATACCAATATGATGAGTATTTGATAAAAATAAAATACTAGGATACTCATGGCATAAAAGAAAAATTAACATACATACATATGCATCATGGGTATACTAAATTTGCTAACAAGTAGAATGATATGATATTCTTCAAAAGGTGATATCCATACATGTATTTATTTATTTATTTTATTAAAAATGAAAGATCAAGTACAACATCACATGGGGAGTTTGAAACAAAATAGTGAGTTTTTTTTTTTTGAAAAGTAAAGCAAACTACACTTTTGTGTATCACATGATTTTAATTAATTAAACTATAGATAAAAATGTCACTTTCATGTTAGAAGACAAGCATGTGATCATAAAGAAACAAATAAGCTATCACTATCAAGTTGAAAATCAACTTAGTAAAAATCAAATGGATTATTTTCTTTTAACTTTTGGTGTAATTAAAATAAAGAGTATGAGCTAATATTATCATGTCATGTGATAGATGAGACAAATATATCACTTTCAATAAGAGTAAATAGGTACATGATAATGGAAAGAATGGTTGAGTTATACCTTCTTTTGGAAAAATTCTACTACTTGATTTTGAGAATGAAGTCAACAATTTTCTTTTGTTTTGTGTTTGAAGATTTGAAACTCAAATGGTTAGGCAAAGTGCTGATAACGTGTTTAGAGTGGTAGACAAACTAAGAGACAAAACATAAAAGAGACAAAGCATGAAAGAGATGAAGAGAAATCAGGTGTCTTTTCTCATTAGTATTTTCTCTTTAAATACAAGACAATGAGAGCTTGTGTAAGTACAAGTGGTAGTAAGGGAAAGAACAATTCCCACATGTGTCTAGTTTGAGAAAGGAGATGACATGCATCTTGACACATGTGATGTGTGGTCAGACACATTCCCACACATATTACTACAACAGGGTACACATTGTTATTATTCACTAAAATTAAAAATGACCTATTGTGAACACAATGGCAACAGTGGGTACACATTACAAATTATACCTTATTGTGAACACAATGAAACATAGTGGGTACACATTCTAAATTATACCTTATTGTGAACACAATGGAAAACATTGGGTACACATTACAAATTATACCTTATCGTGAACACAATGAAAAATAGTGGGTACACATTCCAAATTATACCTTATTGTGAACACAATGTCAACAGTGGGTACACATTCCAAATTATACCTTAACTTTTTTAAAATAATATTTAATAATATAATAGTCTTGCTAAAATAATCAAAAATTTCGGTCAGGACTCTAGCCCTTAGTGCTAAAATAATAAATTGATAAATTAGTAAAAAACATGAAAAATGACTATAATGATTGATTTTCTAATTTTTGTGAAATTAATAAGATGTATTACTTTAAAAATAAATGCAACCCGTTCTAAAAATATTTCCATTAATGTTTTTTTCTTTTTCTATATTTTCCATTTTTAAAAATCTTTTTCGGTATTTATCCTAAGATATTTTATTTTAATTTTTTTATTGTGGAAATTCTTGTTTTTATCAAAGAAAAAAAATTCATCAAGTAATATCTCTTTAAAATGTATAAAATTATTATTTTA
This sequence comes from Papaver armeniacum, assembly GCA_023531295.1. Taxonomy (NCBI): domain Eukaryota; kingdom Viridiplantae; phylum Streptophyta; class Magnoliopsida; order Ranunculales; family Papaveraceae; genus Papaver; species Papaver armeniacum. The sequence continues at coordinate 267,897 of JAJJWW010017213.1, forward strand.
TGGATTAAGTAATATCTCTTTAAAATAATAGGATTTGGGTCGCAAGGATAGAGTGGGTTCACATTCTTCTTCATTAAAATGAAATATAACCTCAATGTGAACACAATAGGATAGAGTGGGTTCACATTACAAATTCTACCTTATTGTGAACACAATGAAACAGTGGGTACACATTCCAAATTAATCTTTATTGTGAACACAATGTAAACCCATTGGTTACACATTATTCTAAATATAAAAAGAATTTTTCGTATTGTGCACACAATGTTTAACGATGGGAACACATTTCATCAATTAAAATATTAATTAAGATGACACTATTTCTAAAAAGGTTTCCAAATAATAATAAAAAAATAGAATGTGGAGGACTTAATGGTCATAACAATTTTAATTTAAGGGTAAAATAGGAAAAAATAATTCTATAAAACATTTTTAGAATTTAGAAAAAAGTGAACATTTTTGGTAATTAGAATTCCAAAAACAACACTTTTGGGCAATGACCCGGAAAGTGTTCAGGACATGCATCATTTCTTCTTATACATATTTTAAGATTTTCAACATCGATCTCAAGAAAAATATCTTAAGGTATCTACCCAACTGCTTGTTTGACCATCCAGTATCCCTCCTAAACACTTGGAACTAGCTTAAATAACGGAATGTGTCACTGCATCTAACGAACTCACCTAACAATTAAAGAATTCTGATTTATTGGCCTGTCAGTAGCGTATATTACATGACTAAGCCGTAGTTTGGTTTAGTTGAAACCTGTAGGTTAATGACAAGGATAAACGGGATTGCGGCTTCTGAAGAGACAAGACATATATATAGGATGCGCTGCAATAATATTAAAAAGGGAAAATTGGGAATATGTCCCGTTTTCACTAATTCGTTTGGGGATCTATCCCATAACGGAAAATATTAAGGAATCTATCCTAGAGAGAGAAAAAAACTGTTAAATGGTTGGTATCCCACATGTTTGGGTTTACACGTGTGTTAGAGTGACGTTTTCACCCTCATGAACTAAACGATGACACTTTAAGGGGAATATCATTGATAGAGATCACACTTCTCTATAGAGAAAGAAACAGACCGCGGAAACTTAAGGGGAATATCATTGATAGAGAAAAATTAAGAAACCAAGAAAAAGGAAGAGGGAGAAGAACTCGAATATCTGTTTGGTTTGGTTTTTTCATCAGCAAAGTTGCGACAGCCGCTCAAATCAACATCATGGTCATTCAAAACGGGTAAGTTCTTATCTGACATCTAATTTATTTAATTTTCGTTTAATGATCTGATTGAACTTGTGTATGAACCAAGTGAAAGAAAGGGGAAAGGGAAAGAAAATGAACTGTAGAGAGAGACAAGAGTATAAGCTAAAGAGTTGTTTTGATGGAGATGTGGTCTGAAATTTGGGCATGTATTTGTTTGGAGTTGAGTGAGTGATGAACTATTTACTGTCTTTTTTAACCAAAGCACTATCTACTTAGTTTGTTGCATAATGTTTGTTGTAATTTTGGTTTATATGAAATGTTCTATAGGGACTTCGATCTTCTTTTTTGAAGCACAGTGTTGCCCTTTCCTGTAGGATTAACATACTTTATCCATCTCCTTCTCACATGAAGCAAGACATGTACGAAAAAAACGGCATGCTCTCGTTACTATATCACTTTTGTAGGCATCTACACGCAAGGTCATGTTACCAAATTGCAAAAATGTTGGACTTGCCGATATAATTCACAAACTGAAATACCTTAACTTCAGCATCAATTACGGTGTTTTTTTTATAATGACCAAAAGCAATTACACCTCAAGTAAAGTTGGCAAAAACAAAATCTTGCAGCACTGGACACCAATGTGGACTCTTCGCAGGCGTCACATTTGGCTTAGAGACACATTTCTTCTTTGGTGTTATCTTCTTTCTGCCTTATTTCACTCGATCTACCTATTTCTTTCCCTTGGTCTCTAGATTTCTCTCTGCCTCCGTTTTCCCCTTTTAAGTTCCTCTTTGTTTCTCTATTTCTCGATCATCTATTCCCATATAAATGATTAGGGTAAAAGGGGAAATAGCATACACATGTAACACCACACATGTGGGATACTAACCATTTAACGGTTTTCTTCTCTCTCTAGGATAGATTCCTTAATATTTTCCGTTATGGGATAGATCCCCAAACGAATTAGTGAAAATGGGACATATTCCCAATTTTCCCTAATAAAAATGAAGGATGGGCTGCAATAATGTCCAAGTGTCAATCTTAGCATCAGACTTGAACTAAAATGTAGCTTTTGTTCTTGTTGCAGTGAAGTTTTAACCTTCAATTAAAAATTTGAAACTTTTACTTATGTATGTTAACATGAGCTTTAAAGTAAAAATGTTAATGATAATCACATATGGTTCATTTTGTTTTCTTAACAGTAAAAGGGGAATCACTATATTGCTGAATGGCATGGCTAGACAACCCGTGAAAGAACACTACCTGTAGTGGGTGTTGTTGAGGGAGATTTTGTGGGTGAAAAAGCGTATGTATGTTGGCTAGGGTAATAAAACATGATTTTTTATTCATTTCAAATCATGCCGCAGGAAGATAACGGAAGAGTTGGCTAGGGTAATAAAACACTTCTTATGTAAAATTTTTCATTTACGTGTTTGTTCCATTCTGTTTTTCATGAAATCTTGATTCTTGATAGTCCAAGCTTCTGTGATTTATCGGAATTTACTGACTGTAATCTTCAGATTCTATCCCTACTAGGCACATGTTGATTTTTATTGGATACCCTTCTTCTATTAGGCCTCTTCCTATGCACATGCCAAAACATGGTATTTGGCATATATGCACCCACTATGGGTATGCCAAACTGCCAAACTCATATGCCAATATGTTATTTCTGGCATATAGGCATACACGACAGAGTTTCGGTGAGCGATAGAGTCTTCCGTCGCTCGATGGTCAAATGATCGTTCGATGGTCATTTAGTCGACAATGGCAGATCAATCTATCGCTCGGTACTATGATAATCGCTCATCGATCTTCATCCAACGGCTAATATTTCCCCCCTAACGGATTTCAACCAATTCCAACCCAACTTCAAATTCATTTCACCATGCATAGTGCATAACCGAAGTGGATTTGACTCGGAAGGAAATAACATGGATCATGATAGTTAAGGTGAATTCATCTTAAGGTGAATTTTTCTTTTTTTATTGGTCTAATTCGCTACTATGAAGGTGAATTTTTAATGAAATGTAAATCTGGTTTTAATCTGAATATTAATTTAAAAGATAATTTCCATTAATCTAAAAAAACAAAATTACATTTCACATTTCAACTAAAAGAAAACATTTTAACTACTCATTTCCTTGTCCGTTTCCTCCCGGACCAAAGATCCAATTGCCTGCATTTTCTCGGATCCATAGAGTTGTTCAACAAACTAGTTAAGGTCTTAGGTTTGAGACTCGACTTGGTGGTTGAGTCTCATCGAATCACCATAACCTTGATAAGCAATGGGAGTACGGGGTATGGGAACATTATACAAATCTTGAAATACGTGTGGTTGATATTGTTCTTTGGAATGGTTGAAATGCGATGAGGTTGAGGCAATTGGAGTATCTGATTTGTTTGCATAACTACTTCCATGTTCACACCACCACTGAGTCGGTATGTCGGTTTGTGAATGACTAAACATACGTGTATGAGTTGTATCCAAGCCAATGTTTTCTTCACCACCGCGTACTCCTTGAGTATCTAACACCATGTTTGGGGTTGAACTTTCGGATCCTCCTCCATATGACGACGTCTCAATCTTCTTCCACGACTTTCTGCCGACTTCCACGACTTTGATGACTTCGACGACTTTTTGACTTCCACCAGGATCCAATCCTGTACCAACTCCAACACCAGGACTCAAACCTCTACCAGCTCAACACCGGGACTCATGTCATACATCATGCTTTCCCTCAAACTTTGCATCCTGTTCCAAGTGCATATTAAAAATCTGAAGAAGAGCCTCATAATTGTTACATCGGGTCTGATACTCCAACTCTGTAGCATTGACCCCGAGGTATGGATAAGTCCGAGTAGGTGCACTAGAAACAATTGGATAAGTAACAATCTCTCCAGATGTGCTGGATATAGTCTTTACTTCCCAATAAAATGGTGGCATGTATGACGATGAACTTTGAGAAGGATATGCAAATACGTCACCCGTCTCGGTGGAGGTTGGGAAGGAAGAAATTCATTGTCAAGTGGCAACCTACCTAAAGTGGGAAATCCATCCGACCCAAACTTTGCGGTTGCATGGAAATATTTGGCTTGAAAATAGTATTAAACCAAGATAGGTACTCATTTCTCGTCCATCGGCTCTAGGATCAATTCATCGACTTCTTGCCAACTATGACCTTCTCTTATCAATTTGAAGTAATCGTCTGCTGAAACATCATCTTTGGGATAGGGTTGATAGCTACCACTGATCTCCTTGCAACAGAAGAAGTCTGTCTTTCACCATAATACCAAACACCCTTCTCGAAATAGGTTTGTATAACACCATCCTTCTAAGGCTTAACTCTACCATTATCGACCTAGTTCTTCTTGGAACTCGTGCGCACTTCATATGGCCGTGAGATAAGGTTATGGCTTGTTTACTCAACTGCTGAATCTTATTAACAATAGCAGTATGTTGACCATCTTCAATCTATGCAGCTTCCCAATTCTCAGAATTATACTTTCGTATGATCGGAAATACATTCGTATAATTCTTAAGATAAGGTTCCGAAACACGGAAATATGTATACCACCAATACTGAAAAAAATAACATTCACCAGGTTAATAACTTTTCCATATGAAAATGACAAATAAATACATAATGTGAAAAAAGATTGGTTCTTACCTCCGAACTCCCAAAACGCATTAAAACTATCTTTATCACACGTCGAATTATCACTTAGGGCAATGTAAATCTACGATAAAATCGCGGTCCCCCAATCATATGTTGGTGCTTTGCTCTAAATCTTCTAATGCTTGAGAAACCCAATTAACACTACTTGAGCTAGCATTTGGAAACAGACATTGGCCCGGTGTCCACAATACAAACAGACGTTCTAGCTCCTCAAAATGGTCGGGGATCAAATATTGATTACCGGCTTCCCTGTTTTCATTCATTCTTACAAAAATAACTTATTTGGAAAAAACTTTTCAACCCAGACACCTTCAACCCATACGCTTTTAATTGTCTATGTGTAGGATTTCCTCTAATTCATTTGAGTATAAAGGAAGTCTTTCTTTCCATCTATCTTCGATACCCACTTTAGTCTATTAAATGGAATTAAGTTCCCTTGGCATGGAATTCCGGTTAACATGTATAAATCTATCGGTGTAACTCCTATTAACAATAATTATTCATAATTAGAATTTGTTGATTTTTATGAAACAAAACACATAATCTAAAAATTAAATAACTAGAAAAGACTGACTTACCGCATTCAAAGTCCTTGAAAAAGAACGTGTTTGTAGTCTTCCACCATCGTTCTAATATAACTTGAACACCTTGAGTCTGTGGTTTCTAGGTTGTATTTGATATAGATGTCGCCAAGGATATCTTCTCACTCTCTCTTGAACAAAGACCAGAAGTAATTCAAAAATTCTACGTAACTCGGTCCATCCACCTCTTAGATGTATGGCGTCACATCTCCCCTCATTATCGAAAGGTGATTAGAGAATACACCTTCACCGGCTACTAGTCTAACATTATTAAACTCATAATTTGTATCCACAACAAAACTTACTCCTTTGCACAGGGTACTTGTAGATGCTTTCCCTTTTTGTTTCTTTTTTTCTCTCCATATCCGATTAAGATAATCGTTTTGAAGGTTTTCGAAGAAGAATTGAGAAGAAAATCGGTGGTTTTCGAGAAGAAGAATTGAGAAGAGTTTAGAAGAGGTGGGAGTATAGTTGCGGTATTTATAGGCGGCGAAACTTCGAACGGTGGCGATATTGATTATATCGATGACGATATAGTGAATTTCGACGATAGCCGATAAAGACTTTATCATTTGCGATATTGTCAATATCTCTCGCTAGGGAGTCGATCGCTCAGCGGTTTCCCCATAGTGGCGCAAATGGTTTGGCATGCCACCTGGCATGCCAAACACCATTTTTTTGGCATGTGCATAGGAAGAGGCCTTAGTGTTATGTAATTGTCACACTTGATCAGGCACGTAGATCTTGGAATTAGTTGGGTATGTTTCTATTGATTTTGTCTTATACCTGGAACTGGTAGTCCAATACGTGTGGCATCTTTGTACTAGAATTTTCAGAACCAGTTTGAAGCTTATTTGTCAATACTACGCTACTGGAGTTTCACCTCTCTGGAAAAACATTACTGTAGTCCATTCTTTTGTCATTTATTGAAATCTATATGGAAGGAAGAGTTGTAATCTTCAGATTTTGGTCACGAACGGAGATATTTTATTAGAGCTGGTATTTTTTGGGGGTTATGCTTTTAATTCGGCGGCATGTTGATGACACTGCAATCGGAAACAGCAAGATTCACTCTTTAAGTACGAAGCTTGTCTCCATACTAGCCTTGGCTGCTAGACATGATATTGCTAGTTATTTAGCATTCTCACTTTGCGAAGACTCAATGTTTCAGTCATTTTATCTTTGCAAATGATCATTGCTGACATCTGGTTGTTGTTTGTAGATTCCAACGTATGGGTCCAAGGCAAAAGGCTTCCTGGAGAAGTGTCATTTGAAGGTGTTAACTATTTGATTCAATTTTGGATGACAATTCTAGTTAAATTGTGGACGACAAAAGGATTCTTCGTCATGTCCAAGGAACTAGCAAAACCGGTAATTTAGTCTAGGTATTCTGGGATGTAAGATTAAAGGTACCTAAACTCCACACGGTTTAATTGTGCATGCGGCTAGTGGTGCAAGTCTTCAGTCTCATGAATGGTTGGTCTATATGTTGCTTCATATTCTCCTGCCACTTTGAGTTGAAGGTGTAAGCAGGGGGTTGTTGGGTTGGATCGGAATTCAAAAGTTCATTTGCTCCTGCTTGTTTGAGTTGGTCACATATAGCTGTGATCCGATCAACGACTCAATTTTTTTAAACATTCATCGCATCACAAGATTCACAGCTCACTTAACTACAAGTCCAGTTGTTACCCTACCAAAACCACGACCCTAGGACCTTGACTACATATTGTCATTGTAATTCCATGAATCAAAAATGCTAACTAGTAGCTAGAAACTAAAAAGAAAACTTAAACAAGATAACCCGGTGAGATTGGGTTATATTCAAACTAATTGGGGTATACCCAAATTTAAATGGACATGTCTGCTTCTTACTAAGGGAGGTCAAAAAAGGATGAAGTTACTTTAGAACCCCTGAGTCTAAAGAAACTAAAAAGAAAACTTAAACAAAATAACTCGGCAACTTGAGTCTTCAGTATCTAAATATCCACTTTACCAAAACAATGAGTCATAAGCTGGCTAGTGGCTGCCCTTGTGTGCTGGGTATTATGGTAAAATAGAACAATAGTATAGCCCTAACCCTACACATAAATGGTTGGGAGAGAGAGAAATTGTTGATTCAAATCTGTCTTTCTTCTTCTCTTTAGAAAATCAACAAGAAACCTAAAGACATGGGAGGTGCTGGAAGAAAAATTAGTTACAAATCAAAGTTGTTTGGGTTGTGGCTGAAGACTCAAAAGACCAGAAAGAAGAAAAGAAGAAAGTAAATGGCATTAATCTTGAAAATCGGTATGTGCAGACTCAGAAAATGTACAAAGATCTGCTGAATGACTGCTCGTGTGTTTCTTTCCTGGTAATTTGATCATACAAATGTCAACCAGAGACAAGGTATACACCAAATCTGTAACTTACTCTATATGTTTGTTTATTATTGTAACACCATAATTGATGTTGTATTTCAGAATTGATTTATTACATTTTGTAACTTAGGATTTTCTACTGTGTTGGTTTCTTTTGTGTGTTAATTGCCAAATAATTAGTCATCTGTTTTGAACCATGGGCACAATTGATGTTGTGATTCATGCTTAGCTTTAGAAAATTCTGTTTATTACTTAAAAGCCATAATTTTTGGCTTATTGCGTCAAGAATACCCTAATTTTGGCTTATTGTGTTAACAAAACCCAACCTTTTTGCCTTACTGTGTTGATTGCTTCAACAGATTCGTGAATCTGCAGTGAATGGTCCTAGTTGATTATTTTGTACTGAGAATGTGATATTGATTCTAGATCTGCATTTTCGTTGGTGCAGAGGTGCCTCAGGACGGCGTTACAAAGAAGACATGATATGGACTCATAAAGTGAACCTGAGGTCCTGGACCCCAGCTGCTTCAGCCGTTATCAAGAGATTAAACTGCATCTTCAAAGCGGAGGCCTTTTGGTAATGTTTTATAACTTTTACTTATGGATGATAATATAAGTTTTAAACTAATAATGGTAATTGAATGATATATGGTTCTTTTTTTTCCTTAACAGTAAAAGGGGAATCACTAGATTGCTGAAAGCCATGGCTAGACAACCCGTGAAAGAACACCTACCTGCAGTGCGTATTGCTGAGGGAGAATTTGCGGGTGACAAGCGAAACTGGAATTTTGTATTAATCTGGATAATTAGTATGAGCAGGCTCGGAATGGATGAAGATCGGCGATAAAGGTTTTGATCTGTGTCTTTGTTAATGCCTTAATAATACAAATGGCAATGACAGACAGGGTATACTCTAAGTCTTTACTTGTTCGATATGTTTGGTTGTTTTTGTAACGACGTATATGCTTGCATTCATGTACTATTTCAGAATTTATGATGTTGTGTAACTGTCACACTTGAGGCACATAGAACTTGGAATTTGGCCGGTGTTTGTGTGCTTTCTGTGATTTTAATACAAGCTAGATTGTTTAGTTTAAGCTATGATTATCTTGTTTTGGGGTTTGATTTAGAGCCTGCTCATTTCATGTGATTTAAGGAACTGGCAAAACCGGTAATTCAGACTAGTATTGTGGGAGGAAACATTTAAGGTACCTTAACTCTACACGGTTTAATTAGTGGAAGTCAATTAGAGTATCTCATGAATTGTTGATCTATAAATTGCTTCATATGCTTCCTGCTGCCTCCTTGAGTTGATCGTGATTCAAGTTGGTAACCTGAGGTTGTTAGGCATACTGCACCCAATGCTTGTCTCTTTGAGTTGGAAGGTAATTCAAAAGTTTGAATGCGACGCTTGTGGTGGACTACGTAATATGCTCCTGCTGATGATTTAAATTAGTGTTCTTCCCTTTACAAAATAAACTAGTAAAACAAGATCAAGAAACATAAAGATATGGAAAGTGTAGGAATTTTTTATAATAAATCGAAGTTGTTTGGGTTGTGGGTGTGGATACTTTATCAAATTTTCGATCATACAGAAACAGGGTATAGTCTAATTCTTGAACTTGTTCAATATGTTGTATATTGACACTATACATACTTACATTTCATGTGTGGTTTCAGAATTGATTGAATACGTTTAGATTCATCATTATGTAATTCAAGATTTTCTAATCTGTAGGAGGAGTTTGTGTGTGATTTGCCAAGTAATTACATTACACGAGTTCTTGCTGCCGTCATTTGTTGATATACGTTTCATTTACTTTTCAGGTTGTCTGTTAATGGCATATGCAGTTCAGAAGTCAAGCAGATAAAGTCCCTCCGCAGTTCCATTCTCAAGGGGCAGTTCCATTCCCAAGAGACTTCTGATTTTGAGACTGGATTGACGAAGCCATCTAAAAATTGCAATAACATTGAAGACTGGATAACATTTTTGCAGTGGTTACAAAAATGCAGTGCAACACATTTTTTGTTTGCCAAGTGATCTTAAAATTTTAGTTTATGTTACGAAACAATTGAACGAGAAATGCTATTGGAAATAGTTGTCTTTCCAATTTACAAAATCAACTAGCGATATATTTTGCTTGTTTGGCATTGTCAGACATACAGTTTTCATGTCTGCAATGAAAATACAGATTTACACTCGCCAATGAGCTGAACTGGCAATGGATTATGGCTGCTTCAGCATCATCTGTTTACCACTCTATATTGTCTAACCATGTCACCCGTGGTCAAACCCAAACACGAAGAAATGCTAGCTTCAGAGTTTGCTGCATGGCCGAGGATAATAAGCAGGCTCCAATTTCAACTCCTACTTCTCCACCACCACGTGTTGCACCTAAGGTTCGTTGCGTCGATTATATTTGTTTATCCATAAATTTGGTGGTTAATTGCCAATTTAACTAATTAATTAAATTCTTTTAATGATCTGCAGATGAGTACTAAATTTACAGATTTACTATCGTTTGTGATTTATTAGAATTTACTGAGAATTTGGTCACATTTTGATTTTTGATGGATCTCTTAATTCATGTAATTGTCACACTTGAGGCACATAAAACTTGTCCTTCCAATATGGCCGTTCGGACTAAAATTTTGAAGCTTGTTTGTCAACAGCAAGTTACAGCATTGTTACAGGAGATTAAAGTCGGAGGAGGAACATTACTGTATGTCAATTGTTTTGTCATTCGCTGAATTCTATGGAAGAGAGAGTCATAATCTTCGAACACGGTCACAAATAGAAATATTTTGATTAGAGATGACATTTTTCTGCTACATACTGATTGCCTTTCATTTGGTGATTTTTTCGTGTCGTTATGCTTTTTAGTTGATTCGGTGGCATGTTGATGGCACTGCAATCCCAAACAGAAGCATGTGCCCATACTAGCCTTGGGATATCCTAGTTATTTGGCATTGCCAATTTGCTAAGATTTGATATTTCAACTACTCCCTCCGTTCTTTTTTAATAGGCTGGTTTTGTTTTAACACACTATTTATATATGTTTGCAAATGATCATTAATACTAACCTTGGATTATTGTTTGTAGATTCCTGCCAACGAAAAGGCTTTCTAAAAAAGGTGAATTATGCGGTTCCGGTGCAAGTGATGATTCAAAGTATGAGGAATATTTGATCCTTATTTGTGTCAGTCAGAAAATGAACAAGATTTGGATGAGTGGTTAGAGGAAGTACTAAAGCCATCATCAATATCCTCATGGATGCTTGGAGAGGCTTGGAGAGAGAGCTTTGCTGATCAGAATAAGACTGTAGGTTTTCTGTACTAAATTGAAGATGTTAGTAGCAGTCCCCAACTTTGATTTATACTGAGTAGTATAATCTAATAACTAATCTTCTTTTTTTAATGATTTGATTATGAGTTTTTAATTCTGATTGATAATGAATTTTGCAAAGTAAATGCCTAGGTCAGTAATTTCTGTGCGCTTATCAGTTCTGTGAAATGGTTTGCATTGGAAAATCCAGGTCTCTATCTAAGATAAACGGTAGGAGCGAACTCGGAAAATGGGCGAAGATCGACAATTGTAAACCAATAATTATACAAATGGCAGCGAGAGAGTTTTGATAGGGAAACATATGACAGGGTATACTCTAAAATCTTTAACTTGTACAGTATGTTGGTTTATTTTTGTTGCACCAGTTGTACTTGCCTTCATGGTCAATTTCAGAATTAATACTTGAAGTTCCACATTTTGTAACTTAGGAATTTCTATTCTGTAGGCATTTGTGTGCTAAATTGTTAATTGCCAAGTAATTAGTCATCTGTTTTGAACCATGTTCCCATTTGTTACATTACATTGATGAGTTCTTTGCTGCCATCAGTTACTCTTCAGGGACGAGAAGATACACATTCGCTGCAGTGTTGAACCAGATAAATAGGGTCAGATCGGCAACGCTATGAAGCCGAAGCATTTCTGGGGTGAGGACCTCATCAATCCAATAAGGTGCCTGCGAAGTTAAGAATGAAAATGACAGCCTTAAACAGGGATTTGCAGCTATCAAGTTGGTAAGCTGGGGCTGTTGTGCAAATTGCATCATATGCGCTCCTGCTTGTTTGAATCGATCAGGATGTTAAATGTGAAAGTTGGGGACAAAGTACATTTGAAGGGCTTGACCATGTTTCATCTTCTTATCATGTAATATTTTCATGCCTGGAACTATTGCAAGAGGTTCATAGTTCTAGATGTATTTATATAACTTGAATGAATCAAGTGATAATATCATAATAATGAATCCTCAAATTGTGAACATGTTCAGTTTGTTCGCCTACAGAAATTGCTTTAATTTCAAGTGTAAATTGGATCCAAATTCCAATTCAATTCTATTCATTTCTTCTGAAGATAGTACAAGTTAAATGGCAAGGCTAGGACTGTCAAATTAAGAGTCTAATCTTAATTCAAAGCAAGTCATCTTAGAATGACAAACTGACAACAATGATCAAGTCGACTGGCCTTGTTGTTCTTTGTACATCAACATATTCTCTGGTACACTTTAGCCCTTCTGTAATGAAGTATATTATCTTTTTTGTCCTTGACTGCTCGTGACCAATGTGGTCAATATCGGCCGATACGGCCGATATATCGGGGAAATTTCGGATATCGGTACCAGAGGATACGATAACCACAATATCGGCGATACGGTATTCCTACGATAATATCGGCCGATACGAACCGGTACGACATTTCGACGAAAAACCGGTATTTGTTAAAGTAGTCCTTTTCTGTTAAGATTAAGGGTATTTTTGGTTTTCAAAGACGGGTATTCGATAAATCCCTAAAACTCATTTTCACTTCAGCCGAAAAACAGAAGTGAAAGGAGAAGAGAGCTTAAGTGGAAGAAACAGATCGTGAAAATTCAACAAATAATGTTCTTTTTTCTCAATATCATGAGTGAGAATCCAATATAAGGAAGGAATTTTGGTTATTGATCTTCTTGATCTGAATTTAGATTATTGGCCAACAAAAGGTTAGGGTTTTGAATCTTGTGATAATTACTCTCATTTTTTAGACACTGATCAATTGATGTTAGACACTAATTATGGACTACTTGATGGAGCTGATGGAGTTACTGAAGATGATGATATCTATAATGACTCGTATGATTTTGAATAAGGTTGTAATATCCTTGTTTAAATACCATTTAGGTAGTAAACTTTAAAGTTGTTGAAGTTGCTCTCTTCTTTCTAGTTTGAAGTTGAACTTGTTTAATTACCATTTTAGGCAGTAAACTTTAAAGTTGTTGAAGTTACTCTCCTGTTTCTAGTTTGAACTTCTGTTTCTAGGTTGATGGCATCTATAAAATTATAGTCTCTAAATCTGGAACCGATATTATAACGATATTTGAACGATAATATCTCCGATATAAAGTCGTACCAGTGTATCCTTCCTGGCCGATATAAACCGATATCCGATATTAACTACATTGCTCGTGACTCTTCCACCATGCCACTACTTACTCATGGTATAGAAATGAACAGACGTGGGTAAAATTCCAACCGATATTTTAGTTTTTTTAGATTCTAGCTAGCATAGCTATGATTCGTTTTTCTTGAATCATGGGATGAAGAAAATAAACGGTCAGTAAATAAACGGTCTATACAAGTTCAAAAACTCTAAACGTACCGTGTAAAAAATAGGTTTAAAACCACCTTCTCACAACTCTTTCAATGGTGGGGCCCAAAAGTGGCCCCCTATTAATCCTTGCAGGGCGGGGCCCACGTATGATGTGAGGAGGCGGTTTAAAACTTGGTTTTAAACTCGGTATGTGTAGAAGAGCTGATACAAGTTTAGTCCATGTGGACTCTTTCTGGTTTACAAATATGGACTTCCTTGTTCTCGCGCTATATATATTTTTTTATTTTTTATTTTTTATTTTTTTAATACGAAAGATGAAAATTTTATTGAAATGGGATTACATAGATTCATCCCTTTGGGTATATTGTTGTACCCAAGCAGGGAGAGGGGAAGACCATTCCTCTACAGATTGAGACTCTATACCATGTTTTGCAAGTTTATGTGCAACATGGTTTACATTTCTCGGCACATGAGTGAGAATCATTTCTATACCCCTACAAATACCATTACAAATCCAAGAAACATGCACAGATAAAGAATCATTTAGAGGATTATTGAGAGGGAAATATTTCCCTTTCATAATTTTAAACCATAAAGCATCTTGAGAGTGAAGTAATCTCCAAGCCAGTTTAGCAAGTAAAGCTAAAATCATAATTTCAGATTGTTTAATGTTCAAACCACCTAATTCTCTAGGTTGGGCTACACGTTTCCATTTTTTGAAATAACAACCCTTTTTTCCTTGCTTCTTATTCCACCAAAATCTCATTTAGATAGAATCCATTTTATCTGTAATGGTTTTAGGAATTGGAAACACGGACATGTGGTGAGAAGGGAGACTACTAAGTACAGATTGGACCAATACAGTTCTACCTGGATAATTCAGGAATTTAGTTTTCCAGCAAGATAATCTATCTCCATACCTGTCTAGAAGAGGCCTAAAGGACTGAGTTTTGTTTCTGTAACAGTAAGGGAACACCTAAGTATTTATCATTTAGTGCTAATATACTACGGATATTAGAAATTTCATTTTTTTACCTTATTAGGCATACCCTTGCTAAATGCAATACCTGATTTTTGGTAATTGATGGACTGACCAGAGAAGGTGCTAAACTGATCAATGATATTCATAAGGTTTCTAGCTTCTTTACTATTTGCTTTTGCAAAGATCAGACAATCATCTGCAAAAAACAAGTGAGAAATTGCAGGACAATACTCATTAATTTTGATACCATGAATCAGATTATTATGTTCGGCTTGTAATAAAGACCTAGAGAAAGATTCCATACAAAGTATAAACAGATAAGGAGACAGGGTATCTCCTTGTAACATCACATGGAGATCCATTCAGCAAGATAGAAGTAGAGACAATACCTACACATTGCTCAATCATCTGACAAAACTCATTACAAAAACCAAGGTTTTGCAAAGTACTAATTAAGAAAGGCCATTCTATTCTGTCAAAAGCTTTTGACATATCTAGTTTGATAGCCATCCAACCTTTTTTAGCTTTAATTTTCTTCATGGAATCAACAAGTTCATGAGCTATAACTATATTATCAGTGATACATCTTCCGGCCACAAAAGTTGTTTGATAAGGGGTTATAGTTTTCTCAAGTACTTTTTTTATTCTAGAAGCTAACATTTTAGATATCACTTTATAAGAAGTGTTACACAAAGATATAAGTCTAAAATCAACTGCATGCTTGGGACAATTGTTTTTTGGTATGAGGGAGATAAAATTATGATTCATTTGCTTTAAAAGATGCTTAGAATGAAAGAAAGATTGAACCATTTTAACTAGGTCTTCTTCTATAGTGTCCCACATGGTTTGAAAAAAACCAGGACAGAAACCATCTGGACCAGGGGAAGTCCATGGTTTCATACCAAAAACAATATTTTTTATTTCATCTAAAGTAAAAATAGCAATCAGATCTTTGTTATCATCATGATTAATGCAAGGAGTAATAAAGCTATGATAACCATTAGGGGAAGGAGGTCTGGAAGTTCTACTCATGTTAAGGAAGTGGGATCTTAAATTGTTTGCAATGTCATTTCTCTCAGTAAGCCAAATACCCATTTCATTTTGCAAAGAGTCTATTTGGGTTCTTTTCCTCCTAAAATTAGCCTTATGGTGAAAATATGCAGTATTTCTATCTCCTAGCATAATTTCATCATCCTTACCTCTTTCTTTCCAATAGTCAGCTTCCACATCATACCAGTAATTCAAGCTATTCTGCAGTCTAACAAATTCAGAATCTAGAGGATTAGTATTTTGAGAGTTCACAATATCAATTTGAGCTTTAATCTTGTTGATTTCAGTACTTATAACTCCAAAATGGTTATAGTTCCACTCCCTAAGAATTTGCTTAGTATAAAACAGGGTTTTTGTAAACCTAAAAGCAGCAGAACCCTGTATATTAGCATTCCAGTTATGAGCAATTAAATCTTTACAAGATGGATCTCTAAACTACATTTTATTCACCCTAAAAGGTTTTTGAGTCTTAGAATCCATTATAGTAGTGGATAAAAGGATGGGATAGTGATCACTAGCCAAAGGAACTAAGTGATAAGTAATGACAGTTGGATAGTTATTTAACCAGTCTAAGTCCGCTACAGCTTTATCAAGTCTCTCTAGAATAAGCTCTTGTCCTTGTCTTCTATTAGTCCAAGTGTATGGATTACCAATGAAATTTATGGTGTGCAAATTATTACTATCCACAATATCATTGAAAGTATCTAATTGAGATTGAGTGATAGGATTACCTCCTTGTTTTTCATCTTGAGACAAGATAAAATTCAAATCTCCGACAACAAGCCAGGGTAAATTCAGCTGAATAGCTATATTCTGCATAAAATCCCATTGAGTGTTCCTAGCAAAATCATCTAGAGCACCATAGACAAAACTAACAAGAGAATAACCTGTTCTGGCATCAAGTTTAATTTTACATTGAAAAGTATTAAACTTGGCTTTAGTAATAGTTATTTCAATACCATCTTTCCATAAGAGACATAATCTACCAGAAAGCCCATTAGGTTCAATAAGAGAGAAATTTGGGAAACAAAGAGGATTAATATATTGGTGAATTTTTCTGGATTTGTTTTTGGTTTCTATTAAGAAAATGATGTCAGGATCATGGGATCTAACCAAGTCTCTCAGATGTTGTCTAGTGTCTTTATTCCCAAATCCACACACATTCCAGGACAAAATCTTCATCTTAGAGAAAGCAAACCAATAATGTGAAATAAAGCAAAAATTGTAAAACAGTTTGTAATGCATATTATATATGTAGAAATAGAATTTTTTGTGATCAAACTTTACCTCATTCTCCGCAGTAGTGCCTCCGGATTGCTTTCCCTTTGGTGTGATTCTAGCTGTTGTTAGTTTCTCTGCTTCAACATCATTGCTGTCATGGGTTTCTCCTTCCTTCAAAAATATTTGTCTCTTACCTAGTCTGGCTGCTACATCCTCTGCTTCAGCTAAAGTTTGCATCTTCACAATTTTCCCATCTATAGGAGGAACAAATGCTGCAGGCTTGGGGCTCTACATACTAATTAATTATCTTGGGAGTATTACTTGTTGTTGATCTAACAATGATACTCTTTTTAAGTTTTCCAACACCTCCAAAGGGGAGAGGCTTTTCATGAGCTTCTTTCAGGTACAAAGCTGCATCTTTACAAGCATCCTTACAGTGGTTGATGATATAGCATTCTATACAAATTTTATTTGGTTGCTTTTCATAGAAAAATCTAACCCATTTTGTGGATCCAGCTGCAGTGATTGCTAAGGCACCCCTTCTTAAAGGAGTTGTGAGTTCAATTTTGACACAGATCTTTACTGGAACTCCATCCACATGGATGACATTAGCTGGTTGAATAGCCAAGACTTCTCCCAACAGTTTCCCCATCTCTTCCACAGCTTTGGGATTCATATGCTCTGGTTGCAGATGTTTAAGCCCAATCCAATATACCTGTTTGCTCAGTCAAGGTTTTGATGAATCAAACCTTGATAATAGTTATACAGAATGCATAACTTCCCATCAATGTTCCATGGTATTTCTTCAATGATTTTGCCCACTAAGTCTGGATTCATGAACTTGAAAATCATTACATTATTATCAATTTCAACAATCCTTACCTCCTGTGCAGGGATGAAAGGCCAAGTAAATTGAATATTGTTTTCCACTACCCCATATGATATCTTTCCCTCAATTTATTATCTTCCCAATCAAGCAAAAATCCCATTCTCCATCACTGGTACTTCCATTTGCTTCAGTTTCCTCATGATTAAGAATCAGTAAATCATCACCATACTGTAATTCCAAAGTTTCCTTTCTAAATCTCATTTCCAACTCGAATCTAAGATCGCTAGTTTCTTCGAACAATCTCATTGTTTGTGTGATTTTCCGCCATTTGATATCTCTTATTCTTTAAGTTTAGGGTAAATAACTTTTGAGAATTTAGGTTTTATCTTATAATCATATGAATTAGGGTTACCCTGAATAGAATGGATATCGAATATTTTTGAATCAATCATCGAGAGATTCTGGGGGTAGGTTGTTACAGAAAAGGCAAGAAAATGAGCTGTAATTGACCATAGAAAAATGAGGAATACAAACAGTTCAAATTTGTAGCGGACTTTAGCTTTACCACACGTGCAGTATGTATGTGTTAATTCGTCTTTCATTGAATCGGCTAAGAACACGGCTTTTCCTTTGAAGAAACCAACAGCAATGAGAATCATATGAGAAACTTTTGCTTTAACAAGCATCAAAACAACATCAGCAAACGCTATAATCAAAACTGGATACCCGGCAAATGCCATATTTTAGGGAAAGACAATCTGTAAACACAAAGAGGAGAAAATAGATTTAGTTTGACATTTCAAAATCAATGAATTAAAATTTTCAAAATCAATGAAATAAAATTCTTAAAAACGGATCAAAAAAACTAATTAAATCAATGTTTGGATATGTAAAGTAACATAAAAGATTGGAAATGAGATTTGAATGATTTCACTGTTGCATTTGGGATGAAAGGAATTGAAAAAATTGAAAAACTGAGTTAACTCAGTTCTCGCTATATATAATACCACGTTCAGGCATATTAATTCATCACCAAATCTATCAATACAACTACATTACATTCTTTCCTTAGCTCTTGCTTCAAGAAAATTTAGAAGTCAAGTACTATCACATATTCTCAATATATATAATGGCTGCTTCAGCATCATCTGAAGTGTACCATTCTATCCTGTCTAACAATGTCAACCGTGTTCAAATCCAAACACGAAGAAACGCTAGCTTCGGAGTTTGCTGCATGGCCGAGGATAATAAACAGGCTCCAATTTCAACTCTTACTTCTTCACCACCACGTGTTACACCTAAGGTTTGTTGCATCGATTATATTTATTTATCCTTAATTTGGTGATTATTTATCTAGCTAACGAATTAAATCTTTTATAATGGTCCAGATGAGTACTAAATTTACAGATTTACTAGCATTCAGTGGGCCAGCACCAGAGAGAATCAATGGTAGACTTGCCATGATTGGGTTTGTCACTGTTATAGGATTAGAACTTGCTAAAGGTACTGATGTCGCAGCACAGTTGGGTGATGGAGGACTACCGTGGTTTCTATATACCTGTGTTTTGCTATCAGCAGCCCCAATCGTACCGTTGGCTCAAGGCGTGAGTGTCGAGTCGAAATCAGATGGTATCATATCCTCCACTGCTGAGATGTGGAACGGTAGAGCTGCAATGTTGGGATTGGTTGCATTGGTGCTCTCTCAAGTTGCCAAGGGATGATCTCTTATATAATTTACATAATTTTGATCTATTTCTTTTTTTTTATATAGAAAAACCTTAGACAAAAGAACTAAGGACCATAAAAAGTGTTAGCAGCGCTTGTGCTAAGCCTGCTTTCATTGTTCTTGCGCTATATTAAGAGTTTACAAATTTTGAAGTCTATGAATAATTTTTAGACTACTTAACACAAAATAGATAGGCTTGATTCTTAAGATATTATCTTCAGCATTGTTTCTTGAAATATCATAATGACTGAGGTTGAACCTTCCTTTGATTTCCGATGATATAGATAGTGAAATCTTTTAATTTCCTTTGATTCAGCTTGTACTTCAATATTCATGTCTTTGCTTTTCCTTGGCCAAATTGAAAGTTAGATCCACACCTCCTGTTGCATCCTCCAAAGTGGCCTCGAGTATCTCTGCTATCAATGTTGTTTCCGCAACATCCAATATAGTTAGTGCAGAGAAATATTTGAAATTCTCAGGATCATGTATAGTACATATCCTTATAATGAAACCAAAATCCTGTGGAGTGTGGTTTAGATCATAAGGAATTAGGATGTTTTCCTCAGTGTCAGACCCATCATTATTGGGGGAAAGATCATTGATAGCATGAGTTGGTAAATATTTCTGAATATACTGAGAAGTGTGCTTAGCATTTGGTTTTATGTGATTAAAAACCAGATCGCACCTAGCCTTCCAAATATGCCAGCATGTAGTATCATATAGGATAGTTTTTCCAGATGTAGCTCCAGTATAAAACTAGGAGTTAAACCAATCCATAAAGTTTGTGGTGTTATCAAACTTTCCATGTGTATTTCCAATAGTTTCATTCCAAACTTGATTAAAACGAGGCGATTTAAGAAGAGATGTGTGTCATGGTTTCCTCCCACTCGCAAACTTGACTTATAGGGTCAATATAGTGCAAAATGCTTGCGATCTTTGCATTGGTGGGTAGAATTTCATGGGAACATTTGCAGAATAATATCTTGATAGCTGGAGCAGTGTTCAATCTCCAGATAGCCTCCCAATTTCTGGTGATGGTATCATCTCTGTACAGGTAGTCAATCTTTGCCTTGTATAAAGCTTTGACAGAGAACTTTCCAGTTTCATTTAAGTTCCATTGTATTGTGTCTTCTTCCCCTTGGTGGGTATTGAGGGCCAGGATGGCTTGAGCAATGTTTTGATTGAAAATATGGTGGATGAGTTGAGAGTTCCAGCTTCCATCAGGGTGCATAAGGTGTGTCAGCATCTCTATTTGTTGTGGGCAATGACTGGGTTTGAGAAGCTTAGTTGTAGATTTAGGTAAACAGTAGTCCTCCCAAATGTTGATTCTCATTCCATTGCCTATCTTCCAGTCACAGTGTTGTTATATGTTCTGTATTCCTTCCAGGATTCCTTTCCAGATCCAAGAGTCTCCAGTTTTTGCTTTTGTATCCATATTTAGAACATTTCTTCCCAGAAGATACTTGGCATCCATAAGTTGGTACCAGAGAGAGTCTTTTTCTTGCTCAAGTCTCCAGCCAATTTTTGTGATCATGGAACTGTTGAAAAGTTTTGTATTCATAAAACCTAAGCCACCCATATTCCTTGGTTTACATATTGCAGTCCAAGCCTTTGGGTAGTAGCCTCTTGGATTTTCGAAATTCTTTCCCTAGAAGAAATCTCTTTGCAGCTTGTTTAAATCCTGACAAATTTGTTTAGGAATTCTGAAATAGTTCATATGGTAAATACTAGTTTGTGTAGGTAATATTTTTGATTAGAACTTCCCTGCCAGCAGGGTTTAGAGGCACATTTTTCCAACTGGATAGTCTCAGTTTTAGTTTATCCACCCCTGGTTTGAAGGACTTGATTTTGCTTCTGTGAGTAAACAGAGTATAACCTAGATATTTATCATCCAATTGCAGTACTTGAACTTCCTTGATGTTGCTGATGATTGGAAAAAGATTAGGATAGGTATTTTTGTTGAAGAACACTCCTGATTTGTTGAAGTTGATAAGTTGTCCAGATGTTTCACCAAAAATATTGAGGATGTCCATGAGATTATGAGCTTCTAGTTTGTTGGATTTGCAGAAAACCATGCAATCATCAGCAAAAGAAGATGATTAATGGAGGGGGCACCCCCACAGATTTTTATTCCAGTAATCATACCCAAATCCTCAGCATGAATAAGAGTTCTATAAATAGATTCCATGCAAAAAAGAAAGAGGTAAGGGGATAGAGGATCTCCCTGCCTTAATCCTCTTGAGGTGTTGAAGAAGGAGTCTGGTGAGCCATTGATGAGAACAGTAGAAGTAGTGGTGGTGATACATTGCATAATTTTGTTGCACCATTGTTCATTGAAGCCTATCTTTGTCATAATAGTGTTGAGGAAATTCCAATCAACTCTGTCAAAAGTTTTTGCCATGTCAGTCTTTATACCCATACTCCTATTCTCACCTTTGACACCTCTTTTGGATCTCATAGAGTGTATAAGTTCATGGGCAATAACAATATTGTCAGAAATTTGTCTTCCAGGTATGAAGGCAGATTGGTGAGGGATATTATTTTATTGAGATAGGGTTTCATTCTCTGGGCTAAAAGCTTGGAAATGATTTTATAGGTAGTATTACAAAGACTGATAGGTCTGAATTGACTTGGGGAAGTAGGGTTTTCCACTTTGGGAATGAGAGATATGAAGGTTGCATTCATTTCTTTTAGAATATGACCAGACATGAAGAAATGTTGCACCATTTTGATAATGTCTTCTCCAATAATATCCCAGTTAGCTTGGAAGAAATTTGGTGGGAAGCCATCTGGTCCTAGAGCTTTGTCCTTAGCCATGCTGAAAAGAATGCTTTTAACTTCATTGTGGTCTGGAATTCTATTTAGCATACTGTTGTCAGTAGAGGTGATAGTGGTAGAGATTAGGTTGATAATTTCTGAGTTGATGAGAGGGCTTTATCCGGTAGCCATTTTGGAAAAATGTTGGGTGAAACAGTGTTTTAGCTCTTGATAATCAGTAATCCATTTCCCATGACTGTCTTGGATAGCATCAATCTTGTTTCTTCTTGTTCTGCACTTAGTAGCTCTGTGGAAGTAACTTGTGTTTTGGTCTCCAAGCTTTATGAATTGATTCCTACTTTTTGTCTTCCAAAAATTTTCTTCAATATCCTGCCAGTCCTTGAGATGAAGTATGGATAATTTAATAGCTTGATTTCTATCAGCTCTGAAGTAGTTTATTTGTAACCAGAGGAGGTGTTGCTTGCATTCTTCAATGTTAGTTTTAATGTTGCCATAAACCTCCTTATTCCACTTTTTGAGATGAAGCTTGATGTATTTAAGCTTTTTGGATATAAGAAAATCACCAGAGCCAGTAAGTTTCTTCATCCAGCACTCAGATATAATTTCCTTGCAGTCCTTATGATCTAACCATGGACCAAATAACTTGAAGGGAATTTTACCAGTTTGCCAGGAGGGGTTAGAATTGAGAAGAATAGGATGGTGATCAGAACCAATAGCAAGCATATTAGAGATGGTAGTATTGGGGTATAAAATAAGCCAACTATCAGTAGCCAGCCCTCTATCCAATCTTTGTTCAGTAAGATTGTGGCTATCTCTTTTGTTTGACCAAGTGATTAGGCAGCCAGTGGATCCCAAATCCACTAGATCCAACTCAAGAATTTTGTTGCTAAATGTAACAACTTCATTAGTATCAATAGGGTGTACACTAAATTTTTCAGTATCATGAAGGATGATATTTTGGTCTACAATAACCAACCAATGTAAGTTGTTAATGGCAGCAGTATTTTCTAGCATTTTCCAAGAGTTGAGTTTACTGTCTGTATCATATTGGCTACCATAATAACCAGTATATAACCAAGGAGAGCCACTGACAGGCCTTACAATAGCATTGATATGATTGAGAGAAAAGTCGAGAATCTCAATGTTAAGATTACTCTTCCATATCAAGGATAATCCCCCAGCAGTGCCACTAGCCCCTCCTGGGTTAACAAACCAATAATTTTGGACATTTATCTCATTCATAGTTTTTTTGAGCTTTTCTTGTTTTTGTTTTGTCTCAGAGATAAAAATGATGTCAGGATTTAGTTGTTCAACATGTCATTAAGATATATTTTAGCATCCTTTGTCCCTAGGCCTTGACAATTCCATGCCAGAGTGGTAAAGAATTGCCAAAAGTAGGACACAAGAGGATATTTTGAAGAAAGTCTTCTAGTGATGGTGTCATAGATTGCATGCATAATCAAATAGGGAGACAATCATGTATAAATAAAGGAAACTGCGAGGAGATGTAAGGTATAAAAATATACCATATTAGCAATGAGGAAGTTCCCAAGTCACCATTAGCCACCAAAATGTTGTTGGAGTCCGAGACATGCAGAGTTGTTATCCAGTTCTTTGAATCTTTGAGGCGATGAGTCAAAGGAGTTGGTGTCAATACCATCCTCAGCTTGGAGAGGCTTATTTCTTTTTGTTTCCATCGTAGGGTCCAGAGAATTTGGTGAAGAAGGTTGTTCAAACACATGTGTTTTCTTCTTTGCCTTTAATTCCTTCTTTTCTTTTTTGCCTGTCAAGCCTCCATTCTTGCCTTAATTTGAGCTAGAGTTGGTAAGGTGTTGAAAGGGAAGAGTTTTGGTGGAGGGGAGGTTGGGAAGATACTATGAGGATCAACTGTATGTTGATTGTCAGTGTTTGAGGTGCTAACATTTTTGGCTCTTGCAGCAGTTTTCATCCTTGAAGAGTTTTTCCTGTAGTTTCCAGCAATTTTCTTAGCTAACTCAAGTTTTTTGTTCTTGATTTGGCAAGATAAAACATCTGTATGAGGTGGAAAAGTTTCCAATGGTGTTTCTGGTTGAGCACTAAAGATAATTGGCTCCTTTGAAGATGAGGCAATTTTGCAATAAGTCATTTCAAGCTCCAGAAGCTTTTTGATAATTTCATTTTTATCTCAAATTCAGCTGCAGCATCAGCATCAGAGTAAGGCCTGTAGATAATATTTTTTCCAGCTTGCACAATTTTTTATTGCTGGGTTCTTGGTGGGGGAGCTGGTTGGGGAGTTGGGAAGTTGTTGTAATGGGATTGAGAGTGGTTTGGTGGTGAAGGACTGATAGACACATTTATGTGTCTATTTGGATCTCAATTATGTATATTGTTAGTGCTCAATTTTATACTTATTTGATTATTTTATCTTTTTTTAGGTGTTTTTGGAGAAATAAGCTTTTGCGGCGAAATTAGCTCGAAAAGTGGAATTTGCACACCCGGAGGACAATTACTAAATGGACTCTCATTTTGGATAATGGGTACCCTAGTGATAAGGGGCAACTTCTGGTACTATTTGCACCCCGGTAATGGATATGGGGAGGTCATCATCTTCTCCGTTTGAAATTGGATTTGGCGGGAAAAACTGATTTTTCCCGGCAGAATTAGGGTTGTGTTTTTTGAAAGGGATTAGAGGAGAGTAAAGTGCTGATTTTGGCTCGGCTTAATTCTTGGGATTAAACATGATTAATACAAGTGTTTGATTCGGTTAAATTTGGCTAAATCCGATTGAAGTAAAACACGGGAAGAAATATCCACTGATGTCCTCTGTTGTTTCCTGAATCGAGTTTGGAAAGATTTTCTCGGGTATTCTTAGATGATATGGGTTGACTCGGGCATGCTTTATCAAATCAAGGAAGGTACCTATTTTAGAACCGTAAGAAAAAGGAAAATTCATACTTCCTCGTGAAACAGGGTAGAGAGAATATCTTGGAATTGGTTTGGGAATACGTGCATTTTAGGTAAAAATATCTTCCCTCATTCGACTTCACTATATTTGGAAAGAATTGAAGCAATTCTGGACGTGTAAATCTAATAAAAAGGAAGTTATTGTCGGAACTTGGGAGAGAGGAAAAAGAGAGATATACTCTAGATGTAATGACCCTGTGGTGTATATAAAGCCTGGTTGGAGGCGCAGGAAAGGGAGTCGAGACCTAACGGAGAGTTTGGGTGAAGCAGAGGCATAGAATCACACTGCAGAGAAGAATCGCAGCAGCAGGTGAAGAAGACGAAGAACTGACACTTCAGAAGTGTCGTTCTCAAGAACACGAAGAACAGACTCGCAGAGGCAGTCTTTTATTCTGCAACACATTTAATTTATCGTTCTCATATGAGTGTCTTGCAACACTTATAAACGTTGCGATTTATTGCTTTATTATTTTTCACCTCTTGTAAGCACTTTTTGAGCTATGAATATCAATTTTGAACGTGTTTTCACTATGAGGAGCTAAACCCCAACACTGGGATGACGGAGGAAGCCATGTTTCACAATGTTTGGTAATTATAATTGATTCTTAAGACTTCTTGCATTGATTTTTAATTGATTTATGATTTTCATTGATTATTTGTGATTTTGTTTGATAGTGTATGCTTAGTCTAAGAACTTTTGATGCACTATGCTTACGATTTACATCTAATGCTTTATAAAATCTACTTTCGGCAAAGAAATAGAGTCTAGAAAAGAGCTAAAATTGTTATGAACTATTGTATGAACCAATTGATTGTGAAGTTTGGTGGAATCCTAAGTCCCAAAGTATCTCTCAACTTTGTTAAAATCTTTTCTTTGTTTCTAGTATTTTATTTAAGTAAGTCCTAAAATCAACAACTTCCCAAGTCCGAGAATCAAACCCTTTACTTATCACGATTAAAACTACATCAGGGACAAGGGGGACTTGGATGATCTAAGATTCTGCAGTCTTTACAAAATTTTATTCCATTGAGAGCATAAGCAAATTCAAGCCAGTGTGAAGTAGTAGTGGTTTCAAAAGCTGCAATACCAAATTTAAGAGCTTTGGTAACATCAATTGTAAGCTTTACCTCCAAATTCTTTTCAAATATGTCCCTTCCATAAGCTTTCTTAGCAGTTTGGTAGACTCCAATTGGTCTGAGGATACCTTGAATGTCTGGTATGATATGGGATGGTATTCTTTTAATGAGTAACCAGATCATCACCTTTTTGAATTGTTCTTCATCTATCAATTTAGGTCCTCCTATAGGAACACCAACTAGGACCATAAGCTTATCAAAAACTCCTCTTGTTCCACCATTTCTCAGTGTGGAGTAGTCTTCTTTATGAGTAAGTCTGAGGATGTAGTAATTTCTTCTCCTGTTCCAATTTTCCACTTCAACTCTACTTTGCAGCTCCTGGTAAGCATTGATGAAAGAACTGACCTTTGAAGTTTGGAAACAGATGTTGCTGCAGAGTTTTCCAATGAAACACCATTTCCAATCAAGGGGTTGCTTGGTTTTGATGTTTTCAGGATTAATGAAAACTTTCGGGAATAGATCCTTAGGGATAGTAAGAGCAGTGTTCATTTTATTTACTATCAATGCTAGGATAAGGGGTGTTTGAGGAAGAGGATAGTAAGCAGTTATGCAGAAAAGAGGGTAGTTTGAGTAATGTTCACTAATTTGAGAGGGTTAAGTGTAGGAGTTGATAAAGTGAGGGAAAAGAGTGCAGGCTTTAATTTGAAAATGATTCATGGGTTCAAAGTTTTGTTTCCTATCAAATTTTATTTGTAGGAGTACTTCATGGGAGCTTGTGTAGTTTTGTTTTGACTTGGTAGCTTTGATGTTGAGATAAAATATATCTTTCCTGATAGCTGATTGGTGCCGTACATCTTTCCTTCGTGGCAATGGGAGCACGTGTTGGGTGGCTAATGGTGCTTGGTGACTAGCCCTATAATAAAAACAAAGGTTAGAATAGGGAGCCCAAGTTTGTACATTAACTGTGTCAGGATTGGTGATGTTGATGTGTAGTGCGACTTTCATTTGACTAGGAGTACAGCAATGCCTTAAGAGACGTTGGGCTCCTATTTGGCGTTGATTGTTTCCTTGAGTCAGATGGTAATCTTTGTAGCACTGAGTGTGTTTTTTGCTAAACCAGAGATTCCGATTACAACTGAGATCTCTAATGCAGTCTATGCCTGTGAACCAATTTGTCTCATGTCTTGTAGTTGCATAAAATTGGTGTTGGTTCAGAGCATAATGGTTATATTTTGAAGAATTTGATGTGTGTTTCAGAAATCTGTGTGGCTGCAAAGACTTTCTGTGTAGATATGGATCTTTATAAGGATAATGGACTGAATTCCATGTATTTTGTGTCATACCCGATACCCGATCAAAAGTAATTTGAGTTGTACCCGAGATCCGTCCCGAGGAAGTGAAAAGATTGCAACTGCCAAATATTAACTGCCACTGCGCATGAGCCAATAAGATGTTTTTGTAGGTGCAGAAACAATTCATGTAGGTTGTAGGCTTGCCAATACGCAATTGCAACTGACCCAAATCTCTAGGACCAATTTTCTTAGAAATCAGTGGGATGTGAGAAACTGTTAACGGCTGCGATGTGGAGTCTGTTGCTCTTCCCATCCATATTATAAGCAAGAGAAAGACAAAACCTTTCAGTTTCTTATTAAGTTCATTTCGATTAGAGCCACAGAGAAGAGCAGTTTTTAGAGTCAGAGAAAATATCAAAGAATGCCGCGAGTGTTGTATTGTGAGGGAATATAGTGGAAGATACTCCAGAGATATTGATGGAGCATACAATGGACTGGTATAATCCACATATACCCATTTCGAGTCTGCCATACGGAATTTCTTTCCCCAACGTAAGAGAGGCTATGAACTACACCCGCAACTTCAACTGGCACTAGAGTAATTTGCGCTATAATCGAAGAGTAACGATGGAACATATGTATGATCAAATTCCTCCTGGCCATGGCCAAATTGTGAAAAGGCCTAGATTTAATATGCCTTTTTACCAGGTAATTTTATGTAACATGCAAGTTCAGTATAACTTTTAAACTCTTTTCATAGTAATGATTGCTAAAGAAATTTGGTACCAGAATGAATTGCAAAGTGATAATGGGTTTCGTTTTCCACCAAATTTTTAGGATGTTGCTGGAGGCAAAGAGGGGT
Organism: Papaver armeniacum; assembly: GCA_023531295.1. NCBI lineage: Eukaryota > Viridiplantae > Streptophyta > Magnoliopsida > Ranunculales > Papaveraceae > Papaver > Papaver armeniacum. The sequence continues at coordinate 296,133 of JAJJWW010017213.1, forward strand.
CTACTCCAGGGGGGAGACATGTGTTTCGAAATAGTGTGAATGAAGTGGGTGGTGGCAGTGGTAGTGGAAGTGGTGCTGTAGATGACAATGGTGGTGGTAACGGTGGTGGAAATGGAGGTGGTGAGGCGGCATCTACTGGAGGAGATCAAGGTCAGCAGAGGGTTCCTCCTCGGCCACTTGGTGATCGCACTCGGGGGTGAGAGATGGGTGGGTGGTTTTTTCCACTCATCCCCATCGAGGGCAATTTGTGATCAATGAAGGGGTGGTACTTGTAAGAGATCGGTATATAGTTTGTGAAGGTGTGCATCAGGGTTTCTATGCAACAACCATTCCTGAGACTGCTAGAGCTGCAAGTCGCGAAAATGCCTCCATTCCCATACCTATTGATGCTGTGATTTTCCCCAATTTGGACATGCTGACCCCTGTAGTTGGCCGGATGGCTACAGAAATTGATGTCATTGAATGGTGAAGCGAATCCTCCTCAGAACGTGCAAGCACCAGAACCTGAGCCATAGCCTACCCCTCCTAGAGTCAATGTTGGCGTAAACCATCTTGCTGCTCCAGTTCCTATAAGTGAAGATACAGAAGCATCTGGGGATGCTAGTAAAGTTCCTATAACTTTACTAACTAAACTGGTAAAGTTCATATCTATTATCAGAGTGGTGTGAGGTGTTTTCAGATAACAAAACTAGATAGTCACTTTCTGGATTTTTTTGGTTGACATTGCAAACATATTTGTTTTGGGTTTAATGTTTGAAGGTTTGAATTGAATGTTGTGGAAATTGGGTGTTTTTTGTTCACTTACTTTGAGAATGATAAAGTGATTTGGACAATAGATTGCTTGAATTGTGATGTGCAGTTTAGGCGTAGCTTGAAATTTTATGCAATTGGTGCTTAAGATAAATAGAGCTTTTTGGGTAGAGATATTAGGATTGTTGAGCTTCCAGTGAGTAAAGAGGGATAAAACATAGATATATTGAGGTATAACATAGGGACTTACCAGCTCAAGCCTGTTAGGGATCTTCCTTTTGTAGAGAATTTGATAGGAGGATATGTAGATAATCCATCTCACTGGGTTTGTGTAGGATGTTGTAGTGATATTCAGAGAGAATAACTAGGGGTGCATGTATTACTTGAATTTGCTTCTTAGAGCTATCTCCCACAATAGATGTGGATTTTGTTTGCAGTCTTCAGAAATTGCAGTGTAAGATGTATTGTAATTGTTGCAAGGGTGAATCTGAGGATGCATGGGTATTGTTTCCTTGTAATTCTGATGTTGTAAGAATGTCATGGAGGAGGAATTTCCATCTTCCATAGTTGTTGTATCTTTGATTTGAGCTATGTTTGTGACTCTAGTGATTTTAGTGATTGTGGTGATTATAGTGATTAAGTTTATACTTTGAGACTTTCGGATTCCAGGTCAAGTGATAGCTTCCACTATGATTTGGGTTAGCGGTATTCAGAAAAGTGGTGATTTTTATTGATAGCGTCATAGAGAAACCAGATGAGAGGTCAAGCGAAGGTAGAGGAAGTTAAGAGTCAGTTACAGAGGAACAAGGGAAGAACTAATAGCTTGGATTTGACATGGAATTTGGAGGTTGACATTAAATCCGGCCAAACATTCCGAGAAAAGAGTTGTTAGACGCTAGGCGACAACCCAATGTCTAGGAAGAAGAAGCCGACGGGAAGGAGAGAAAGGCACTCACGCAGGGATAAGAGAGAGAGAGGGAGTCATACTAAGAGAGAGAGGGGAAAAAGTTACTTAAGTGTAGGGGTGTGTGTAGTGATCTACACTACAAACGCTCGATTATCTCAACCTACATGATCTACTTTGCAGAATTGAAGCAAACCTCAAAAAGGCAGAGAAGAACAAAAACAGTTTCTAATTTTTCATTCCTAAGAAAACGTGAAAGCATTCTCAACATATTAGGTTTTTCACATGGCACACGTGCCAGCCACACTCACACACTACTAACTATTACTAAATACACCGGTTTGTTAATAGGGTATGCCCTCCAATAGGGGATATGACAATGCCCCTCCCTTACAGCTTATCCTTGTCCTCAAGGATAAATCTCGGAAACTTAGCCTTGATAAAATAAGTGTCCTCCCAACAATAATCACCTTCCGCAGCATGGGACCATTGCACAAGCACCTGTGGAATTTGTTGACGACCCCGGAGAAGCACGCGAGAATCAATCACCTCCACTGGTTTAACCTTCATTAGCCTATGCTTGTCTAGGGAAGGTAAGCATGTCTGTGGAACCATAACCTGACCAATCTTCTTCTTTAATTGCGAAACGTGAAAAATAGGGTGAATGCGAGAAGCAGGAGGCAATTGCAGTTTATATTGTACCTGGCCAATACGTTCCACTACTTGATAAGGGATGAAAAACTTAGCAGAGAGTTTAAGGTTCTTACCAGGTTACCGAGGTCCTGTCGATACGGTTGCGGCGTAAATAGACCCAATCACCTACCACAAATGATCTCTCAACTCTGTGTTTGTTCGCCTGTTGTTTAATGCGATGCTGAGCTTCAAGTAAATTCTGTTGCAATACCTCTGCAAGAACCTTGCGCTGATGCATGTAATCTTCAACGGTGGAGTTGGAAATATAAGAAGAAGAGTGTAAACCAAACTCAAGGGTGGATCATACCCGTATAATGCCCGAAATGGTGTGAGGCGGAGGCGGTGTGGTAAGTGTTATTAAACCACCACTCGCCAAGGAGAGCCAAGAAGCCCACTTAACAAAGTTTCAGAATCGCACATGCAATGTAAGTAGGATTTTAAGCAAGCATTAACACGTCTCGCTTTGGCCGTCCGTCACGCGGATGATAGGAGGTACCGAGGTGCAATGAAGTGCGATGACTTTGAATAACTCACGCCAAAATCCACTTAAGAATACGACATCCATGTCGACACTATAGTAGATGGAACTCCATGGAGCTTGAGAATAGTGTCAATGAACACCTTGGCAACCGACCGTAAAGGTGTATGGATGGCGTAATGCGAAAGTGGCTATACTTAGTAAACGATCAACAACAACCAAAATTACCTCCTTGCCCCGACTTGGGCAAGCCTCGTGATGAAATCCATACTCAAATGCTTCGGGTGCTTGATCTGGCAGGTACAGTAAGGGCTGAAGTAGGCCCTTGGTGAAGTGTGCTCTACCTTATGTCAGCGATGATGCGCATTCGCGTATAAATTTGATCAAATCCTTCTTCAAGCCGACCCACCGGAAATAGGCCTTAGCGCTGGCCGATAACAAGCTTCAGTATTCCCGAGTGACCGCCGAGAGCCGGAGTGAGTTTGATGAACCTTCCGACGAGCATTACCAGAGGAACCAATGTAGATTCCGCCATGCCGCGAGATAATGCCCCGTGAATAGGTATAGCCATCGGATGCACCGGAGATAGTATGAGTTTAGGTATCGGTTCTTGAGGCAAGTGGTCATCCGCATAACTAGCCCGAACTTCCTCCAACCACCGTGGTCGAGTGAGAGTGAGGATGAACATGGCCCGAGACAAAGCGTCGGCAACTCGTTATCCGTACCTTTCTTATAAAACAAGGTATAATCAAAACCAAGAAGTTTGGTTAGCCATTTCGTTGAAATAGAGTATGGAGCCGCTTGATCCATAAAGTATTTAATACTCAATGGTCCGTAAAATTTTTGAAATGAGAGCCCGGGAGGAAGGATCTTGATGATGAACATCCATCACAATACTAACAATTTATTTTTCGTATGTAGACAAGTGCCTTGTATCGTAGTCCCATAGCCTTATCAAGAATGCAATAGGCACCCGCTTGTTGCATAAGCACAACACTTACCCCACTATCACTAGCATCGGGCCTCAAGCTCAAATTCTAAGGTGAAAACTGGGTAAGACGAGGACAGGGGTAGTAGTTACCACCTTCTTCAATTGTTCGAAAGCCAAGTCACCTCACAAGACCAAAGAAAACTATTCTTTTTTAACAATGCAGTGAGAGGTTGGCAAATGAGGCCATAGTTCTTCACAAATTTACGGTAATACCTCGTTAACCCTAAAACCCGAGTAACCCTTTTAAGGTTGTTGGTCTTGGCCGATTAAGCATACATTCTATTTTGGCGATGGTCTCTGCCGCGACTCCCTCATTCTTAATAAGATGACCCAGATATTCAAGTTTATGCCGACCAAAACTACATTTCATGCGTTTAGCAAGGAGTGAATGTTGTTGTAGAATAGCCGAGTGGTTATACGTAGGTGTGTGCAATGAGATGCTAAGTAAGGCTATAAACTAGTATGTCAACGAAAAATACAATGATAAATTTCCTAAGATAAGGTTTGAAGATGTCATTCATAAGTGACTGAAAAGTGGCCGGGGCATTGGTCAGCCCAAATGGCATGACACGAAACTCAAAATGACCATGGTGTATACGGAAAGCGGTTTTACGTACATCGGCAGGTGTACTCGTATCCTGGTGGTACCCAGATCGAAGGTCTATCTTAGAGAAAAAGGTAGAGCCACGAAGCTCGGCCAAGCAACTCATCAATGAGAGGAATTGGGTACTTATCTTTTTATAGTAATCGAGTTGAGCTTGCGATAATTTACTTAAAAAAGCCAACCACCATCCTTTTCTTGACCAACAGCACGAGGGAAGAGAACAAGTTTGTGGCTAGGTTGAATGACTCAGTAGAAGCATCTCTTGCACTAGTCTTTCAATCACGATTTCGCACAAATGGAAACTCGGTAGGTCCGTTGATTTGGTGGAGCTGATTTAGGTAGTAACGGAATATGGTGATCATGGGCCCTCTCTGGTGGAAGTGAGTTGGGAAGTTGAAACACCGAAGGAAACTCTTCCAAGACCTCGTAATTGGGCGAGCAATATCGGGTGAAGGAACCGAACCCGATATAGAAGATAATCGACCAAACAGAATCGTTCACCGCTGCGAAGTAGTTTCCGAAATGCTTTGCCTGACATAAGAGATATACGAGCTGTGTCTTCCTCGTGACCCACTAGTTCAATATCTTGTCCTCGATGCTGAAATTTAATAGTTAACTTCTTGAAATCAAATAACATTGGGCTCAAGTCACGCATCCAATCCACACCTAAAACCATATCGCAAACCCACCTAAATCAAGTAGGTGCAGTCATGAGAAATGTGTGACCCGCATAACCCATGTAAACCTGTGGCATTTAGCTTGACTCAAAGCATTTTGTTTCCATCTCACTGTTGACTTGAGAGTTTGAGTTGGTGTGATAGTATAACCACACCGTTGTCTTCTTTGAGGTTGAGAAAGTCGTGGGTGCTACCACCGTCCACCCGAATAGTCAACCCTTGTGTTTTAACTTGACCTCGAAGCTTGATAGTGGTGTGAGAAATGTTACCAGATAATGCATGAACTGATATTTCCATCTCTTCCTCCAATTCCACAATAGTAGGACTAGAGCCATCAGCAATATCACCAACCTTGTAGTCCTTCCTCTTCATCACCCACAATCATGTATAACAATTTATGCATTACACTTATGCCCTTTGGTGTAAAATTCGTCGCAGCTTGTAGCAGAGCCCTTTTCACGCTTTGCTCGCATCTCGAGAATATGTAAGCTTACGGATTGGTGGCGACTTAGGATTTGGTAGTGGGACTAGTAACTTAGTTGGGGTAGTAACCAATAGAGTGAGAGCAGGTGCCCTGGTGGAAATAGACCGACCTTTACCTAGATAAGCAAACTTATTGGTAACCTTTGGTCAGAGTCTTAAAAATTCCTATCCATGATACATTCTTGTCTCCTAGCTAGAAAATAGCTGTTTGTAATGTGGTAGGAGTGAACATTTGAACTACCATCCCGATATCTTCTTTAAGGCCACTAATAAAGCTATGAATGAAATACTCTTCAAATCGGAGATGGATTCTTAGCTAACATCATATCTTTTAATTCTTCAAATTGTTCTTGATATTCTAAAACTGTATTAGTCTGATCAAGTTTTTTAAATTGGCCTACAACATTATCATGACCTAATTCCTGAAATCTAGTACAGACATCTATAATGAAATCTTCCCAATAAAGAGAGCCTTTACCCGCCTGATAGTCCTGAAACCAGACATCAGCTTTGCGATCCAAATATAGAGTAGCTATATGTACCTTTTGTTCATTATTCATTTGATGAAGGAAGAAATATTTCTTGCACTTCCGAATCCAAGCTCTAGGGTTGGTGCCATCAAACGAGGAAAATCAACTTTAGGTGTAATTAGAGAATTGACCTTCACCAGCTGATGATTTGGGATAACATGGTGAGAATGAAAAGATTTATATCCACCTGATTTGTTGCTGCGCAAAAAGATCAGATCCATCACCGTTTGCCTCTGCGTCGTGGTGGTTGTATGGAAATACCATAGATCTATCGAGAAGCAGTTGCAATTTCTTGTCGATTGAAGTTTGGTCAGTACGAAGAAGTTGTAATTGATTATCGATATCATCTTTCATCGTCTTCATATCACCTTTAACAAACTTCAAAGATTTAACTTCATCACTTAAATATTTCAATTCCACACTCAATTTCTTAGTTAAATCATCCAGTAGCTTCAATCTGGTACCGTCTGCCATAATCAAACCAAGGTCCGAACTTATCTGATACCAATTGTAGTGATCTACACTACAAACGCTCGATTATCTCAACCTACAGGATCTACTCTGCAGAATTGAAGCAAACCTCAAAGAGGCAGAGAAGAATAAAAACAGTTTCTAATTTTTCATTCCTAAGAAAACGTGAAAGCATTCTCAACATATTAGGTTTTTCACATGGCACACGTGCCAGCCACACTCACACACTACTAACTATTACTAAATACACCGGTTTGTTAATAGGGGATGCCCTCCAATAGGGGATATGACAGTGTGCAACAGAAGGACGGTTGCGGATTAGGGGTCACCCGCAACCAAACCGTCAAGGTTGCGGATTTGGAAAATTGAACCGTGACCGGCCCAATCACCCGCGGATTTGACCTCTACGGATCAGCGGATTGTACGGGCCGGATGCGGATTAACCGCGGTTTTAGTCAAGATTTTTTTTTTTGAAGTAATAGGAATGTCTAGGTTTTGGAAACCACGAACAAAGAGACCTCAACTCATAGACGATGAAGAAGGTGGAGTCATCTTTGTGTCATCAACACCATCTCATAGGTATCGTTGATTCTCTTTCTATTTGATTAAGTTGTTTTAATTGGTTAAATTATTAGTTAACTTTGAATTTTGATTTGCCATAAACAGTATTGAGAAGCAAAGACAAAGAATACTAGTGTACAAATATCGTACTCACATTCTTTACCTAGTTGAGAATCATGCTACTAGCATTATTGTTGGTGAAAATGGCAGTGGTAAAACTACTCAAATCCCTCAGTTTCTTAACGAAGTTGGATGGGCTGAAGGTGGAAGGGTTATTGCTTGTACACAACCAAGATGATTGTCCGTTCAGGTTTGTCTTTTTACTACCCTAATGCAAAATATTGTAATTCAACTGTTGGTCTTGACTGGTTATGTTTGAAATCAACATTTTTTAATTGTTTTTTTGATTCAGTCTGTTGCTGCGCTGAAGAGATGGGTGCAACTCTTGGAGATGAAGTTGGATATCGTTTTGAAGATCTTACAAAGCCAGTGAGGTATAAGCATTTTTATTGGAGGCTTCTCTTTTGAATCATCGATTTAGGTTTTGAAACTAAAACTTCCAATATTATCCTTAGTAATTTTATTAAATTCCCTTACTACCTTACGGTTGCGGTTAAACCACGGATTTACAAAACCAACGGCAACCAAACCGCTAAACCTTGCGGATTTGAGAACTCACCCGTGTCCGGCCCATAGGCTCTTGCGGATTAGTTTTCACCCGCAATTTTACGGACGGTTGCGGGTGAAATCCGCGGTTTCGGTTTTTCTGCACACCCCTACTTAAGTGGTATATTTTGATCTTATTTCAAGTACTCATTTTTGGTGTTTTAGAAGGTTAATATTTACAAGGCCCCTGTAAATGTTTTTGATTGTTACATATATGAAAAGTTGTGCACGCTTTTATTAGAGCAAGTCTTATGGTGGAATCCAAGCTATTCCAAGTGTGGAAAATCCATGGAATGTCAAGTCTAATGGCTTCCAAGTTGGGGTCTTCCACAGAAAATCCAAGCAACCTTCCATGATTTCAATGTGGAAGGTTCGAGAATCCATCCCCAACGCCATTAAGAATAGACTAAACGCCAATAAGAATAGTCTAAAAAACGCCATTAAGAATTGCGTTTTTTTTTATCCATAAATTTAAAATGAGTTGTTGAAATCTAACTAGTGTAAAAAAGCCCATTCTTAATGGCGTTTTTTAAATTAAGAATTTTTTTTAGCGCCATTACCAATTGCGTTTCTACTATTCCACCATTACACTTGCGCTTCCATCCACACTTCCAAGTGCTGTGGTGGCGTGGAAGATGGAAGATGGATGGGTTCCACCATAAGACTTGCTCTTAGTATTTGTTTTAGCCAATTACAAAACCATTAGAATATATCTCTCCTTAGCGGTGGGTATATTTGCCGCATATTTTGTATCCGTAATTAAAATCCGCAAGTTTAACAATGAAACAACAATTTAGCATTCTCAGCACCATGGACGATTTTTCAAGTGAAATTGGTAAATGTGCGGCCAAATATTACCGTGGATAAATAGTAAATCAAGATGGTAAATTCAAAAAGGACCCTCACCCCTCGTTTTAAACCACTCAATCAAGATAAAAAAAAAAAAAAAGCAGCAGTAAAAGTTTTGATATCTTGTTTCTTTCCAGGTGGCAGCTTGTTTACTTTAATATCCAAAACCCATTAAGATATCATTATCTTCCCTCTTCGTCCAGACCACATGTTTTAAGCTGAAACTCCAGAGAGAGAGAGTTTGAAGTCGGCGAAGAGGTTCTCTCAGATTCAGATCTGTATAAGCAGTATACTCGCTATCTTACTCTAAATCTAAGGATCACAACCATTTCATTTTATACTCACAGTTTTCAATCTTAGTGTTTAGATTCAGAGAATGGTTGAAATCGAAGTGAATAGATCTAAGACAGTAAGCATGTTGTTGTTACTAACTAGGGCAATAGTAGTAAAGAAGAGGAAGAAGAAGAAAGAAAATGAGAAGAAGAGGGTTTATTCATCACTTGGTATGAGCGAAATTGGAAAAAAAAAAACACTACGGATCGGCACTGTACCACATAGGAGCTTTTCCTGTACATTGGGATGACAAAGATTTATGCTCATTAGAAGTGAATGATGTTGATCCTGTCTGTTTCATAATCTGAATTTTTTAGGCATTTTTGTTTTGAATTTGTTCGAGCAGCATTTTGTGAAAAGTTTGTTCATTCGGACGTTGAGATGGTATGTGTTGGAAATGGTACAAGTTTTTCTTGCCTGTCATAGTAGTATCGGAGTCATTTGCTTGCCTTCGGTATTTGCATACACCCGGAATCCATCCATTTATGGAGGAATTGGTTCTTTGAAAACCAAAGGTATTCCTTCTTCTCATATACTACAAGTAGAGTGTAATTTAATTTATCCTATTCATACTTATAAAACATATTCAAAAGCGAAAACAACAGTATTACTAAGTTGAGGCATCTTATACACCTAGTTAGTTAGAGAACAAGAGTGTCTGCTTCTTTGTTTCGTCAATTAATAACAAGAAATTACTTGAAGCTCTAAGATGGAAACATTTGAAATCTCCAAAGAGCAAAACAGTATGATTAAGTTTGAGACATCTTATATACAAAAGGGGTATTGCTATAGAGAAATAGTTGAGATGCTAGGTAGTCAAGTGGGGCTCCAACCGCTCTAAACCTCACTGATGATTTAAGTCGCTATTTATGTGATCGAAACAGTAGAGGCCTAAACACAAGTTAATCAAATCAAACCTCATTGAGATGGAGTATTGATTGATTTTTTCAATGCATGTTGCTAACTGTTTCATTCTGATTCAATTTGGGCATTTCATTATTTGCTTTTGATAATTTCACTTTGAAAGATTGTGGTGCATACTTTGAGCTTTTCATTTATGAAAATGAAGTTGGCAAAGTACATCCAACAAATGATCAGCACTTCTTACCATCATTTGATCAGATTTCGCATTTTCTTTTAGAAATGAACTGTTGCATATTGTTTTGTTTTGCATTTGCAAGTTGCAACTACTAAATGTTTGATTCATAGCTTTTGGAACTGCATGACAAGAATCAGTACTACGTATTCCAGTTACTACTTTAGTGGATACATTGCTAATGCAACTCTTACATTCCATTTACTATTTTATTCACATTATTATGTAGAAACATCTCTTCTCATTAGTCACATTCTACAGTTAGTAGTGGATTTTTATGGTTAAAAAGATAGAAAAGAGATGTTGGTAGTTAATGTAGAAAGTTACCTGGCATCTATCAAACTCAATTAATATTTTACTACTGTCTGGTTACTAGTAGATTAGCAAGTTTGGTGCATGACTATTAGAGTTACTATCTGCTTATATTTTCTTAAGTTTAGATATTGGTATTTACTATGTAGAATGTTCGGTAGTATTTGTTTGGATCCCTCACCTCTTATATTAATTTATCTGCTAGTATTAAGTTTGTCAGTAAGCTTTCTTATATGAACCATGCTGTTATTTTGTAGAGAAAACATCACTTCTTTGATGCCACTGGGGTATTGCTAAAAAAAACTAAGCTGTTCAACTGGGCAGACCGTTGGGATGAGTAAGCTTGGGAGGATAAGCTGTGAGCCAAAATCAGGTGAACATACTCAGCAGAATCTTCAATTTTATTATTCTTTCGATCGTTGGCATGTGATGTAATTAACCATAGAATTATTGGGTAAGATATCAAGAAATGACCATCTCGTTAAATTATGTTTGCTTGTTTTATGTGCCATATGATTCGTTTGTGTAACTTGTTCACTGAATGATAAATTTATTGTTTTATCTATCTCAGAACTACTGCTCACCTCCATTACGCCAATACTAGTATTAGAGCATCTGGTGCTTTTCCAATCGGCTCTACTACCCATGTTCACTGGTCTTTGAAACAACAAGAACATTCAGGTAAAAGCACTAGATTACAAGTTCGTATGCTTGATTTAGGCAAATTCCGTTCGGGAAAGTGTTGTATGATTTGTTTGTTATTTGGTTTCCGGTTGAGAATGCTTGTCATTAGTAAATTGTTTGTCAATGCAGCTCTTGATCCATGGGATCACCTGATGCACTATCCATTAAAACATCTCCTGATGCACTTCAATAGCTTTCAGCAGTTGGCCAAGGAGGAGTTTGGTCTTCATGAATTGTTTAGGCTTGAGGAGTTGTTGAAGAAGGGGCTTCATCGACAGGAGTTCTCCATTGGATCTCCTGATGCACGATCCTCGGAAACAGATGAATTGGAACAAATCCACACTGAATTGGTTGCTGGAATCCATTCCCGGCATTGGAGAGATTAAAAAATGGTATAATCTCAATGTTATTTTATCTACAACTCTTTGTCTTGCTTTTTTCCTATGACATTCATATACACACAGGTTAATGCCCAATCCTTTTTTTTTTCCTGCAGGTGCAGAGATTTCAGAAAGGGGAAGCAGCCCCAGGAGGTCCATATGCAATCCAGTGAACTTACTTCATCTCCACAATCTCCAAATGTCAATTCAATTCCACTTGATCCATCTTTAGGGTTTCTTAGGAGGGTGGAAGCATCAAGGTATAATACATTGTACGCCATTTAGTATTGAGTTGGAATATGCATGCTTTAGTACATGACAGGTCAATGAGTTTAGGGTAACAGAGTCGCCAATCTAAAGACACTCTAATAGGTGTTTGGTTTCCAAACGATCACTTCTTTTGGTGTCTGCACCAGATTTCTTTAACTTTATTTTCTTGTTTGGGGTGTTTGATTTAAGTTGGTTTTATTATATAGCCAATTTGCAGAGTCTGGTTACAAATAGATGGGCAAGTGAATTGGACATGACTATTTGGATTACTATACTTGCTTAATTTCAGATCTAATGACATGTATTGGTGTTTACTATTTAGGTGCCATGTAAAATGTTTGGTAGTAGATGTCCACTCAATTGCTGCAAGTATTGAAGTTAGTTTAGACCCCTTGAGACTTCTTCACCTTCTAAAAAGATGTAAGATTAGATTTTGTTGTATTGATATAGTACTTGTAAGTTGTAACTATATTTTTGATCTTGAATGCAGGAGAGATGTTGGTTGGTCTAACAAAAGCTCTTTTCAATGATGGCATATCAACCAGACTAGGCAGTTCGAACACCTTTCAGATTATCAAGTTCATGAAACAAATGGTACATGTGATGGATGCGACTGTAGTCATATCTCTCTTGCAACCTGCTCCAGAAACATTTGAGCTCTTTGATGACATTATCCTACGGTCAGTAAGCTTACTTATATGAACAATGTTGTTAAATCTTGTAGAGGAAACAGTATTTTTTTTCCTGATGCCATGGGGAGGTTTAACTGGACAGACCATTAGGATATAAGCAAGTGTGGAAGCCTAAGGAGTGGCTCTGGGCCGAATTCAGATGAACTTACTAAGCAGGGCCTGCATTTTTATTCTTCTTTCGATCATTGGCAAGTGATGTGATTAGCCATTGAAATTCTTGAATAATTATCATGGAATAACCATTACTGTAAATTAGGTTTGCTTGTTTACTGTGACTTACCCACTGAATTAATGACAAGTTCATTGTTTCATCTATTTCAGGATTTGGCAAACTGAGAGCACTTCTGGACAACACAGCAGTCAACCATCACCAGTTTCAGACCACCAAGAAATTGCATCCTGAAAGGTTTCAAAGCTTCATGGGCAGTTCAAGTGTTCAACTACAAAGATTCATCCACTACTTCAAAAAGGCCTCATGGTAACTCTACCACATTTATTTTGTCTTTGTAATTCATCTACTTAGTTATATTTGATGGATTGTTTAATCGATTAATTCAAACAGTTCCAAGGGGGATCACTAGCCTCCCTGAACTATAGATAAAGAGTGGAACACGGATAACCTTGTAGTGTGTGTTTCTCGTTAAGCCAAATCAGTGGGTTATAAGGCTTATAAATGTATTCTGTCTATTGGTATGTCGGTAGGGCAGTGGGAGAACTTCCAGCTTATTGTGCCTTTTTTTTCTAGAGAAATGCCTCGACAGAATGTCAAATTGTGCCTTTTTTTTTTTCTCTAGAGAAATGCCTCTACAGAATATGTCCATAGAGTGTCTCAGCTTGTCAGTGTAATGATACGCCATGTTAATATTAGATGTCCATCTTTTTCCTTCCTGTTTCCAATTGTTGATTCAATATCGTATCAGTTGATATGTTTAATTTCTTTAGCAGCACTTCGGTTTGTGCCTGCCGGTGTGCTGGCAGACAAAGGATTAAAGAAACGAATGAACGCTGCATATTTGGGATTCATGCCTAGCTTGGGCTCTCTCATTATAGGTGGGAAATGTCATTGTGATTTTGAGACTGCATTGACGAAGCCACCTAAAAGTTGCGATGACATGAAAGACTGGATAACAGAAGCACACATGTAATGATTGTTTTGATTTACATGGAGGGATAACAGAAGCACACCCGTAATGATTGTTTCTATTAGGGGCGAATGATTCTTGGACAATTCATTAAGGAATTTTATTTTATGTCTCCTTGCAACGTTGTTGTGGTTACAAAACATTACAAAATGCAACACATTTTTTGTTTGCTAAGAGGTCTTAAAATTCTAGTTCATGTTTCGAAACAATTGAGCAATTAAGAAAAGGTATGGAAAACGGTTTTGTATTTTTGATGTAATAAGTTCAACTTTTGGTATATTTGCTTGTGTCAGTCAGTTTTCATGTCTGCAAAGAAATTACAGATTTACTGTTGCCAACGGTCTAAACTGGCAATGAATTATTTTCGAGTCATTTCTCAAAATAACTCACAAAATATATACACCACGGTATATATTGTGCCCTTATCCACCAAGTAGATGGTAAATCTAAAACCACAGTAAGCCTTGAAGCCCTAACCCTAGGTATAAAATGGAAAAGTTCGAGAGATAGTTGGAATCAGTATAAAATGAGTAGATAGATCTGAGTTATTGGTGGATCCAAATACCAAAATTCTGAAACAAACCAAAGTGATCAGTAAACAATGGAGGATGTTAGAAGAAAAGCACTCAGAAGACCAAAAAAGAAAAAGAAGAAGAAACAAAAAGTTAACATCTTGAAGATGCGGTTGCAGAATGGGTTCAAAGGAACAAGTAAGTTCCGGATTTGATTTCCAATTTCGAGACACTTTTGCATAAAATCCTAATAAAATTCGGCTTGAATTTTAAGTTCTCTGACAATGCTTTTATTCTAAAGTCCTTTAATGCTGTTGAACTGAACTTCAGAGATATGCTTTATGTAAAATGTTCCCTGGCATCTACCAAACTTAAGAAATAATTTTGCTACTGTCTGGAGTCTGATATGTTTCATTCAATTGCTCAGAATTGAAATTTCGATTCATTGTTCAAAGTCATATTGTAGGAATTTGGGTAGGTTTATTCAGAAAATTTGAAATCAATGATGAATGAGGTTTATATTGCCTGGTTACAAATTGATGGGAAGTGTATTGGACATGACTATTTGGATTGCTATACTTGCTTAATGTTTGGTAGTATAGTCCACTCAATTTCTGCAAGTATTGAAGTTTGTCTAGTCAATTTTGACTCATAAAGTACTTTTGAACACAATATGAAGATGTAGAACTGTAGAAGCCATCAGAAAGCCAAGCACACAATGGGTTGGAAAATTTACTTCGGCACAAAGCTAAAATAGTAACATACATATGTTGGTCTTTACAGTCACTTTTCATTCGTGCAACTTAAAAGCTATTTAGAGGTTTAATATTTGGTCTTGGACTTGACTGTTCATGGTTGATATATTCCTCTGGTTTGTCCGTGTCTGTGTTACACAGATACTTCAAATGTATGCTCGTGTCCCGTGTCCATACGTATGGACACGGATACTGACACTGACACTCCCTGGACACTGCTTCAATAATAAGTAATTGAAAATTATTACTTTATTCACATAAAATACTTATGTGGTAGTAAATAGAAGGCTTAAGTTAGAAATACCCAGTGTAGCTGCCACATGTGTGGTTCTAATTAGAGCTCAAGTTAGCAAGCCAACTACCCATCACAACCTAAATATCTCACAAAAATCAGATCTAGCTCATTCCAATTTCAGTTTCAGTCACAACAAGCAATTACCTAATAGAGTCAATATTAAAAGTGAAGATGATGGAGATACAAAGCATTTAAGGCTGCAACAAAAACTTATGAATGGACAATTAACATTAGAATTGTGTCATCATTTATATTTCTGCATATCTTTTATTAGTTGTATTTTTATTTATGTGTACTACTGCCGTGTCCTCGTATCATGAATTTTTAGAATTGCCGTACTGGACACACGTATACGTGTCCGTGTCGGACGCCCGTGGCAGTTTCCATGTAACGCAGGTCCGTGTAAAACATTACAAAACTTGTCAAGGAACACTGTACATTTGTAGACTTTGGATAGTGCTACACCATGTTTTACGGCTGCAAGAATATCATGCAACTGCGTACTAGAAATTCTATTGATTTCCGTCGTCCATATGTGTGGCATCATAGTACTAGAATTTCTAATGAGATGGACTTTTCTGAACCAATTTGAAGCTTGTTTGTCAATAGAAAGTTACTGGAGATTCACCTTTCCAGAAAACAGTGTATGTCTATTCTTCTGTCATTTACTGAATTCTATGGAAGAGCGAGTCATAATTTTCAGAATTTGCTCATGATTAGAGATTTTTATTAGAGCTGGTATTTTTCTGCCACATACTGATTGCCTTTTATTTGGTGATCTTTTGGGGTTGTTATGATTTTTACTTGATTGAGTAGCATGTTAATGATACTGCAATCCCAATCCCATATGTACTAGCATTGGCTGCTAAACATGTTATCCTAGTTATTTACACTTGCTAAATAACTAGGATATTGGCAAGATCAGAATGAAAATTTGGATGCTGAAGGAGCAGAGTCTATTGGCAAACAGATTGAACACTTGGATTAGTTCTGATCATTGATTTTTAATGCATTATGCATGCTGCTAACTGTTTGATTGGGAGTCAATTTGTACATTCCATTATTTTGTTTTGCTAATTTCAATTCGAAATATTATGGTGCATAATTTCCAGAGCTATTTGTTAATGAAAATGAAGTTGAAGAAGTATGCCCAACAGATGAAGTGGAAATTTTAGTTTTATTTCTTACTACTTACCATCATTTCTCATTAATGAAGTGGAAATTTTACTTTCAAGGTTCCATTCTTCCAGTTCCAGATTTTGCATTTTGTTCCGGAAATGTACTTTTGCATATTGGTTGGCATTTGCAACTACTAAATGTGGCTAAATTTTAACATCATGGATAAGTTTGCACATGCTTAATGAAATTGTAAACTGGTTTTGAAGTGTCTATCTCCATCTAACAAACACCAGTAATATAACATGAAAGTTGTTCTATCCACTTCGTGCACTTGATTATCATCTGATCTTTTTCTTTTCTTTTATCACTTCATCATGTTTATCAATTGAGCCTACTCATATTAAGTTCACATATAAATGAGGAAAAAAAAAATTCAAACTGTTGAATTGTGAATTGAGGTTTTTATCATTCTGAGTAGTAGAAATGTCGATAAATGACCAAAACTGACAGTACCATACTTCACTATCTCATTTGACTCAGCTAGCAAAGAGAGCAAGGCAAGAAGAAGATGGTATGTGTTGCAAGAAACCTAAGAACTGTCTCGACTTTGGTAGAGATGATTGGGTTGATGGTATGAGTCTGCCAAAAACAAAGCTGATTTGGCAAAGTAAGAGTATGCATATGTTCACGTTACCAGTGATACATTCCCTCACTATCTGGATCAAGTATGTGGTGACAATCGCCTCCGAAACAGAGTATTTCTGGACATCATAACAGTCAACCATCAGCAGTTTCAGAACACCAAGAAAATGCATCCTGAGAGATGTCAAATTTTCGTGGCCAGTTCAACTATGAAGATTCATCCACCACTTCAAAGGCCTCATGGTAACTCTACCACATTTATTTTGTCTATATAATTCATATACTTAGTTACATTTGATGGATTGTTTAATCGATTAATTTAAACAGTTCTAAGGGGGATCACTAGCCTCCCTGAACTATGGAAGAGTGAAACATGGATAACCTTGTTGTGTGTGTTTCTTGTTAAGCCAAATTAGTGGGTTATTAGGCTTATGAATGTATGCTGTCTATTGGTATGTGGGTAAGGCAGTGGGAGAACATCCCCCCTTATTGTGCCTTTTTTTCTAGAGAAATGCCTTGACAGAATGTCCAATTGTGCCTTTTTTATCTAGAGAAATGCCTCAACAGAATGTCCATAAAGTGGCTCAGCTTGTCAGTGTAATAAAGCGCCACTTCAATATTAGATTTCCAGCTTTTTCCTTCCTGTTCCCAAGTATTGATTCAATATCATAACAATTGATCTGTTTAATTTTTATAGGACAACTTCAATTTGTGCCTGACGGTGTGCTGGCGGACAAATGATTAAAGAAACGAATGAACGCTGCATATTTGGGATCCATGTCTAACTTGAGTTCTCATTATAGAGGGAAATGTCATGGTGATTTTGAGACTGCATTGACGAAGCCACCTAAATATTGCAATGACATGAAAGTCTGGATAACAGAAGCACACCTATAATGAATGTTTCTATTAGGGGCGAATGATCTGTGAACAAGTCATCAAGGAAATTTCATGCTCTTTGATAAAGAAGTGAAAGCTCCCCTTGCAACATTGCTGTGGTTACAAAATGCAGCACATTTTTGTTTGCTAAGAGGTCTTAAAATTCAAGTTTATTGTTTCGAAACAACTGAACAATTAAGAAAGGGTTTTGTATTCCTGATGTAAAAATTCAACTTGTGGTATATTTTCTTGTCAGTCAGTTTTCATGTCTGCAAAGAAATTACAGATTTACTGCTGCCAAAGATCTTAACTGGCAGTGGATTATTTTTTAGTCATTACTCACATTTCTTGGTTCAATTCAATTTTGAACTCAGCAACTTCTGCATCACAGTGAGTCATGACTCTATATATCCTGCCCTTATCCACCAAGTAGATGGTAAAAATAAAACCACAGTAGGCCTTGAAGCCCTAACCCTAGGTATAAAATGAAAAAGTTTGAGAGAGGATTCAAAGCTCAAAGATGCAGAGACTATGAAATGAGTCAATAGATCTGAGTTATTGGTGGATCCAAATATCAAAATTTTGAAACAAACCGAAGTTATCAGTAAATCAAAGATATGGAGTATGTTAGAAGAAAAGCACTTAGTAGAGACAAAAAGAAAAGGAAGAAGAAACAAATTGGTGTATGCACTGATTGAATAATTGGTATGAGCGGAATCGGAAAAACTAACATCCTGAGGGGTAAAGAACCTATTGCAGAATGAATTGAAAGGAAGATCACAAGTTAGGGTGTTCGGTTATATGGCGGTCTGTTCGGATCACTTGAGACTTCCTCACCTTTTACATCTGCCGCACTGAAACCCAAGAATGCAGTGCTCTTAGGTGACTGCACTTGGTTACGGAAGATAAATATTTGGGGAATCTGATGTCAACCTCTAACAACTAACTTGATCATAATCATCATCATCATCATCTTCAATGCTTCAAGGATCCATGGATATAGGTTGTTGTTCCATTGTATTGTACAAGTAAGTTCTGGTTTTGATTTCCAACTTCAGAGTTGTGCTTTATGTAAAATGTTCCATGGCATCTATCAAACTTAAGAATTTTTTTTTGCTATCTTTCATTCAATTTCTTAGAGTTGAAATTTTGATTCATTGTTCACTTCAGTCAAAATCAGATCCCTCAAACAGAAAACCAACACCAAGCATAATTCAAATACTAAGAAAAACACAAGTCTTTACAAGAACATCACCAGTGTTATCACCAGTTTAATCACATCACAAGGAAACATAAACAAGCAAAATACTAAACCAAATACATCCAAAAATCCATGACTTCCTTTACAACCCATTTGTACAATAAAACTCAAGGCTGTAAACTTGTACTCCTTATTGCTAAACAAAGTCAGATCACCTTCCCTACTGAAATTCTTCAAACTGCTTCGCTTTTCAAGATTTTGTTACCTTCAGATCTCCAAAACCATACCATGCTCCACAAAACATTAACCCGAAATACAAAAAAAAAAAAAAGAACTACAAAAGAACTTACCACCATATGCAAGACGTTGAAACTCCTTTCTCCATACCATCATTTCCCTCATAAATTTTCACGAAGATGCACAAGAATGACTAAACATTCTAAATCTAACGAAATTAATGGTATTCCATGGAAGATCAATCTGAGTCTGGATCAGAATCTTCCTCACTTTCACTGGTGTAATTCAACTCATCAAATATGTAATAGGGAGTTGTTCCATCATCCTCATCTGAAGTGGTGTAAGGCCCCTGGAGATCTTCATCCCCATCTTCCTCTTCTTCATTTCCAATGTTATCTTCAACATCACTACAAGGAACTGTTGGACCAGAGAATACAGGATTCTCATCAATATCGATCCAATCCATAAATCTCCTCTCCATCGGAGTCGACATTTAGTGGCTCTGACATGTTTTTTGCGAACTTTCGAGGATTGTAGGTCTTCTCTGCTAGATACTGATCATACATGGCATCCTCATATTCCTGCCTTTTCTTCTTCTCTTTCTCCAATCTTCTTGCTCTTTTCTTCCTCTTCAAATAATTATCACTACTCTCTTCTTCCTCATATTTATAAGATTCTTTCTTCTCTTCATTCTCACTATCACTCTCAGTCATGCTCGAGTTTTACCCCATGAAGTCTTCCAGTCTCCCCTTCTCTAAAGCCTTTACATGTGTCTACGTGCATCAAAAGCCTCAACTTTCCTTAGCCAGAGTTGGAATTCCTCATCATTCTCTACCCTCAATCTGTCATATTCCTCTTTCTCCTCTTGTGCCTTTTTCTTGGGTTTCTCCTGATTCAAATATTCAATCAGATTCTCCATCTCAGTGCTTGTCAAAGAGTCAATTGCAGTTTTTGCATGTCGCATGGCTATAGAATCTGATGATTCACCGAAATTCCCACCTCCGACAGAACTTGAAGCATCTTCGGCCATTTTTCCTAATAAAATTATCTATAACTTCTTTTCCTTTCTCTTTTTGGTATAATTCTGGGATTATCTTCTTTTCTCCCTTAAATAGAGGTGGTAGATTAGACATAAATGACTCTTTATGGCTCTTGGTCAAGCATCTTGTCACTTGGCGATTCACGCCCCTTTAATGCCATGCGCAACGCTCCAGCTTTCATCATTATCCTGCTAAACCCTATTTTCAAAGTTTAAATTTAGACGCTTCAATTTCCTTTAATTCTGACGGGAATACTGTTAAGAGGGGATTAATTAGACTTCTTATATACACCAAATTCTCGGATCCGTAACAGACCCGAGCCGTTACTAAAACGGGTTGTAACGGCTCTTGCCTATTGCAAAAGTGGGTGTTACATTTTTTTGTAACGGCAATGGGGCCGTTTATTTTAATTTTGGTTATAACGGCTCTAGTAATAAGTGGGGTCGTTACGAATTTTACACGTGGTAACAACAGGGTCGTTATAAATATTTTTGTAACAACGTGGTCGTAACACTCGGAGCCTTTACTACGTGGCGAATTAGTAACACGAGTTACTACGTGGCAAGTTGAAACTTGACTTTAAGTCGCTATTTATTTTTTTTGTAACAAAAAATTTCTTCTAGTCAACCTTGACTAATTTTGACCAAGTCAAGGCCGATCGCAAGTTCATTTTCTCATTTTAAATAAGCCGAAATTCCAAATACCCTACATATACCTTCCAATCCATTCATCATCCACATTCAACGATAATTTCTTCAATTAATTCATTTCACACATTCAATCCATTCATATCAGGTTCATATAAAAAAAAATTGAAATTTTCCTAAGTACCATTTTTTTTTGTTAAGTATCAAATTTCTAAGAGAATACATAGAAACTTACTGTCTACATAGAACTTATAAGATAGAAACTTACTAACTGTCTACATAGAACTTACAAAACTTTAAGTCGCTAAGGGACCTTATAATCGCTTTGTTCTCCAAGCCTTTCCAATCAAAAAAAAGAGCATCATTCAAAAACTCGCGAACACAAAAACCGTATACTTAGATGTTGGGTAAGCAAAAACTTTTCTCGCTTATTCAAGAAGCGAGGTGTATAGTAGTTTAGGTCGGATAACAACATGTATTTATAATTACATCACTCTTGACGAAACTAACCGAAAATCTAAGAATATATATGAAATGAAACATCAAACTCAAAATACATTGGCATCATCTAGAATGCATGTTAACATCGAACTCGTAGAAATCGATACAAAACCATCAAATTTAAAATCACAATTTCTCGCTTACAAACTTATGAGGTCTAATATGCTTTATAGAAGGACAAGGGTGTTCAAATAAGATGGCATGTACTTGTCCCAGTTGATATTAATAGACAAGTCCCATATGAAAACAAATCTCTCGAAAATTTTACCATTAAGCACTTCAACCCCTTGAAGACGTAAAGCCTCCATCTTACATCCGGCATGCGAGCATTCGAAAGGTTCAAGAAAATAGGAGTGTCACACTCAAGCTTTGATTAATCGATCGTTTAAACTCATAAGAATGCTGGTTTTAATATTATTTTTGTGACTTGAAGAAGAAAATAGAGACTAAGAATGACCACCACAAATGTAATTGCATCTACCGCACCACCATTAAAATTGAATGAGAAAGAAATAAAGGAGTAACATATAAATTAGAGAAATATCTTACCTTTTACACGATTAGTTTCTTCAGCAAGCTTCCCTGTAGCTCAAATGAAGGCTTTTGTCAGAATCTAAAAAATTTATGTAAGGTCACAAAGACTGAAGGTTGCCTAACTCATCTTCCAGAAAACATCAAACCTAAATGACTTCATCCAACCTCAAAAAGACTTCCTTTATCTTCAATAAATTCATTATACCGGAAAAAGAAAAATATTAATAGTTTCACCTTAACAAAGGTTGTTACTAGCTACGACCTTTTGTCCCTAAGAAAAAGTAGCAACTTGACACCACATTACCTTGCGAATAGCATCAAGCTCATAGACTATAACTTGATAAAACTGACCCTCCATCAAAGAAACTCAGCTTGAAGTCTCTTTACAAAAGAAAGGAAAAAGTGAAGTACCTGACTTACAGTTTCTTTCCGGTTCAACTCCGACTCCACGCCTTTTAACTTCTTACTCAGACTCCAGAGGAACAACATAACCCACACATGAAAAACATAATAAAAGCAGAAAGATCAAATCGAGCCTGAGAAGCGTGCTTCCAAGATACTAATTTAGGCATTTTGGTATTGAACTTAAAAAACGTGACTTAGCGCAGCTTTCAAAATGCTTCTTGGAATGAAATGACAATGTACTGATACCGTTGAACGGTTCACCACAATCATTTGGATTTATAAAGTTTGTCACCCCAAATGCCTTTCCGAATCAAGAACCACCATATCAACAGATCATAATTTTGTAAGTAAACAAACAGACAAAGAGACAAGATGCTAGAAGCCGAGCTTTTGATTACCTTTTCGATTTTTCAGGATTAGTGTCAATCCCAATTATTCTAGATGCACCTCTTAGTCTAACACCTTGTGCAACCTATTCATACAAAAATTTCAAAACCAACTGTAGTGTGTCTCTCATTACGTAATAAAAACTATTCCCAAGATTGGAGCTCCTACAAGTTTTCATAAAGTTCCCAATACTTACAGAAAGGCCACAGTTCCAAGGCCAAAATAGCTACATTTGATCCTTCTGATATGTCAAAGAACCTTCCAAGCAAAGCACCAAGACCTAGTAAAACGAAACCTAATTATCAAATGTATTCATCGCTTGACCAAATTATATAAGTTAAGTTGCAGCTAAGAATGTTGGCATTTCAAGCAATACAAAAAGAACAAAAGGGAACTAAAGTGTTTGGTCCGCTAACAAGATTATCTTCGAAAGGTACAAACTTACCTGAACCACTCCAACAACCGAGCAAGCAAATTTTCTCTAATGGCACAGTTGCACTAATTTTAACGGCACATCCCGAGTGCACCACTGTATATTCACTAAAACTTGAAATAGCACAGTAATGATAAATGGGTTTTCCTTTTATTGAGAAGCGAGTTTTTTGATCACTATGCATAAGCCCTCTCCTTTCCATTCCCAATACTTGGCGCATATTGCTCTTCCCTGAGGTGCAGTGTTTGCATGTCATGCATTCTCCAATGAATATCGTGATTACATGATCACCCTCATTGATCTCGGTGACTCCTCCCCAATGCTCTCAACTATCCCGTCAAGTTGCTAGGATTCACTTAGAGGTCACAATACATTATTGGAAAATATACAAGCGCGAGTAAAACCTTTGTTACACGACTTTATCTCATAACGTTGATAGAAAGGACATTTTTGTCCTTACCCTAAATTTTCAATCGGTGTCATTGATTTCTCGAAATGATATAAGTTTCATAACTAGATCTTTCCTCAAGCTCGCTTAGTGCTGTTCCTAACTAGCAACTAAACAGAAATAAATATGAAATTGGTAACATTAACTCATTCGACGAATCAAGGCTTATTGAACTAGTATCTCAGGTCTAAACTCAAGTGCATAGTTAAAGATGCCTTAGCACCCATAATCGATGAATCAAGACTAACGAAACATTATTACACACATTTTAATTTAGCATGCATCTAACTACGTTTCTTTATTTACATAACTACATTTCAATTTTGCTCTTTTGTCTCATACTTCAAAAAGGCATAGCCGCCCGTAACAATAACAAACCCGTAAATAGAAAACTCAAACCCTAAAATGATGATGAAAGACTTGCGATGACGAAATACGATCATGAAATCGAAAAACCCTAAACTCGATTAATAGATGATGAAATCGAAATCGTATTAGAAAAAACGATTCACGGATGTAACCCTAAAAACAGATGATAAAAACCCAATCGAAACCGATGAAGTGATGATGATAAAACACTTATCCAATCGAAAACCGATGATTGATTGAAGATCTGTTAACCCAATCGAAACAGATGAATAACCCAATCGAAACCATAAACTCTGAGAGGGAAGAGAAGGAGAGGCGGGAGGAGAAAATTAGAGAAAAAAATAAATGAAAATGAGAAGTTAAGTCGATGATTGAGATAACTGAGAAATTTCTGAGATAGTTTCTCTGCTGTCGATTATTGAAGATGAAGTTTCATTAGGATTTCAAAGAAGAGAGGCAAGACATCAGGAGCAGAAAAGGGAAGAGAAATGAAAAATGAAAAATCGATATGTCGATTCTCATTAAGGCATGGGATGAAGAGGGGCACGATGTGAATGACACACGCAGGAGAGGAAATATCCCTAGTTTTACTCATCTTGGGTGGAAAAAATAATGGCACGCATGTGAATGGCACACGCAAAATTGCAAGTGTTACCACCCTGGTGTGACCAAGCGTGCAGGATCGGCATGCCTAGAAAAAATTCGTAATGGCTTCACCCTTTACGAATTTTAAAAAATTAGTAACGACTTCTCGCTGTTATTAATTTTTTGTAACGGCCATTTGTAACTGGGAAATTGTGAACGCACTCCATAAGTCCGTTACATGAATCCTCGGAATTTGGTGTAGTGATAGTTGAACAATTTATCCTGGGGTTTTAATTAAAACTTCATGTTTTATGCGCAGATTCAGAACAAGAAGCACCTGTTGGGAGGCACCACTTTTATTTGGGGTATCATGAATAGTCGGGTTATAGACCACATCGATTAGAAAACTAAACCTCTTCAAACCACAAAACTATCTTTTTTTATCACCACCAGTAGATCAGTAAATCACCACACAAATTTTCACCCCTCCCAATTTTCTTTACCCTACACAACTTTGTTTATGACACTTGGACGGACGTGTACAACCAATCAGGTTTAAAATTCGTGTAATGCCAAAGCTCTTAAATGTTCAACAACCTTCATGCCTACGTACGTGGATGACGTACTTATAACAAAGATAAACTATTTGTTTGCGAGTACTCTCTGCATGGCTCTTGGGTACAATTATCACGTGAAAACCAAGCCAAAGTCCCTATCAACCACTCCTAGGAAAGATATCAGATCATCTTATAGCCATGTAAAGAGCTTTTTGTTTGAATACAAAAATTTGGACCCTTTCACAAAATCACACCTTTCCAAAACCCTCTCCTCTGCTGACCAATTTCAACTCAGTCAGAATTCCAATTTTAAGGATCAAAGCAAGTTTGATAGAACAACTAAGTTCCAAATACACATTGGTCTGATAGAACTGTATCATACCTGCACCTGTACAAGAATCTTTTCTTTTTTATCTTATTATTTTAATACCAAGCTAATCTCTTGCTTCTGATAAAATCATTCTCCTCTCCATATCCATTATTATCTATATGGAAATATCTCCACCCCAACCTTCTCATACTCCTGAAAACCTTGAAATTCAAAATCTCACTAAACAAATGGCTAATAAACTGAAACTACCTTCCACCTTAACAATACTAGTCTATATTGATAAAACTGTTATCTTGGCTGAAGATGATAATAATTGGAAATGGTGTATGGTTGGCTATGTATGCAGCGAAACCCTCATCCCTACCTCTTCAATCCGTTATTATAATGTAATCAATGGCCTTTAGCTCAACCACCTACTGTTACTACATTCAATGGCTTGAGAAACAAGGTCCTTATTCGATTTCTAGCTGAAAGTGATTTCAACAGAATTAACTCTCAAAGACCGTGGTATGCTTGCGGTCATCTAATGGTTCTCAAGATTGTTCCAATAAATGGCTGTCCAACAAATCATCAAATTTCATTCACTGAAGAACTATTTTGGCTCATTCTATGCAATATCCCTAAGGAGTATACTGAATTTGAAGATCTTCAACAACTTACTCTCAAGATAGGCGAATTAAACACCTTATGGAAACCACCCTCTTAAGAAGAATGTTAAGGTTTGTATTCGAGTTTGTGTTCAAAAATCTCTACAACTGGTATTCCACTTTTCACAACAGGAAGAGACCATCCCTTCCTAATTGAATGCAGATACTATAAAGTTCCTAAGTACTTTTGTACTTCCTGTCGAGTTCTAGATCATAAAGATGTTAACTTTCCAGCTTGGAAGGCAAAACAAAAGTTAATTCAACAAGCAGCTGCTTCCAGTTCAAAATATGTTCTTCGAGCAGTTTCAAAGTTAATGATGCCAAGAAATCAAGAAGCTCAACCTTCTCAGCCAACTTCCAACCTGGTAATACAAGATTTCATCATGTCTCCAGTTGAAGTGGTAAATGAAACCCAATGATGCTCTTGATCAAGATAACTCTAATGGAAAAGCTAAAGCCTCAGTTAAACACTCTGAAAACATCTCTCAGAAAGGAGTAGATAATAGTTTTCAAATGGGCCCTTTTGTTAACCGATCCACTGCGTTGAAGATCTTTGACGTTGGGTCTGTTCAAAGAAACCCTTCTCACTTGAACAATGGGCTTCCTGTCATCTTTAAACAAAGTTACAACCTGTAATGTTACAATGTTGAAACATCAAGAACTCGCCTCGAATCGGTGAACCGAGGTCCAGTTCGAACCACTAACTCATCAAGAAGATTCAAAACAGCGGCGGTTCCAACAAACCAAAATACTATTTCTAGAGAAGAAGTTATTTCTGCTGCGGCTGAGCATGATGCTTTGACCAATCTCAAAAGGAAAATTAACCTAAGATCAGATTTGAGAAAACGTACTAGAGCTAGTAATTCATCCCTAGTTTTTTTTTTTTTCTAAGTCACAAATTTTATTAAGAAAAACCAAATTCAGTTACAAAGATTCATATAACAATGATAAATACAAACAAAAATTACACCACTTAGACTAGTGCTAACATTTTTCCTAGTTCATCATGTACTGAATCTGTAGTATGGCACATCTGGCATTTCAACTCTCTTAAGAAAGAGAGGCCTCACTAGTGGAAAATGGAAGTTAAACCACTGTCAAGACAAGAGGTAATATCTTTAAAAACGACTGTGTTCATCAGTTGGAATCTGGAAGTGGTTTTTTCCAGAACGACTGTGTCTGGAAAAAGTTGAATTCTTTAAAAAAACGAATTTCATTGACAGTCTATCGATACTTACTAACAGACACAGTAGTTTTTATTGATGATATTTAATTAAAAAAATGATTATTGGTTCAGCTGAATCCAAAGCTGATTCAACTGAATCAAAACCTAAAATATGAATCAAAAACTAAAAGCTGAATCATTAATAATGACTCAAAACTGAATTTAACAAAATTAAATAGATAATGACTTGAAAACTAAATTTGTATAGAAAAGTGTACAGAGTTTACAATTTTACCTATCTAAAATACTTCGAGTTATATTCATATTACACGATTTAGAACCATGAAGTTTCAACAATAAGTTGAAGGTAAGACTTCCCCATCTAAACCTTCATCTTCTGACAAACCGTCTCAAATCAGGTCCATCACTCCAGCCCTAAGCTGCAAACACACGAAAAAAAACAAACAAGACTACAACAATTAACAATAAAAAGGAGAAAAGATATTCGAGATCAGCATTGCCTACTACTACACATACAAGTATCCCCTCAAATTATAATTTAAAGAAAACATATGAACAACAACTACTTGGCATATGTAAAACATCCAGTCCATAACTCATAAAGAAATTGAGATCTGATAGAAGTCTTAGGAGAAAATCCACAAGCTTCACCAATTGAGATCCTTACTCACCGACTTGCCAGCTTGACACTGTAGGAGGTCCATAGTTGCATACATTACCATTTATATGATCAAACTTTAATTCCACCTGCAAAAAATTCAAACAAAATGAATTCAAAACAATAACAACATAATAATTATACATAAACAATTCAACTTGTGAAGAAAATATGAGAACTTTCAAATAATTAACAATTGTGTCCTATTCCTGCTCCATTTTAAAGACAGTGTAGTGAAAATACATTGAACTTTAAGAATTAAAGAAGGGTATGAACCATATGCAATCAAAGAATAAGCCAAACATCTCTGGATAAGGTACCTGATTGAAATGTTGTTGCAGTTTCTCATTTGCAAAATTGACACAACTGCTCAAAACTGTGAGATTGAACATATGCAAGATAATACCATCAAATGAGCAGTTATGTCCTATGAAACAATAATATAAGCAGGAAATTGTCAGTAAATCTTTTAAATGTACAAATTACACTTACAATCCTTCTGCTAATAATGTACATGTAATCACAACATATTAAAGAAAGATTAACGATGGAATAAGAATTTAATTGTAAGTAAGTATTTTGACAAGAATGTATGCTTAGGTACTTGGGAAAGAAACTAAGTTTATCCCCAAGTTTAGTCTTCAATTAAAGAGGACACGCTGAAAAAGAATTTACGGACACTAAAAGAGGAAATGGAGTTCACATTCGAACACTAAAACGAGTGACAGATCTTCTTTGTAGAACCTAGCACAAGGACACTTTAAGCAATTCACGAAAGCTAAAATCTATTGAACATAAAATTGAAGAATACCATGCTAGGGTGAAGGATCAAGCTTACCTTGGGCATATTGAAGAGACTCTACCATTTCTGCAGATCTGGCACCACACCAGGTAACTAATAATCCAAATAAACCAGTAATGATGATTACCATTTCGGTTAGATGCAATTGAGAGTCTCAACATACATCGTAATTCAATATTTTTAAATAACTACTTGGAATAAAAACTATTGGTCGATGGCTTGTCCCATATAATCTTCCTAGGTTTTGAAGTATAAATCATGTTTGAACTTGTTTGAAGAAATTTTGCAACAAACTTACCTTGTTAAAAGTATGAACTTAAATAACGATGTTCACCTATCTCCCTGTAGGGAATGTCCAAACCAATGGCTTCCCTTCATTTAGGAGTCTTTACTTTCCAAATACAGAATGCAATGGATAACATTCGGCTTCCAATCTGCAGAAGCAAAATAATTTCAGTATTAACAGTATCCTCTGCTACGACAACATAGATAATAATAAATATTCACTCAAGGTGACATTGCTCATTTACCAAACTAAACTAGATGGCTATGCCGCAGTGCAACGTGTCACTACATCTTTCTGCAGAGAATAACTTTTGACAAGCTAAAGGACTAGATGCGAACATTACAAGCTTATTCTGATTAGGTACACTAACCTTTCAGGTCGTACCATCGCAGCGAAGGGAAAGACAGCTTCTCCTAAAACCTCTACCATCCGGTGAATAAATGACATGACCTACATATTACCGAAATCAGTACCATGTAACAGATTCCTAAACAGAACAAGAAGCCTGGCTCAAACTCAGGGTTACAATTCGGACTACAAGTTCTATTTTCATTTTGATCCAAAAATCATGTTATACGGATAATTCTTTCTCTTCAGTTTTCTATTTTGAGTTTGAACCTATTATTTAAGCTCAGCTAAAGATAGTATACTACCTTACTCTATAGAGGATCAACTTTAGGAAACACCACAAGAATTTGAAGGAGAACATCCAAACTCTGCCACAAAGAAAAACCAGAGTAAAAATTTAGACATGTCACCAAACTAACGCAACATAAACATGTTTGATATGAAGATAGTAGTATAAGGAAATGCAAGTCCACATTAGCTTAATCTTATGGTGGCACATAAGACCTCACATCAGGAAAGTTCATGCGGATGTTGGTGCACAAAACAACTATATTTTAGGATCAATTTCCTAATAAAGTAAATACTGATAATTGGAAGAGAAGAATCACAGTCTCCAATGATGGTGAGTTACAGAGGATCCCCCATTCCTTTAGGGCTTCAGCGAACGTCTTGTCACTGCTAGTCGCCCTAAAGAAACCACATTTATCTTGGGTGAGAAACATTATATAAAGTAAAGAGAGCAAACACGGAGTGGACCTAACAAAAATAAACCAAGAGTATACAAATTAGTGGACTCAACAAGAATACCTTGCTCAGTGCATTAATTGCCATGATTAATTGTTGTATATTAGCAACTTTAGCATAAGATTCTTCCTGATTTTGTACGTTGGCATTTAAAAGCAGCATCTGGACCTGAATAGAAGGGAAATTAGACTAGAAAGTAGAAAAACATTATCTAAATTCACTAGACGAGAGTGAAAGTTACTCCATGCATGTAAGAGCAGTGAACACGAATTTTCCAACTAACAGATATGTCTTCCCCTGCCCATCTAATAACTTTCCTTAAGAAAGGATTCATCCCTTACCTGATTTCATAGAGGGATAAACAGTGATGACAGATACTCGGCTTGCTTCTCTTGTGGTACACGTACATCTTCCATCCCAATTAGTAAGCCAATTGCCTACACTCCAGTGGCAGTAAATCAGAAAACATGGGCAAAACCTATGGACTGACGAAAGAAAAAAACTTGTAAGAATATACCATGCATACCTCAAATATGCTATCATGGACCCTGACGAAAGTATACAACGAGACAAGTTTAAGAAGAATCCCTAATACTAGATGCCCAAAAATCAAGCTAGCAAACTGAAATAGGATGGAAAAGGCTTTACTTACCCATGGAATGTTCAAAAGAATGAGCTTTTCGCCAATCTAAATGACCCGTTAATGCCAATGCATACTTTGCCATATCGATGTCCTGTATCAAAAATCCCATTAAACAAATTTTCAAAACTGTAACAAAAAATGCATCGAAATAACTTTTTATTTCTATTTAGATTAGCATTGAGACTCACATAGGCATACCATCCTCATCACGAGCTTTTTCTCTTCAACTTCCTACCAATCAGAAAACATATTAAAAATGGTGAATATGTCTACCACGAAATAGTAGGAAAGCGATGAACTGAAGATTGCTATCACTGATGCAACACAAAAAGAAACCAATGCAACTCAAAAACCCCTATTTTTATCAAAACTATAACAACATAAAATTTTCCAACACAGGAACCCTAATCCAGTAACAAACCAAAACCCATATTTATCAAACACAAAAGGCATCATATTTACTAAATCACCAAGTAATGATCTCACAAAGAAACCAAATGATTAAACCCTAGCTTGATCAAACAAGAGAAAGTTGTTATCCTTCTCCTTTATTGCTCCAATCTATACAAATCACAAGACAAAACAACTTAAATTTAAAAAAGAAGAACCCAATATAGATTTAATCATGAATTGATCTTTGTTTTTGTTTACCAC
Source organism: Papaver armeniacum (assembly GCA_023531295.1). Taxonomy (NCBI): domain Eukaryota; kingdom Viridiplantae; phylum Streptophyta; class Magnoliopsida; order Ranunculales; family Papaveraceae; genus Papaver; species Papaver armeniacum. The sequence goes on from JAJJWW010017213.1 coordinate 327,544, forward strand.
CACCGATTTAGTTGGATTTTTCTACTTCTTTGGTGGCTGAATAAAAAGACAATACACACAATCAATAAAACAAAGCTAAGAAATTAACAAACGAATAAATAAAAAATGAACAAATGCACAAACTGGTAATGAATCAGAAAATAAAATTGAGATGAAATCGAAGCTTTTAGGTTTACTAAGATCAAAAAAAATTCTCACGAAATTTCAATTCCAAATGGATACAATAATCAATTGAACTAAAACGATAAAGAGAGATGATATTTATCTTTCGATTGAGTTATTGCCGATGAATCTTTGTTTTTGGTTGGTGTTGATGATCTTCATCGCCTCTTTTTCACTGATTCGGGACAAACATTCAAGAGACGATATGGTTATAATAGAGAAAAGAGGAGGCGAACCCTAATATTAAAAGTTTTGATTCACAAGATTCAGAAGCAGGTTGATACAAAAAAAAATTAAGAGAATTAGAGAGTCAGCTGAGAGAGATAAGTGAACGAAGAGGGTGCAGACGAGATATAGAGAGATAAGGTTTTGTTTCTTTTCTCTTTCCGTAGAAAACTCTAGCCCTCTCAGTGGTACTTCAAATTATGATTTTTTTACTAAAATGCCACTCAAGAAATCTACTGTGACAGAAACTAGTTCAAGTTTTCCGTACTTTTTCTTAGTAAAACAACTGTGAGTCACGGCATTATGCTTAACTACAGCCCAATAGCAGTGGTTTTACCAAAGCCCAGGAAGTGGTTTAAAACCCATTTTCCACTAGTGCCTTCCAATATGTATAACTCTGTCACCAACTGCCAAATCAGCTCCTCTCTTAGCAAGTAAGTCAGCTGAAGAGTTAATCTCTCTATAGCAATGTTCAAAATGAACTTCAGTGATTTGTTGATAAGCTCTGAGCCATCTATCTCTAATACACCATGGTATAATGCCCCTATTGAATTGATTTATCACTGTCTTTGAGTCTTACCTTATGATTATTCTTTTGAACCTCCAAGTTACTGCCCATTCCAAAGAACAAAATACTGCAAATATTTCTGCCATGTAGTTGGTAGCTATTCCTATACCCCCTGAAATTGTACCCACCACCTGACATAAATGATCTTTGGAACAAATACCAAAACCTGCATCCTGGGTTTCCAAATGATGCACCATCATAACAAAATAGAATATAACCCATTCTTGTCTGAGTCCAGAATATTTCTTTGATGCATCTATACCTTGTATTTCTAACTCCCAGTCTAAAGAAGAAGATAATATCACTATCATATTGGTGCCCCCATCTGGTGCCCTTCATTTTGTTTCCACCCTCATTCACATATTGTAGAATTCTATGCTTAAAGTTATTGATAGTAGGTTCAATATTCTCAAAGAAATATTGAACCTAATTAATCTGATGCTTTTGAACCTGATTAATTCATCCCTAGCTAGCATTGTGGTAATCCCAAATCAATCTGATGCTTCTGAACCTGATTATGCTGCTCTTTGTACTCCTATTACCAAATTTGGATATCTCCATGCTATTAACCTTTCTACCCGCACTCTCAATACCCATTCCCTGGTCGACCCCTATGGCAACTATAATGTTCATGTCAATGATACATCAAGTAACAACGGCGTCCGCAATAATTCCCTTCATGAGGCATCTTCTCTGAATCTCGATTCTACCCAAGCAACTAGTCAAATTGGAGGTTCAAATAGGTCTGCTCTTGATGGTGGTTCTGCTTCCACCACTTAGGTAAAATCTAATCCTTCCCCTCCTACTATTGATCCTAGTAATATTGCCACAAATTCCAACTCCTATCCTGTTAATAATGTTAATGTCATCGGTTGGAACATTAGAGGTTTGGGCAAAAAAACAGCTAATAAGGAGCTTAGCTTATTGTGTAGAAATATTAACCCTGATATCATCTTCTTATCGGAAACTAAGATGAATAAAGATTTGGCTGCTAGAAGATTAAAAAATTTTTTGGTGCCCTTGTACCTTTAACGTACCAAGTATTGATTGGAGTGGTAATCTTTTTCTTGCTTGGAAAAAAGAAATTCAACTCAATGTTATATCCTCTAGTCTAAGGGGCATTTACGTCACTATACTGATATCATCCATTCAAAAGTTTGTCATTTACACTTCATATATAGTGAACCAAATAGCAATCTTAGACAGACCTTTTGGGAAGAGCAATGCCAACTACCTAAACCTCCCTTAGATGAACCTGTTTTCTTTATAGGTGATTTTAATGCTCTACTAAGTACCGAGGATAAAAATGGGGGAGTAGAAGTTGATTACTCTGATTTCTTTAACCTTAGGAATTTCTGTGATACTCTTGATTTACATGATCCTGGTTTCTATGGTCCTAGGTTTACTTGGTCTAATATGCAACAAGGTCCTGATCTTATTCTTGAACATCTTGAGAGATGTCTTATTAATTCTGTAGATGAAACCCTCTTTCCTAAGTTGTGTGTGAATAACCTGCCTACAAATTCTTCTGATCACTTTCCTATGCATATTGGGTTTAACTATGATAATGTTTGAATGCCTAGGCCTTTCTATTTTATGGCCATGTGGATAGAAGATCCTACTTGTAGAGATATTATAACAAATTCTTGGTTTGTTAATGTGGTGGGATCTCTTGCCTATAAACTAAAAGCTAAACTCTTAAGTACAAAAAAAGGTATGCGTGATTGGAACAAATCTTCATTTGGCAATATCCAAACCAATATTTCTACTACTAGGAAAGAATTGGTTGATTGCCAGACCATAGACCCTACAAATTGTAAAGCCATCTCTAGACTTAAAGCTAGATTGGAATATCTCTATAATCTGGAAGAACTCTATTGAAAAGATAAATCCAGAGAGGTTTGGCTCATGGAAGGTGATAGAAATTCACCATATTTTCATCGAGTCACCTTATTCAGGAGAAAGAGAAATGCTATTAGTTGGATTAAGAATGCTGCTGGAACTACTCTAACTGATAGAGATAGTATTAGCACTTCTTTTATTGATTATTTCAAAAGCTTATACTCCTGTCCTCTCAACCACAACAATTTCAAGATGAAATCCTCTTGGATCTCCCTGTTAAATTTTATGAGAGTGATAATGCTTCCCTCAACTCCGCTCTCACTGCAGAGGAGATAAAAAAATGTTGTTTTTCAAATGGGAGGTAAAAAAAGCAACATGCCCTGATGGCTTTACTGGTTTGTTTTACCAAAAAAATTAGGATATTGTGGGATAAGTTGTGGTTGATATGACCCAAACCTGCTTTAGAACTGGGAATATTGCTAAAATCTTTAACCATACTAATATAGCTCTTATCCCTAAGGTCCCTCTAGCAGAGTTGGTCTCTCAATACAAACCCATAGGGCTTTGTAAATTTATTTACAAAATTCTTTCTAAAACTCTAGCTAACAGATTAAAACCCTTTATGAACAATATCATTTCCCAAAACCAAAGTGCTTTTGTTCCTAAAAGAAGTATCTCTGATAATATTCTTCTTGCTAATGAGGCTATTTATTTTGTCAATCATCATGACAAAGTTCCTGGCATTGCCGCCATTAAACTTGACATGTATAAAGCTTATGATAAGCTGGAATGGACTTTTCTTGAAAAGGTTTTAAGAAAAATGGGTCTTTCTGACCATTGGGTCAACTCATTAATCAGTGTGTTTCCTCTATTTATTATTCTGTTCTTCTTAATGGTAGCCTTGCTGGCCTCTTCAAGCTAGAGAGAGGTCTAAGACAAGGAGACCCCCTGTCTCCATACCTATACATTATTTGTTCTGTGGCTTTGTCCTCCTACATTGATGCTCTTACTAGAAAAGGGATGGTTGAAGGCATAAAGGTGTGTAAAAATGCTCCTTCTATGACACACCTTCTTTTTGCTGATGATTCCCTGCTCTTTTCTAAAGATACTATTAAGGATTTCCAGACTATGAAGGAGTACCTTCAAAAGTACTACTTGGCTTCAGGCCAAGAAATCAACTTTGACAAATCTGGAATTTTGTTCAGCAAAAAAAATCCTGAACACCTCAAACTGCAGCTCTCTAATATCCTTGATATTAGTAATAGGGATCTGGGAGAAAAATATCTAGGCACCCCCACTGCCTTTAAAGCTTCAAAAATTCAATCCCATATGGGTATTCTCCAAGCCATTGATGCTAGAATTTCTGTCTTGCTTCATAAGCTTCTTTCCCAAGCTGCCAGGACTACTCTCATTAAGCATATTGGACAGGCCATCCCCCTCTATCAAATGGGAGCTTTCCTTATTCCCAAATATCTCTGGAGGAAAATGGAATCTCATCTCTGTAAATTTTGGTGGGGGGAAACTCTTGACCCAAAAGATAGAAAACTCCACCTTTTGGGTTGGGATATTCTCTGCTCTCCAAAATCTGAAGGAGGCTTGGGTTTTAGGAAAGCTGAACTCAATAATCTAGCTATGCTTGCCAGAAATGCTTGGAGGATCATTGAGAACCCTGATTGCCTCCTAGCCACCACTTTGAAAGCTAGATATTTTCCTAGGACTGACTTTTTAAACTCCAAGTGTCCTGCTAACTGTTCTTGGGCTTGGAGATGCTTACATACCATTAAGAGCTCATAAAACCTATTATCACCTAGATTGTTGGAGATGGTCAATTTATTGACCCTTGGTGTGACAAGTGGATTCCTTCTCTAGGATCTGCTGTCCCCAACCCTTTGGTGCCTCCAGATCCAACTATAAAAGTCTCTAATTTCATTAATCCCATTACCAGATCTTAGGATGTTGATAGACTAAACACCCATTTTGATGATGCTTCTGCTAAGAAGATCATCACCATTCCTTTAAGCCAGTGTTGCACTCCTGATAGGAGGGCTTGGGACCTTTCAAAAAATGGTAGATTTACTTCTAAATCTGCTTACTTGGGACTTCGAGGGCTTAGGCCTTCCCCTTGTAGTTCTCTTTGGAATCGTATTTGGAAAATTAAGGTGCCCTATAGAATTCAAGTTTTCTGTTGGAAAGCTGCTAAAAATGCTTTACCAGCTAGATCTATTCTTCATACTAGAATGCCTATGCATTCTGTGGATTGCACTAGATTTAAGGACCATTCTGAATCGATTATGCATGCTCTTCTTCTCTATCCCTTTTCTAGTCGAGTCTGGTTTTTATCTTAATTCTGTGTTAACACCCAATTCTTTAGTACTAATTCTTTCATGGAGTGGATGTTATTTTGGATAGTCAACCCTGCCTCTAAGCTTCCTGATGGAGATCAATGCCTCTTTGTAGCTATCCTCTGATCTTTGTGGCAGAGTAGAAATAATGTAGTGTTTCAGGATGTGAAGGAAAACCATATTGTTGTTCCGATGAGAGCCAAAGCCATGCTTCTTACTAGGAAAACCACTATAACTATCTATACCAGGATCCCTACTAGCATTAGTGACAGATGGATGCCCCCTCCCACTGGATGGATAAAGTGTAATACAGATGGAGCTTATGATATTATTTCTGGTGATAACGGTGCAGGATTTGTGATGAGAGACTTCACCAATAAAGCTACCTTTTGTGCCTCCATTGTCTTTTAAGTTCAATCTGCTAAAGAAGCTGAAGCCAGAGCAATATGGGCAGGTTTAAAGAAAGCTGTGGAGCAAAAGCTTACGTATCTAATCATAGAAAGTGATGCTCAGAGCCTAATCAATCAACTTTCTGCTGGTTTGTTTGATGGGAACTCTAGAACGGATGTCATCTTCAAGGACATTCGGTTTTTTGCTTCTAAACTTGTTGCATGTTTATTTATTTTTCAGCCACGCATTTGTAATTTTGTGGCTCACGAACTTGCTCACTGGGCAAAATCAAACAAATCCTCTATGTACTGGTCTGTTCCTCCAATATGGCTTAGGCCTTTTGTTGAGGGGATCATTAGCCTTTTTGAAGGCCTTTGCTTATAAAAAAAAAAAAAAAACAAGAAAGTCGGTGGAAAATTGTTATCTTGGCCATGAACAAAACCAATGAGCTAAGTTGGTTATGGGCATCAAGATGTAAATGTACCTTGTAATTCACCAATCTTATTCCTCGGAGGACATGACATTAAGATTTCCCCTTGACAACAAATGGTAACAGTTTTTGATTTTTCAAACTCATTTCTTGATTCAATTTCAGACATATTTTTCACAACGGAGACATTTCTGAGTCAAAAGCTGCCCTTATCCACTCAACATATGGTAGTTATAAAACAATGGTAAGCCCTAAAATCCTAACCCTACCTATAAAAAAGAAAAGTTTGAGAGAGAAAGAGAAAGAGTCGGTGATTCAAGATGAAGAAACATAAAGAGAGATGGAAGTTGTTGATGAAGTCTAAGAAGGAAGAAACCAAATTGGTTATGAGTTTTGTTATTCAAGATGTAAGAAACTCTTATTCCTAAAGACATTAAGATTTCCCCTTGACAACAAATGGTTAACAGTTTTGATTTTTCAAACTCATTCTTGATTCCATTTGACATATGAGTCAAAAGCTGCCCTTATCCACTCAACATATGGTAGTTATAAAACAAGGAAGAAACCTATAAAAAAGAAAAGTTTGAGAGAGAAAGAGAAAGAGTCGGTGATTCAAGATGAAGAAACATAAAAGAGATGGAAGTTGTTGATGAAGTCTAAGAAGGAAGAAACCAAATTGGTTATGATTGCCGGTATGAGCGGAATCGGAAAATGTAAGAAGATCAGAGAAGATGGTCTTGGTCTAGCATCTTTGCATTGCCTCAATTATCATCGCGCAAACAGACACAGGGTAACTCCAAATCTTAAACTTTTTCAGACATCTTTGTTTATTACTGTAACGCTGTATATGCTTTACATTCATGTTCTATTTCAGTATTGATCAGTAGATGCTTAAGTTCATCATTATGTTGTTGGGATCCTAGTCCCACATTGGTTAGATGGGGCTTAATTGGTAGTTTATAAGTCAATGGGTTCCCTCATCTAGTAACTTAAGAATCTTTTCTATTATGTAGGCAATTGTGTATTAGTAATGTGTTTTGAGCCATTTATTCATGTGAATTTTATTTATTTAATTTTCAGGCTGTATTTTCTGTCAAACCGATGCAAGTCGTCTTGAAATACAGCGTAAACAGCAGGTGGATGTACACCCAAATACCAGTCAAAAAGGTCATCGCTTAGTCCTTCACCTGAATGGTGGACATTCACCAGCAGGTTCAAACTCTCCTCATCAGCTCAATGATGAGTCCGGAACTTTGAGGCCACGACGTTTTGGTAATAATTTGAAACTTTTACTTTTGTATGTTAATATAAGCTTGAAACTAATGATAATCATATATGGTTCATCTTGTTTTCTTAACAGTAAAAAGGGGAATCACTATGTTGCTGAATGCCATGGCTAAACAACCCGTGAAAGAAAACCTACCTGTGATGGGTATTGCTAAGGGAGAATTTGTGGGTGAAAAAGCATAGGTATTGATTCTAGCCCTGGGGTTGAGGTCTAGGTAGCGGGAGAAATGATTTGTTTATTCAGAGGCATGCCGCAGGAAGAGTTGGCTAGGGTAATAAAACACTTCTTATGTAAATTTTTTCATTTACGTGTTTGTTCCATTCTGTTTTTCATGAAATCATGATAGTCCAAGCTTCTGTGATTTATTGGAATTTACTGGATGTAATCTTCAGAATTCTGCCCCTACTAGGCACATTTTGATTTTTGATGGATCATCTAGTGTTCTGTAATTGTCACACTTGAGGCACATAGAACTTGGAATTAGTTGAGTATGTTTTTATTGAATTTGTCCTATACCTGGAACTGGTAGTTCAATACGTGTGGCATCTTTGTACTAGAATTTTCAGAACCATTTTGAAGCTTATTTGTCAATAGCGCGTTACTACTGGGTCTTCACCTCTCCGGAAAACATTACTGTATGCCCCAGTCTTTTGTCATTTATTGAAATCTATGGAAGGGGAAGAGTTGTAATTCTCAGAATTTGGTCACAAATGGAAATATGTTTACACAAAATTGGTTAAAAAGACCAAAATCAAAATTTCCTGGGTGAGAAGGACAGTTAGATTTAGATATCTTAAATGGACAAAAATTTAAAAATAGGCAGGATGTAACCAGTTCATCCCTGGCCCATTTTCAAATATTTTTTCTTATTTTTATTATACACAGTGATGCATCCAGGTTTCATCCTCGCTTATTTTTAAGTTTAGCCAGGGATGAATCCAGTTTCATCCTTGCTATTTTTCTTTGTCCATTTCACCCATAAAATTTTTTACTCGTCCATTTGAACCGTGTTTTAATTTTTTTTTTGACAAATGACCCATTTTCCGATATTTTTATTGGAGATGGTATTTTTCTGCTACATGATGATTGCCTTTTATTTGATTTTTTGGGGTTGTTAATTGATTTGGTGGCATGTTGATGACACTGCAAACCAAAACAGCAAGATTCATTCTTTAAGTACGAAGCTTGTCTCCATACTAGCCTTGGCTGCTAAACATGATATACTAGTTATTTAGCATTGTCACTTTGCTAAGACTCAATGTTTCAGTTATAGTATACAGTTTTATCTCTCATTTTATCTTTTAAAATGATCATTGATGACATCTGATTGTTGTTCTGTAGATTCCAACGTATGGGTCCAAGGAAAAGGCTTCCTGGAAAAATGTCAGTTGAAGGTGTTAACTATTTGATTCAATTTTGGATGGAAATTCTAGTTAAACTTTGGACGACAAAAGGATTCTTCGTCATGTCCAAGGAACTAGCAAACCAGTAATTTAGTCTAGGTATTCTGGGATGAAACATTAAAGGTACCTTAACTCTACACGGTCTGATTTTGCATGTCGCTAGTGGTGCAAGTCTTCAGTCTCATGAATGGTTGGTTTATATGTTGCTTGATATGCTCCTGCCACTTTGAGTTGAAGGTGATTCAAGGTGGTAAGCTGGGGTTGTTGGGTTGGATCGGAATTCAAAAGTTTGGATGTGAGGGTTGTTGTGGACTACATCATTTGCTCCTGCTTGCAAGAGGTACATAATTCTACATGTATTTATTCCAACTGATTCTAGTATCAACAAAAAAAACTTGAAATTGTAAATTATGTTCAATTTGTCAGCAAACAGAAAATGCTTTTAAGTGAACTTGGTGTATATGATTTATGAATCCTATTCAATTTCCTTGCGTTCTTCGTAAACGAAAGTTAGCACAAGTTAACGGCAAAGTTAATACTGTCCATTCTTTAGCTCCACCTAAAATGCAGGACATTTCAAGGTTGGAGGTCGGAATTGCTAAAGCATGCGGCTCACTACCCCCTACAAATCTTTAAACAAGTACCTTTCTGAAACAGCTTGGTCTTGTCATCTAGTCACAGTCAATACAAGAACACGATGAAAAAGATTGATCGCATATAGCTGCGGGGTCCGACCAAACTCATTTTTTTAAACATTGATCACATCACAAGATTCACAACTCACTTGACTACAAGTCCAGTGGTTACCAAAACCACGCCCTAGGACCTTGACTACATATTGTCATTGTGCACCCCAAAGAGCATTGGCAGTGGCACTGCTTCATTCCATGAATCAAAAATGCTAGCTACAAACTAAAAAGAAAACTTAAACAAGATAACTCGGCAACTTGAGTCTTCAGTATCCAAATATCCACTTTACCAAAACAATGAGTCATATTGTCTGCTGGGTATTATGGTCAAATAGAAGAACAGTAAAGCCCTAACCCTACACATAAAATGGAAAATCTTGAGAGAGAGAGAGAAAGTGTTGATTCAAATCAGTCTTTCTTCTTCTCTTTGTCTGTAAAAAAATCAGTAACAAATCAAAGTTGTTTGGGTTGTGGCTGAAGACTCACAAGACCAGAAAGAAGAAAAGGATGAAATAAAATTTGGTTTATCCATTGATCTGGATAATTGGTATGTGCGGATATACAAAAATTTGGAGGAATAAATTATTGTCTAAAAATATATCATCCGGATAGAGACAAGGTATACTCTAAATCTTTAACTTGTTCTACTCCCTCCGTCCCTAATTAGATGAGCTACTTGGTTTTTAGTTTTGTCCACAAATAGATGAGCTATTTCACTAATGAAGGGATATTTCTAAAACTACCCTTTTAATTGATTATTTTTTCTATAAGAAATATGATAATTTGATAGTCATGTTTATATTCGTTACGTATGTGTTTTAAAATGATTTTCAACGGTATAAAGTTTATAAAAACCGCAGTATAGTTTAAGAGATAAATCGTTTCTAAATTTTACTAATTATCATCCATAAGGGTATATTTGTAAAAATACTTAAATATACTCCACTTTCCTTCTTTGTCTTAAAATTTGTCTGTAAAACTACAAGATCTCATCTAATTAGGGACGGAGGGAGTATATGTTTGTTTATTATGATTGTAACACCATATATACTTACATTCGTGTTGTATTTCAGAATTGATTTATGATTTTAATTTCATCATTTTGTAACTTAGGATTTTCTATCCTGTTGGCTTCTTTTGTGTGTTAAGTCATCTGTTTTGAACCATGGACACAATTAATGGTGGGTTTTGATTCATGTGTATCTTCAAAAAATTATGTTGTTGTCGTTGTTTATTACTTCGGATTTCAAAATTTTGGGGTTATTGTGTTGATTGCTACAACTATGTGAGTCAGTGAATGGTCATTTTGTACTGAGAATGTGATATTGATTCTAGATCTGCATTTTGGTTGGTGCAGAGGTGCCTCAGGATGGGGTTACCAAGAAGACGTGATATCGATTCGTATAGGGAACCTAAGGTCCTGCATCCCAGTCGCTTCAGCCATTATCAAGGGGCTTTAAATATTCCAGGAGGATCAAACTCTCCTCATCAAGTCAATTTTGAGTTTGGATCTTCAAAGCTGCGGCCTTTTGGTAATGTTTTATATGGAGTAACTTTTACTTATGGATGTTAATATAAGTTTTAAACTAATAGTGGTAATTGAAGATATATGGTTCTTTTTTTTTCCTTAACAGTAAAAGGGGAACCACTAGATTGCTGAAAGCCATGGCTAGACAACCTGTGAAAGAACACCTACCTGCAGTGGGTATTGCTGAGGGAGAATTTGTGGGTGAAAAAGCGAAACTGGAATTATGTATTAATCTGGATGTATAATTGGTACGAGCAGACTCAGAATGGACGAAGATCGGCGATAAAGGTGTTGGTCCGTGTCTTTGTTAATCCCTTGATAATACAAATGGCAATGACAGACAGGGTATACTCTAAGTCTTTAACTTGTTCTATATGTTTGTTTGTTTTTGTAACGGCGGCATTCATGTACTATTTCAGAATTTAAGATGTTTAAGTTCATCATTATGTGACTTAGGATAATCTAATCTGTAGGCTTTTGCGCAAGTGATCAAGTAAACTTGGATTTTGTGCTAAGAAAAAGCCGTCCATGGAAACCGTTGTTTTGTAGAGACAGTGATAGGTGAACCCACTGATCTCTCAATGATGTTTGATTTGACCTATAATTTTCACACCTTAGACAATTAGAATTTGGAATTAGTCGCGAGTAGTGTTTTATTAGTCTAATTAGTGGAAATTATCTGATACATGGAGCTTCTTCGTACTCGTACTAGGGTTTTGAACATCGGTGACTCGGTAGCATGATGCCTAAGATTCACATCGTTGAGAAGTATTATCGATAGTGCAAAACTTTTATGATTATAGGAATTTATTGAAGTGTAATCTTCGGGATTTGGTCCATGCTAGGCACATTTTGATTTTCCATGGATCTGCTAATTCTGTAGTGTTATGTAACTGTCACACTTGAGGCACATAAAACTTGGAATTGGTTGAGCATGTCTCTATTAAATTGTTGCCATCTTATACATGAAGCTTCAGAATTCGGCCGGTGTTTGTGTGCTTTCTGTGATTTTAATACAAGCTAGATTGTTTAGTTTAATCTATGATTATCTTGTTTTGGGGATTGATTTAGATTTAAGGAACTAGCAAACCGGTAATTCAGACTAGTATTGTAGGAGGAAACATTTAAGGTACCTTAACTTTACACGGTTTAATTGGTGGAAGTCAATTATCTCATGAATGGTTGATTTATAAATTGCTTCATATGCTTCTTGCTGCTCCTGCTCATGATTGAAATTAGTCTTCTTTACTTTAGAAAATCAACCAGTAAAACAAGATCAAGAAACATAAAGATATGGGAAGATTTTGTAATAAATCGTAGTTGTTTGGGTTGTGGGTGTGGTTACTTTTTCAAATTTTCGATCATACAGAAACAGGGTATAGTCCAATTCGTGAACTTGTTCAATATGTTCTATATCGTCACCGTATATACTTACAATTATGTTCTGTTTCAGAATCGATTGATTACGTTTAGATTCATCATTATGTAACTTACTAATCTGTAGGGATTTATGTGTGATTTGCCAAGTAATTACATTACATTGAGTTTTTGTTGCCATCATTTGTTGATATACGTTTCATTTACTTTTCAGGTAGTATGTAAATGTCATGTGCAATTCAAAGTCAAGCAGATAAAGTCCCTCCACAAGAGGATTCTGATCTTCTAGCCCCTAACAAAAGCTGCAGCAGGTTGAACAAAGGATTAAAGAAATAAATGAACGCTGCATATTTGGGATCCATGTCTAGCTTTAGTTCTCATTGTAGGGGGGAATGTCATGGCGATTTTGAGACTGCATTGATCGAAGCCACCTAAAAATTGCAAATAACATTGAAGACTGGATAACATAAGCAAACCTGTAATGATGATTTTTGACACATGGAGCGATACTGGAAGCACATCTGTAATGACTGTTTCTATCAGGAGTGAATGGTTCCCCAACAATTCATCATGGAAATTCATGTAGAGGGAAAAGCTTTGCAGTGCAACACATTTTTTGTTTGCCAAGTGATCTTAAAATTTTAGTTTATGTTGGAAATGGCTGTCTTTCCAATTTACAAAATCAACTAGTGGTATATTTGCTTGTCTGGCCTTGCATACAGACAGTTTTCATGTCTGCAATGAAAATACAGATTTACATCAGTTTGTCTAAGTTAATGTACATCAGCAGAATGTGAATTTTTTGCTGACTTATTCTCATGCAAGGGCAATGGTTTTAACATTTCCAGCTATCAAAACTCATCAACTTCTACAATTTTATATCCACCCTATCAAAAGAGAGGGGGAGAGGTGGTGATTCAAAGTCAGAGATGCAGAGTATGAAATGAAAAGGTAGATCTGAGTTAATATTGGTGGATCCAAATACTAAAAATCTAAATCAAAGATATGGAAGATATTAGAAGAAGAAAAGTTATCAACAAATCCAAGTTGTTTGGGTCTCAGAAGAATAAAAAGAAAAGGAAGAAGAAGAAACAAAATGGTGTAATAATGTAGTGATAGTAGGTATGAGCGGACTCAGAAAAGGAGGTTGAAGGGCTGTGGATCGCATAGGACGCATCTATTGACGGTTCTAAGGATGGTTGCAGATCTAAAATAGCATTAGATGGCCGTCCTGTCTCAAGATCAAAAATGGTGGATAAGTTTTGGCGGCTGCTTTAGGTGATGCTAACAGTGGTATATATCTTGTTGCCATTTACATCTGCAGGGCTGACAGCCAAGAAGCATGGAACGGGTTTCTTTCCATTATTTCACCCCTTTCAACCCATTAGAAGAACACTAAAAAGCCAATTGCATTTTTGTTAAAGGTGAGACATTGTATTCTTTTATGTATTAATGACATACATACTAGATTTTGTGCCCGTGCTACGCCCGGGCAAACCCGAAAATCATCTACCATATTTTTTTTTACTTTTAACCATATTTTGGTTTCGTGTGATGTGACTTCGCCTCGCCCCATCGTGCATTTTTATTTGGTGTCGAGGGGCTTTGCCACGCCCCGTGGCTTAGAATTTTTAATTTGGTGTGGCTCGGCTTCGCCTCGCCCCGTCCCAATGCATGCTTAGGATTTTTGATTCGGTGTGGCTCGGCTTTGCCTTCCCGGTCCCAATGAATGCTTGTCTCGGCTTCCCCTCGCCCCGTCCCGATGTATGTTTAGAATTTTTGATTTGATAAGTCACACGTTGCTTTCTACCACATCGTTTTAAACGCTTAGAACTTTTGATTTGTTGTGGCTCGGCTTCGCCTCGCCCCGTCCCGATGCATGCTTAGGATTTTTGATTGGGGGTAACTCTTTCTTTTAGAATTGTATACATTTTGAGTATTTATGTAACCATCAAATTATAAGATCATACGTACTTTACAATTATTAAGCTAGCAAGAGAGTTAAACTTGGTTTCAAGAAGAATGGAAATTTCTATAACCTGTAATCGTCTTGGTTTCAATTAACACTCCTCGCCCCCGTCCCGATGTCATGCTCAGCTTACTTGGTCGGAGGCAACAACTATATTATTCTTGATAGGTTGAGTGTCGACCTGATTCTTCTCATATTATAAAGACACATTTCTGTCATCGGTGGGTGCATTCAGTAATTTCAATATATGATTAGTACACTACTTCAGAATAAGCCTCAAAGAAGCACAACTTCACTTATACTAAAATTCAAGGGAAACTCAAAATGGGTGCATTTCTATCCAAAATGGATGAAGTTGAATATGTTCATCGTTCACTGTTGGCTAAATTGCTCATCTCCAGATTACCTTCTGTAAACCAACTTATAAGTAGACAATCAAAATCAAACATCGACAACTTCACAAACTAAGAAACTGAACCCGCAAATAAGAAAAATAGATTTATTTTTTCTGAATAAAAAAGACTAAAGGAAAGAACCACACTCCATGGTATAGTAGCATGAAAAAGCTGATAAGCAGGCCAAAAAAATAGCAAAATGAACTCAAAGTGTTTGTTAGAATTTGAACCAAATGTGCAAAACCTTGAATTTGGTGTAGCAAATGCTTTTAGCAGCTTTAAGCCCTTATAGAGGGAAGTATAAGGTCTGCCAAATATTCATGAGAAATGTCATAATATAATTATCCTTGAAGATTCTGAGACTCTAGTGGAACTTTTGGACCTGAAAACAAAGCAAAGAAGAAAAGAGGATTCAGCTACATAATAACCAAATAAAAACATTATAATTACATACGTAAGAGGTGGGTTTTAGAATTTCAACAACCTTGTAGCGATTAAAACTCAAGAAAAAATCATAAACATCATACGCCTTCTTAGCAACAAAAATCTAGTAAGCCACAAAGGGATTCTACTTAATTCCAAGCAATCTAATTCATACTGGCAATGATAGAATTGTATAAGACCTATAGGTTGAATTAGCACCCTGCAACATCTTCAATACATAAACACCTGCATTACAGTAGCACAAAAGAACCCCAATTTAATAATTAGGGTGTAACGTACTTCAACATCAAAATACATTGAAAGTACATGGTTGTTTCTGTTTGTGGTTACTGGGCAGAACTTCTCCACCGCTTCTATAATTTGTACCCACCATATTCTGGTTTCAAAAATTATGTGAGGTATGAAAGTAATTTCATTATTCCAGTATAAAAACTTTCTTGGCCGCGAAGGAAAGAAGAAATTAGAGCATCTTACACTCCAATACTGAACTTCTCATTCCATGCACTCCAATACTGAACTTCTCCTTCCCAGCAATGATTTCCACATTCAACCATTCACACACACGTTTTCACAAATCCCCAACCACTGTCCATGGAAACATTCATCTCAACTTTCATATCCATGGCTTCACCAACAACTGCAAATAGAATGGCATAGTTATTCCCTTGTCTTCTCTAATCCAGATCAAAACTTTAGTAGCCCCATTTCAGCAAACTGTGACGAAGTCTAACAGATCTTAATTGCATATGAAATGCCTTATGAAGCAAAATAGAAAGCCTGAGCTTCTTAGCAAGCCTGGTCCTAGTCTAACCAAGTCTGGTATTTCATTGGGAACAACCATGATACCTATGATTAAGTGCACAACAAAATACCTCAACCGAAGCCCATTGCACCATTTAATTGTCATTTTCTGCTGCCTGTGAAAAATAAAAATGATCCCTCATCCACTTTCCGATCAAACTAAAGTTTAAAAAACACAAACAAAACCAAAATTTTAAACTGAAATTTTACTAACATAAAAAAACATCAAGCGGGTTTTAATATGAAACAAGATTTCATAGAATCAAAAAAAATTGTTTACCCATGACACCACACTGACAGATTGCTGCGAAGGATTATCCTTCTCCACCACAAAATCATAACCTAAGATTACATCAACATATCACAAAACAAAATCAACAGCTTATAGAATTTGCAGAAAAAACCCCAGCTTGAAAGAATAAAAAATACCCACCTTTGACATTGAAGATGCATAGTAAATATTTTTGAGGGGTACTTTGGTAGTGGCTGACGTACACACGAAGACATTAGAATATGCATAGAAAATAAAAGACCTAACCAAAATCAAACACAAAATATAACGTCTTTTATAAAAATAATTAAGACAAACCCCTGATGCCTTGTTTCTGCAAAGCAAAAAGCCATAAAGGAAGATGCCAGGGAATGAAGACAATCCACAGAAATGTAAGAACATCAAATTAAATAGAAGAGAGATCTCATGAAATACACATACATGGTAACTACTCGGAGAAATCATTATAGGTCTAGAAGTCCAACCTGCTATATCCCGTGTGGTTTCTAATCTTGAACATGTAAATTGGCACCTTAATAGGACTCTGGTCCGTAAAGTGGGGTCTGTATTAAATTAACACTATAAACATTAGAGATTTGCTCACGAATTTACTGGTCATAACAAATCTTCATTTTGAAATCATTAAAGGAATTCAATAATCAATAACCTATTTACTTTTTATGGACTAATCAATAGTCCATATATACCTTCTTTGTTAAGATCAATTGACTTGATCAACACACCTCCTGTTTTCCCAGAAACAATGTAAGTAGCAATCCAAAAGAAAGTACTGATGCAGAAATTCCAATCCACTTCTAGGATATCTATTATTAACCTTAAATCAAGTTACAGAATTCTGGAAGATACTCGATTTCTAATAAAATCCTAAGTAGCAGGTACTAAATCTCTAATCCTTAAAGCTTGAAAATATGCAAACAAAGAAACTAAACTGAAATAAATTTTGATATTTGACTTACCTCTCACTAACTTGAGATCCATTGTCATCTTAACTTGAGATCAAACTCAAAGACATTCTTCAAAAAGATGTCATCGGAATCTCCACATGGACTTGAAATGCTTCTCAATCCGATCCAAATTAATTATAAGAATCCCATTTGCAACATCTTATAGAATTTGAGGTGCATACAGTAGTGTTGGAATGATCTGCCTCATTTTCCACATCAGGCAAGAGATGAAAATAAGACAAACTCAATAATCTCAAAGTAAACTGACAAAGAAATAAAATTGACAAAAAGGGTTATCCTGAGCCCTTTGGAAATGCAACGGTGGACAAAAAATCAGATAGGTCAGTAGATGAACATTAGGATATTGGAAGAGAAAGAACATAATGTTAGAGCTTTTGTAAACTGACCTGCTCCTGTATATGCAAGTTTCCGGGATTTTCCCATGAAATCAATTCCCATAATCAGAAATCACAAAAGTTAGCACAACTGGAGATTTTATCGATCAAAAAAGACAGTATTAGCATCGACAGACTCCCGTAGACAATAGACGACAGTTAGATTCCCCAATATCATCTCCAAATCGAAGAATTTAAGAATAAAAAAAAAACCTTTGCTGCAAATGAAACAGTCATCATCAAATCAAGTATAAAACGAAGAAATCAAGATAGGGTTTCGTAAATAACCTTGAAGCCTATACGATCTCTGGATTGGATTCTTTTTCGATGAAACCCTAGGTTTCAAATTCAGAATTCATTACAAAATCTCTCCTTGCCAGTGATAGAAATCCAAGCTGATGATGTATTTGACTGAATCACTAAGTTTTCCTTCGGAAGGAAAGTGATGAAGGTGACGGGAAAGAATCAAAGAAGTTGGTGGGAAGGTTGAAGAGAAAAGAGGAAGAAAAAATAACAGGTCTATGTTTCTATCGGGTTTCAGTTACTCTATCAATTCTTTTTATTGCCAAGACTGTTTTTTTGAAAAAAAAACGGTATTTACTGTTACATTCATATAATTTGAGGAAAATTGAAATGGAGAAATTTCAAGAGGGCGGTGATGCTCACCCAAGGGTGGGTATTCTCACCGCGCGACGCATGGCCTCGCATGGCTTAGGGCTTTAAAGGAGCTGAAAACAAAGCAAAGAAGAAAAGAGGATTCAGCTACATAATAACCAAATAAAAACATTATAATTACATACGTAAGAGGTGGGTTTTAGAATTTCAACAACCTTGTAGCGATTAAAACTCAAGAAAAAATCATAAACATCATACGCCTTCTTAGCAACAAAAATCTAGTAAGCCACAAAGGGATTCTACTTAATTCCAAGCAATCTAATTCATACTGGCAATGATAGAATTGTATAAGACCTATAGGTTGAATTAGCACCCTGCAACATCTTCAATACATAAACACCTGCATTACAGTAGCACAAAAGAACCCCAATTTAATAATTAGGTGTAACGTACTTCAACATCAAAATACATTGAAAGTACATGGTTGTTTCTGTTTGTGGTTACTGGGCAGAACTTCTCCACCGCTTCTATAATCTGTACCCACCATATTCTGGTTTCAAAAAATTATGTGAGGTATGAAAGTAATTTCATTATTCCAGTATAAAAACTTTCTTGGCCGCGAAGGAAAGAAGAAATTAGAGCATCTTACACTCCAATACTGAACTTCTCATTCCATGCACTCCAATACTGAACTTCTCCTTCCCAGCAATGATTTCCACATTCAACCATTCACACACACGTTTTCATAAATCCCCAACCACTGTCCATGGAAACATTCATCTCAACTTTCATATCCATGGCTTCACCAACAACTGCAAATAGAATGGCATAGTTATTCCCTTGTCTTCTCTAATCCAGATCAAAACTTTAGTAGCCCCATTTCAGCAAACTGTGACGAAGTCTAACAGATCTTAATTGCATATGAAATGCCTTATGAAGCAAAATAGAAAGCCTGAGCTTCTTAGCAAGCCTGGTCCTAGTCTAACCAAGTCTGGTATTTCATTGGGAACAACCATGATACCTATGATTAAGTGCACAACAAAATACCTCAATCAAGCCCATTGCACCATTTAATTGTCATTTTCTGCTGCCTGTGAAAAATAAAAATGATCCCTCATCCACTTTCCGATCAAACTAAAGTTTAAAAAACACAAACAAAACCAAAATTTTAAACTGAAATTTTACTAACATAAAAAAACGTCAAGCGGGTTTTAATATGAAACAGGATTTCATAGAATCAAAAAAAATTGTTTACCCATGACACCACACTGACAGATTGCTGCGAAGGATTATCCTTCTCCACCACAAAATCATAACCTAAGATTACATCAACATATCACAAAACAAAATCAACAGCTTATAGAATTTGCAGAAAAAAACCCCAGCTTGAAAGAATAAAAAATACCCACCTTTGACATTGAAGATGCATAGTAAATATTTTTGAGGGGTACTTTGGTAGTGGCTGACGTACACACGAAGACATTAGAATATGCATAGAAAATAAAAGACCTAACCAAAATCAAACACAAAATATAACGTCTTTTATAAAAATAATTAAGACAAACCCCTGATGCCTTGTTTCTGCAAAGCAAAAAGCCATAAAGGAAGATGCCAGGGAATGAAGACAATCCACAGAAATGTAAGAACATCAAATTAAATAGAAGAGAGATCTCATGAAATACACATACATGGTAACTACTCGGAGAAATCATTATAGGTCTAGAAGTCCAACCTGCTATATCCCGTGTGGTTTCTAATCTTGAACATGTAAATTGGCACCTTAATAGGACTCTGGTCCGTAAAGTGGGGGTCTGTATTAAATTAACACTATAAACATTAGAGATTTGCTCACGAATTTACTGGTCATAACAAATCTTCATTTTGAAATCATTAAAGGAATTCAATAATCAATAACCTATTTACTTTTTATGGACTAATCAATAGTCCATATATACCTTCTTTGTTAAGATCAATTGACTTGATCAACACACCTCCTGTTTTCCCAGAAACAATGTAAGTAGCAATCCAAAAGAAAGTACTGATGCAGAAATTCCAATCCACTTCTAGGATATCTATTATTAACCTTAAATCAAGTTACAGAATTCTGGAAGATACTCGATTTCTAATAAAATCCTAAGTTGCAGGTACTAAATCTCTAATCCTTAAAGCTTGAAAATATGCAAACAAAGAAACTAAACTGAAATAAATTTTGATATTTGACTTACCTCTCACTAACTTGAGATCAATTGTCATCTTAACTTGAGATCAAACTCAAAGACATTCTTCAAAAAGATGTCATCGGAATCTCCACATGGACTTGAAATGCTTCTCAATCCGATCCAAATTAATTATAAGAATCCCATTTGCAACATCTTATAGAATTTGAGGTGCATACAGTAGTGTTGGAATGATCTGCCTCATTTTCCACATCAGGCAAGAGATGAAAATAAGACAAACTCAATAATCTCAAAGTAAACTGACAAAGAAATAAAATTGACAAAAAGGGTTATCCTGAGCCCTTTGGAAATGCAACGGTGGACAAAAAATCAGATAGGTCAGTAGATGAACATTAGGATATTGGAAGAGAAAGAACATAATGTTAGAGCTTTTGTAAACTGACCTGCTCCTGTATATGCAAGTTTCCGGGATTTTCCCATGAAATCAATTCCCATAATCAGAAATCACAAAAGTTAGCACAACTGGAGATTTTATCGATCAAAAAAGACAGTATTAGCATCGACAGACTCCCCGTAGACAATAGACGACAGTTAGATTCCCCAATATCATCTCCAAATCGAAGAATTTAAGAATAAAAAAAAAAACCTTTGCTGCAAATGAAACAGTCATCATCAAATCAAGTATAAAACGAAGAAATCAAGATAGGGTTTCGTAAATAACCTTGAAGCCTATACGATCTCTGGATTGGATTCTTTTTCGATGAAACCCTAGGTTTCAAATTCAGAATTCATTACAAAATCTCTCCTTGCCAGTGATAGAAATCCAAGCTGATGATGTATTTGACTGAATCACTAAGTTTTCCTTCGGAAGGAAAGTGATGAAGGTGACGGGAAAGAATCAAAGAAGTTGGTGGGAAGGTTGAAGAGAAAAGAGGAAGAAAAATAACAGGTCTATGTTTCTATCGGGTTTCAGTTACTCTATCAATTCTTTTTATTGCCAAGACTGTTTTTTTGAAAAAAAAACGGTATTTACTGTTACATTCATATAATTTGAGGAAAATTGAAATGGAGAAATTTCAAGAGGGCGGTGATGCTCACCCAAGGGTGGGTATTCTCACCGCGCGACGCATGGCCTCGCATGGCTTAGGGCTTTAAAGGAGTTGATGTTTCGGATTTGTCTAATAATGTGGAGTGTTATCCTTACCGACATCGACGTGCTTTATGTAAAATGTTCTGTGGCAAGTGTATTGTTTGGACATGACTATTTGCTTGATTTTAGATTTAATGACAGATGTTGGTATCTCTATTTAGGTGTCTTTGTAGAGTGTTTGGTAGCATGCATGTGTCCACTCAATTCCTGCAAGTATTGAAGTTTGTTCAGATACCTTGAGACTTCTTCACCTTCTAAAAAAACGTACTATTAGATTTTGTTGTTAAGCCCCACAATACAGATTCAAAACGTCTTGCAAGTAAACCCGACTCCATTAACCGACATGGAGTGGAAGGATCTTTTGTAACTTTTGGCTACCGAAGAGAGCATCAGGTAAAAAACTTCAGAACTTTATAGTCACTTTTCGTTCCTGCAACTTGAAAGCTATTCGAGCCTTGAGGTTTACTATTTGCTCTTGGATCTGATGGTTCATGGTTGATATATTTCTCGAATTTGTCTGTGGAAAACAAAACTTGTTAAGAATTGGAACACCGTATGCCAGTAGACTTTGGGTAGTGCTACACCATGTTATTCGGCTGCAAAAATATTATGCAACTTTGTTCTGTCACATTTACTTGCATTACAGTACTGCCTACTTAATCTAAATGCTAAGTGTTAACCATTCAAACTGAAAACATAATTCATATACAACAAGTAGAGTACAATCCGGTTTGTCCATTTCTCGTTCACATGGTCTAAATGTGCATGTTGCAAGTGGTGCAAGTCAATTATCCCATGAATGGTTGATGTTGATGTTGTGTTCAATAGAATCAAAATCATGATTATTGACGTCACTGCCTGAATATGTTCCGGTTAGTATGTAATTTCTCTTTTCATTGTATTCATGTGAGTTACGTATTGTTGTTTTTCAGAAATGGGTATATGTAGAGGAGGATTTGTACACGCAAGGACCCAATTGCATCATCATTCACAGGCTATCAAGGGGTTTTTGATGTTCCCAGCACCCATAGGATGTCTTGGGTGTTTGTTTTTCAGGAATTTGACATGGCTTTATATTAGTAGTGTCATATGTATATACTTTTTGAAATTGGAATAAAAAATTTATACATTTGGGGTATGCTATAATTCATTGAAATTGGAAGAGGACAATACTCTGGGATATGCTACAAATTCTTTGTATTACTATACTAAATCACTAAGAAAACTCCAAGCAGGTTCTGCACTCCTTAATGCAGAAGGAAAAACTGTCTTTGCAGCATTGCAGTGATTGTAAAATTGTACCAAATTTTTTTTTTTTGCTAAGGGTTCATGTTGGGAAACAATTGAACACTTGGCTTGTTGGTTTTTGTCAGTCAATTTTCCAGGTCATTCAATGACATTGAGATTCCCACAAACTCATTTCTTGGTTCAATTTTCAGACATACTTTCCAAATCTCACTATTCACCTGGACCTGATCACAACTCAACCAACAGGATTGCCTTGGTGCTCACCGAGGTTGCCAAGGGAGGCTCTTATATAACTTTACATAATAATAATAATAATAATAATAGGAAAACATTTTCATGTTCCTTCCCACTTTATTAGGTCCAGTCAGTCTTCAGCTGAAACTCCAGAGAGAGTTTGATCAAAGACGAGGAGGTTGCCTCAGATTCAGATCTCTAGCTCTAAACAACCACAAATCCTACAATAGCTTGTTCTAGATCGAAACCTTAACAAGATTCATACACCCATTTCATCAATTTTATATCTAAGTGTTTAGATTCAGTTTATTCAAAGAATGATGGTTGAAAGTGAAGGTGATAGATCTAAGACAGTAAGTTTGTTGTTGTTGTTAATACTAATAAGTAAGGAAATAGCAGTAAAGAAGACGAAGAAGAAGAAGAAAAAGAGAAGAAGAGGGTTTGTTTGTTAATAACTCGGTACGAGCAGAATCGGAAAAATACACCTTGCTACCTAGGGAAGTACTCACCTAGTGGCCGGAATCGGTTGCGCCACCTTCTCATCCCGAGACACGGGTTTATCGAGGAGGTAAATATCGATCTTCCTTGATTCGTTTATTCAGATTTCAGAGACATGCCGCCAGAGAATATCGAAAGTGCTGCTCAGATGGCTAGGGTAATAAAACATTTCTCAAACCTTTCCATTCTGTTTTTTTTATGATATCTAGATAGTATTATCTTTTGTGATCTATTAGAATTTACTCAGAATTTGGTCCATAGCCACATTTTGATTTTTGATGGATCTCTTAATTCATGTAATTGTCACACTTGAGGCACTTGATTCCGGTGGCATCTTCGGACTAGAATTTCAAATGATATGGACTTTTCTGAACCATTTTGAAGCTTGTTTGTCAACAGCATTGTTACTGTATGTCCATTGTTTTGTCATTTACTGAATTTTATGGAAGAGAGAGTCATAATCTTCGAACACGGTGACATTTTTCTGCTTCATACTGATTGCCTTTTATTTGGTGATTTTTTCGTGTCGTTATGCTTTTCAATTGATTCAGTGGCATGTTGATGGCGCTGCAATCCCAAACAGAAGCATGTGGCCATACTAGCTTTGGACGATATCCTAATTATTTGGCATTGCCAATTTGCTAAGATTTGATATTTCAATTACAATGTATAGTTTTAACACTCTATTTATGTTTGCAAATGATCATTACTAAGTTTCGATTATTGTTTGTAGATTCCAAAAGGCTTTCTAAAAAAGGTGTTGAATTATGTGATTCCTGTGCAAGTGATGATTCAGAGTATGAAGAATTTGAGCCTTATTTGAGTGAGTCAGAAAATGAACAAGATTTGGATGAGTGGTTAGAGGAAGTACTAAAGCCATCACGAATTTACTCATGAATTTTGCAGAGTAAACCTCTACGCTAGTAATTTCTGTGGTGACAGAGCTGCGCTTTTCAAATGGTATTAGCGGACTCGGAAAGTGTGCAAAGATCAACAGTAAATCATATATACAGATGGCACCGAGAGAGTTTTTATGGGGGGACATATGGCAGGGTATACTTTAAATCTTTAACTTGTTCTGTATGTTCGTTTATTTAAGTTCATCATTTTGAAACTGAGGATATTCTGTTCTGTGCGCATTTGTGTGTTAATTGTCAAGTAGTTGGTCATTGTTTTGAATCATGTTAACTTCAAATACATTGATGAGTTTTTGCTGCCATCATTTGTTGATTTAAGTTTCAGTTACTCTTCAGGGGGTATGTCTAGTATTTGGGAGGACCAGATTTATGGGGTCGGATCCGTAACACCATGAAGCCGAAGCAATTTTGGGGTGAGGATTCATCATCCCGTAAGGCGCCTGCGAAGTTAAGAAACCAAAATGACAGGCTTCAACAGGGTTTGGCAGCTATCAAGTTGGGGTTGTTGGGCAAGTTGCGCCGGTTGACGCCTCACTGTCTGGTGCTTCGCCTGGCTAGAGTGGAGAGAGAGGAGGAACTTTCATGGTCCTCTTATGGAAGCCTCGGTCCTTGACTTTTTCCTTTCTCTGGTCAACAACAATTGTAATATACTTAATCTTATTTATTGAAAGAGCTTAATTGCTAGATACTGCCACCGTTTTAACAGCATGAGCACTTATGTTTAACGGCCAATTCATGTGCCGTTATTTTCACCTTACTGTGCACATCCATATATACAAACTTTGCACTAATTATCAGCCTTGATGTTATCACGACAACGTTGTAGCCTAGATCGTTCAAACTCGTTTCCTTAAAACATTGATCACCAACTAAAAGTCCAACTGGCTACCCGTACCAAGCACACAAAATTACGGCCTGTGACTATTGTTACACAGAGATGAGATAGACAACGAGACAAAGTCATCTTAGGATGATATAGTCAAAACAATGATCAAGTCGACTGGCCTTGTTGTTCTTTGTACATCAACATATACTCTGGTACACTTTAGCTCGTGACTCTTCCACCATGCCACTACTTGCTTCATCCCATGAATCAAAAAAATGAACCGTAGCTAGAATCTAAAAAAAATTAATATCGGTTGAAATTTAACCCACGTCATTCATTTCTGTACCATGAGTATCTAAAGACATTCGTGTCACTAAATAAACGGTGTACGCAAAATTTAGATCATGTAGACTTTTACCAACCAATTCACTCTCTCTGGCTTACAAAGATGGACTTCCTTGCTCTCGCTCTGTATATAATACCACGTTGATGCATATTACTTCATCACCAAATCTAACTGACTCATCCTTTTATCACTACAACTACAATACATTCTTTCCGCTATTGCTTCAAGAGAATTCAGAAGTTAAGTACTATCACATATTCCAAATACAATGGCTGCTTCCGCATCATCTGTTTACCAGTCTATCCTGTCTAACAATGTCGACCGTGTTCAAATCCAAACACGAAGAAACGCTAGCTTCAAAGTTTGCTGCATGGCCGAGGATAATAAGCAGGCTCCTACTTCTCCACCACCACGTGCTACACCTAAGGTTCGTTGCATCGATTTATATTTGTTTATCCTTAATTTGGTGATTATTTATTGGGAAAATTAGTAATATGTCCCATTTTCACTAATCTGTTTGGGGATCTATCCCATAACGGAAAATATTAAGAAATCTATCCTAGTGGGAGAAAAAAATCGTTAACTCTTTGATATCTCAATTACATGGGTTTACACGTGTGCCGATTTTCCAATTTTACCCTCAACATAAACGATAGTTTTAGTTCTCTTCTCTGGCAAAAGTAAACTACTTCTTCAGAGCGAGAAGCCATGCCAGAAAGTAACTACTTTTAGCGACAATAGTTTTGTTCAACGGCAGAAAGTCTCTAAACTTTGTTCTGCTTCTTCTCCTTCCTCGTCTCGGTCCCATCTCTTCTTCTAAACTTTCTAAAAAGGCACCTCTCTCTCTCTCTCTCTCTCTCTCTAAGTCTCTCTCTTTTCTTTAAGAACATGCAATCCGATTATCCATCAGTAACTATTGAATAGTATAAGTGATGAAGAAATTAACTAGTTGGAATATTGAATTAGAGAAAGAAAGAATAACTCTAAAGAAGAAGCAGAAGATGAAGGTTGAGAAGATGTCCAGCACAGAGTGATTTCGTTTCTGCCATGGATGCTGGAATGACGATGAACATGTTACAGAGAATTAACTCGTTTACATATTGAGGGTAAAATTGTACCTTTAAAACACGAGTGATCCCACACATGTAGAACATAAGTATTTAACGTTAGTTTTCTCTCTTTGGGATAGCTAATATTTTCCGTCATGGGATAGATCCCCAAATAGATTAGTGAAAGCGGGATATATTCCCAATTTTCCCTTATTTATTCATCTAGCTGTTGGAATATTTTCATCTAGCTGGTGGTACGTAACTGTTTCTACCGTTACAAACATATCCAGAATATTCAAATCCAACAGACGCCATTGATGTCTGATGATGAAGAGACTCATCGTTTCGTGAAGAGATGCGAAAACCTCTATAAATGGCATCTCCCATAACTCGTTGAAAACATATCGAAAAACCTTTTCTGTTTTCTCTCTTTTCTAAAGCATCATCAGAAATTTTTTGTTCACATGTGTTCTTAATTGAATCAAGGGGTACAAACCTTGAATTCAATTTCCGTTGTAGGGCTTTCATTGTATCCTGAAGGCATTATTTCACATACCTGTTGTAATCGCCATTTTATTGGGAGGGTAGAAATCATTGTCTAAAAAAAATCGTATGAGCCTTGAAAGTTTGGAATACAACAATCACTTCCTGTGTTATTTAGTCTTCTATTGCAACCCAGTTTTCCAACACTAGCTAACGATATAAATCTTTTATAATGATGTAGATGAGTACCAAATTTACAGATCTATTAGCATTCAGTGGGCCAGCACCAGAGAGAATTAATGGTAGACTCGCCATGATTGGCTTTGTTACCGCTATTGGAGTAGAACTTGCAAAAGGTACCGATGTCGCAGCACAGTTGGGCGATGGAGGACTCCCATGGTTTCTATATACATGTGTCCTGCTATCAGTGGCCTCAATCGTCCCATTGGCTCAAGGCGTGAGTGTCGAGTCAAAATCAGATGGTATCATGTCCTCCACTGCTGAGATGTGGAATGGTAGAGCTGCAATGTTGGGCTTGGTTGCATTGGTGCTCACTGAAGTTGCCAAGGGAGGAGCTCTTATATAATTATACATGATTTTGATCTATTTCAAGTACTCATTCTTGGCGTTTCCGAAGATTAAAATTTTACTAGGCCCTTGTAAATGTTTTGATCATCACATATATGAAAAGTTGCGCTCGCTTTTATTAGTATATCTGTTTTAGCCAATTACAAAACCGTTAGAATATATCTCTCCCCAGCGGTGGGCATATTTTGTATCCGTAATTGAAATCAGTTTAACAATTTAGCATTCCCGGCACCATGGACGATTTTTCAAGTGAAATTGGTGAATGTGCGGCCAAGTATTACCGTGGATAAACAGTAAATCAAGATGGTAAATTTAAAAAGGACCCTCACCCTTCGTTTTAAAGGGCTATCCTCATAGAAATCCATACATTTCAACTTTGACGGACAAACATACAAAGTTTAAGTTTTGGTAATTGGACGGACAAAATCGGCTGTCCTTCCATGTTTTATAAGTTCCGATTTTTTATTCCAAGTTTACCCCTTAACTATAGTTAATAGGGCCAACTATAGTTACTCTTTAAATCCGGTTTGTAATATGGGTCTGTAGTTTTTATAACCCGAATCAAATACGGATACTTTGTACATGTAAGTTATGTTTTTTCACTCTAACCTTGTTATATTTTACGCTCCTTCTTCTTCTCTCGTTTTATTTTTTCTTCGTCACTCACTCTATTACTCCCATTTCGGTTCTTCTTCTTATTGTACTCTATCGTCTCGTAATTTATTTAACTTCAAAACCAATCAAAAGCCAACACTTTCGAAATCATGACTCTTGAAAAACAGATGCATATGAAGTATTAGAAGTTGCTCTTAAAGTTTTTTTTTTTTTATCATGGCAATATAAATTTCAAAGAGAAACAATAGGTTCCGATCGCAAAATCCTATAAAATAAATTCTAGAGAGCAAAGTAGATGATCGTATAAAATAAGTTGGGTTTTCTTGTCCATGTGGCGTATAAATTAAAATGAGTAATTGGTCCCATGTCGTATATAATAAAATAGGTACCTTGATTTCAATTACACACATCTGATATGTTCGGTAGCTACATATAAAAGTTACAAGAACCCAGGACATATTTATGTTCTTTGAATTTTATATTTCAAAGAGAGAAAAGAGACTTCACATACCTACATTATTAACAACCATTTATGCATGTAAACAGAAAGCATCATGACGTTTAGAATGAGACTCCAACTTATCATTAGCCGTAGCATCGGATAGGATCATTGCAACCTTTCTCAGTTGACTGCCTGAAACCAAAGCGACCACCCTTTACTAAGTACTGCTAATGATACTCCTCTGCTATGTAAAACTTCTTTGCTGACAAACTCTCGGTAACAGTCTTTTTACCTATAATCTTTAGCTGAATCCTCATTTCCTCATTTCTTTGCCTTCGCAAACCTGAGGCCCCGGTACTTCTCACCAGTGATTTCGCAAACCTGAGGCAGCGGTACTTCTCATCACTGAGTGCAATTTCTAAAAGCTCCATCCCGGTTACCTTGATTTGATGCGGTGCCCATTTTCAAAACTAGCTCGGCTTTTGATCTCTAAAGCTCGGCGCAAGGATATGTAAAAGGCAAAGTACTTAGATAAACTTATTTCATATACTTGCTAATGTGTGTAAAATGAATTTTTTGACAAGTAATTTGCAGCATAAATGAGCAGTAGAGCAACATTGATCATTGTGCGATTGGCAGACTCAATAGGCGAGCTTCAATATGACTATAAATAGTAACGAAACAAACTGCATATGTTTTTAATTTCAAGATTAACCAAAATGTTACACTTTGTCTATTAATTAACTTATCTTTTTTAAAAATTTTACGAATACTCACCTCCTTACTAATTTCTCTCCACCAGCTGCTATGTGGTATCTAACAATCAAGCATGATTTTTGCATGAGAAAATATCTACTAAATATTTATCAGGATGAAGTTGTTCCTTAGCCTGTACTGCTTTAAAGATGTATGGACGTGATAAAAAAAATTAAAAAAATCAACATTGGATTAAGGCATTCATCTCCTACTTATCTTTTTAGATTGAGCCTTTTCACATATATAAGCTTTTGAATTTCTTAGCTCATTACGCTTGCTCAAAAGAAGTTTACCAACTACACAGGAAACTTAAAACCTATCCGCAAGATAAAGATTAAAGTTATTTCAAAGTCTTGAAATCTATAAATGCGGAGTATGTTAATATAGTAGATGGTGTATCCAGATCCAAGATTTGTGACTGCTGGACAAACTAGAAACTACGAACAAAGAGGGAAATATATATGAGATGGATGAAAGATAGCTTCATAACATGTAGTAGAACTACAATGATTTTGTAGGCTATACGACTAACTTTATAATAAGAACTCGTCCTTCACATTTTTATGGATACTATGTATTCCAATTAAAGTTCAAAGCTCGTAGGTAGTAGTGTAATGTATATATCATCCAATCATGAACTAAAATTAAAATGAGAAATCAATGTAAGTACATACCGCAAAGTCAACAATTTTCCATCGCAAGTAAATAAGCGATAACCACCTCCTCATTCAATCTAGCCGCAGATTCCCCTAAGCCATATTCTTGTTTGAGTTGGTATCATGGTGAAACCTAAAATATGTGCAAAGAAATCAAAATCGGTCTTTTCTAATAAAATTCTTTCTCATTAACACCCATATCTCGAAGGGTATTGAGATGGAGATGAAAAAGTTTATTACGCGAAGAAAACTATATTAATTATGATCTTTACACACGCCTAACAAGAACAAATTCAAGGGGACTCTAATTGTCTTTTGCAATACAAAAACAAGTAAACAATGGATTTGTTCAAGCTCAATCTATAGCAAGGGCACATAGTGATTGTTGTGATATTTTTGTTTTTGGTTCTGTTCACCTTTCAAGCCCTATGTGTGACCCTCTTTTGAACAACCCAAAGAACCCAATTAGATTCATGAAAATAAAGAACGAGCATTTTTGGTCAATCACCCTGCAGGGATCTCACTTCATTCACCTACATCTTAAATTAAAACATGAACTAGGGTTTAATAACAAATACATAGAAGTAACAACAGTAAAGTAAACAAACTTCACATAAGCATAATCATATCATAAAAAAGAACATTAATTATATTTAGCTCACCAATTCGGTTTCCCACCCCAAATATTTGAATATTTTCTACGAAATCAGTTTTTTTTTCTTTCTAATCTTCTCTAGGAAATCAGAATTCTTGTTGTTTCTCTTTTACTTTGTTAACGGTAGATAACTGTTCGATAAATTGTATCTTCCGAATTTCTTCATTTTGAAGGTACTAAAAACAAGAATAGCCAGTTCTCACTGGAATTCTTTGTAAAACAACTACTTAAGTAATGATTTGATTTAATTTTGATTAGTAAATGTATGTCAAAGCTGAGGCAATGATAATCAAATTTCACGATTCTATATGTTTTAATCAATTCATGATTTATAGCTAAAACCCATGTCCTTAAATGTAAAAAGTTTCAATCTTTCAAACAACTTCAATGAGGTTTTGATAAGTATTTATAAAATTAAATCTTTGGAGGGTGGATTACGTAAAATTTGAATTTTCTAATAGTCATATGGGGAAATTTGCGCCGCATCCTATGGCGGCTCCATTGGTGAGTGCCAGAAGGTTGTGAATCGAATGTCTTTAATTGCACCTATGGCTTATGCATTATTGATTTTTGTGTCTCAAGATGAAATGTTATTGCTGATTTTGCTTATTGTGTGAATATGAAGGTTGGAACGGTTGTTGTTACACGAGCTGATGGAAGTTTAACATTAGGTAAACTTGGATCACTTTGTGAGCAGGTATGATTGAGTATCATTCTTATGCTTTTCCTTATAGAATGGCTTGGGCAGTATTCTTGTTCATTCTCTGTATCATTGAAGCCATTTTGAAGTTTACGGTATTATGTTTGTGGATGTAATGCTTCCATCTTAAGGACTTGAGTAGGATTTTAGGTAATTAATTTAGTAACTTCAGATGCTGTTGGTGTTGGCAGCAAAAGGCTAAGACACATGAAATTACCAAACGAAGTTAGCGAAGGCTAAGACACATGAAATCAAAAGGCTAAGACACATGAAATCAAAACCTTAGGATAAAACCCAAACGAAGAAGAAAAAAAATGTTAGCGAAGAAGAAAGGAATAAATTGGGGCAGGGAATTTGGTTCGGTTTACGGGTATGAATTATGAAGTTCTCACAGTGGGTTTGGTTAAGAAACTTAAGGGACTATAACGTAATTTCATACCGATTTTATGCCCACCAACTCAACTGAGTTGATTCTGTCCGTATGTGTAGGAAAACTCAAACCTTGGCCTTCTGCCCATCAAACTAGAAACGCTTGGATTTCTTTGAGGATAGCCCCGTTTTAAACCACTCAACCACGATTTAAAAAGAACAAAAGCAGTAAAAGTTTTGATATAGTATCTTCTTTCTTTCCGGGCCGTGAGGCAGCTTCTTTACTACTTGAATATCCAAAACCCATTAAGATATCATTATCTTCCCTCTTCGTCCAAACCACATGTTTTAAGCTGAAACTCCAGAGAGAGAGAGAGTTTGAAGTCGGCGAAGAGGTTCTCTCAGATTCAGATCTGTATAAGCAGTATACTCGCTATCTTACTCTAAATCTAAGGATCACAACCATTTCATTTTATACTCACAGTTTTCAATCTTAGTGTTTAGATTCAGAGAATGGTTGAAATCGAAGTGAATAGATCTAAGACAGTAAGCATGTTGTTGTTACTAACTAGGGCAATAGTAGTAAAGAAGAGGAAGAAGAAGAAAGAAAATGAGAAGAAGAGGGTTTATTCATCACTTGGTATGGGAAGAATCGGAAAAACACCCCTTAAATCTCATTCCGGAAATTTTATTGAGGATATCACTACCACACAAATAGCTATGTCTGTACATTCTGATGTATTTAGGGAAGTTAAGTGTTTAACTAAGACATGCACATACATCGGGATGACGAGGACTGATGCTCATTAGAAGTGAAGCAGGGAATTGCTAATTGAAGACATTGGGGTATGATTATTTCAAATGTTCATTTGTCATTCGGACATTGAAATGGGTTTATTGCCTGTAGTATCGGAATCATTTGCTTGCCTCTGGTATTTGGAGACACCCGGAAGCCATCCATTTATGGAGGAATTGGTTCTTTGAATAACAAAGGTATCCCTACATCTCATATATTACAAGTAGAGTGTAATCTGATTTATCATACGCATACTTACTAGATGACCGCATGCGGTGGGGAGGCGACGGAGAAATCCGTCTGTTTTTTTTTGTGGGTATGGGTTTACCCGACCCAGAAATTTGTTTGTCTCCTTAACCCGACAGTTCATGAACTCTGTTTTTTCAGAGTTGATCAGAATCCGAATCATCTGATCGATTTATTCAGTTTTTTAAAAAATGTTTAACAGTAAATCTATCTGTTTTATTGTATATGACTGAAATTTGCTATCAATTTGTTTGATTATGTCTATTGGAATCTCTAATTCATGAAATTGAAATCTGATTTTAGTTTTGCTGCACAAACTTTGTGACTGACAAAGTGCAGATTTGTCATCACATAGAAGGCCTCCCTTTGGGTCGGCCAATAAAACATATAAAATAGCCTTTGAGCTGTTGAAAAGCGAAAACAACAGTTTTACTAAGTTGAGGCATCTTACACCTAGTTAGTTAGAGTCGCTAGAAACAGTAGAGGCCTAAAAACAAGTTAATCAAATCAAACTTCATTGAGATGGCATGTTGATTGATTTTTTTTCATGCATGTTGCTAACTGTTTGATTCCGATTCAATTTGAGCATTTTATTATTTGCTTTTGCTAATTTCAATTCGAAAGATTGTGGTGCATACTTTGAGCTTTTCATTTATGAAAATAAAGTTGACAAAGTACATCCAACAAATGAAGTAGAACTTTTAGTTTCGTTAGTGACTCTTACTTCTTACCCAATCATTTGATCAGCACTTTCGAGATTCCAGATTTCACATTTTCTTTTAGAAATGTACTTTTGCATATTGTTTTGCATTTGCAAGTTGCAACTACTAAATGTTTGATTTATAGCTTTTGGAACTGCATGACAAGAATCAGTACTACATATTCCAGTTACTACTTTAGTGGACACATTGCTAATGCAACTCTTACATTCCTTTTACTATTTTATTCACATTATTATGTAGAAACATCTCTCCTCATTAGTCACATTCTGCAGTTAGCAGTGAGTTTTCATGGTTAAAAAGATAGAAAAGAGATGTTGGTAGTTAATGCAGAAAGTTACCTGGCATCTATCAAACTCAATTAATATTTTACTACTGTCGGGTTACTAGTAGATTAGCAAGTTTGGTGCATGACTATTAGAGTTGTTACTATCTGCTTATATTTGCTTAAGTTTAGATTTAATGACAGATATTGGTATTTACCATGTAGAATGTTCGGTAGTATATGTCCACTCAATTCCTGCTAGTATTGAAGTTTGTTTGGATCGCTCACCTCTTATATTAATTTATCTGCTAGTATTATGTCAGTAAGCTTTCTTATATGAACCATGCTGTTATTTTGTAGAGAAAACATCACTTCTTTGATGCCACTGTGGTGTTGCTAAAAAAAAACTAAGCGGTTCAACTGGGCAGACCGTTGGGATGAATAAGCTTGGGAGTATAATCTGTGAGCCAAACATCAGGTGAACATACTCAGCAGAACCTGTAATTTTATCATTCTTCTGATAGTTGGCATGTGATGTAATTAACCATAGAATTATTGGGTAAGATATCAAGAAATGACCATCT
Source organism: Papaver armeniacum (assembly GCA_023531295.1). Classification (NCBI taxonomy): domain Eukaryota; kingdom Viridiplantae; phylum Streptophyta; class Magnoliopsida; order Ranunculales; family Papaveraceae; genus Papaver; species Papaver armeniacum. The sequence goes on from JAJJWW010017213.1 coordinate 361,962, forward strand.
CGTTAAATTATGTTTGCTTGTTTTGTGTGCCATATGATTCGTTTGTGTAACTTGTTCACTGAATGATAAATTTATTGTTTTATCTATCTCAGAACTACTGCTCACCTCCATTACGCCAATACTAGTATTAGAGCATCTGGTGCTTTTCCAATCGGCTCTACTACCCATGTTCACTGGTCTTTGAAACAACAAGAACATTCAGGTTACAAGTTCGTATTTGTCATTGATTTTGCGATCTACCATTATCTCAAGTATTTAATTTCTCAGCTAAATTTGAAAATGTAGATGGAATTCGATGTCGGGTGCAGCTCTCATTGACGGGAAAGTATGGTATGCCGTTAGTGGAATTTCCTATGTGAACCCTGACACTGCAATTGAAGCTTGCAGATTGGTTTGATATTTTGGGAGTTTTTGGACTTTGGCTCTATCAAAGATATGTCTACTCCTGGTCCAGTTAAAATGGGAACCTTTGTCCTGGGAGCATTATTCTCTTCATACAATGTAAACATTTTACTCAATTCTATGCAGTCGTTTTTTTTAGATTATCTTCCTGTCACATGTTATGGAACTGAGTTTTGGTTGCCTCCATCAACTTAAACTTCAGTTTTTAGCCATTATCCCTATATGGTATCTTGGGTGTTTGTTTTTCTGTCAGAGATCTTGATTATGGTAATACTGAAGCTAACTTGTTAGTATACGTTTTGAAATCTTAAAATGAAAATCTATGATCTGGGATATGCTATAATTCTTTGTACTACTGGATATTTTACTAAGAAAAACTCTGAAGCAGGATATTGCTGGGGTTTTGCCCTCTTTGTTGCAGAAGGAAAGGCTTTCCTTGCAGCACTTCAGTGGGTAAAAATTCTGGTTTAAGTTGCGAAACAATTGAATCTAGGTATTGAATGTCAATCTAGGTTCTCAAAAGTTTGTTTCATTTGCGCTTGGGTATGTATATTCAGAGTGTGAACAATCGCCACTCATTTTGAGCAACCTCACAGTAAACAATGAGTGATAGGCTGCCCTTATCCATTAGGTATATGGTGAACAGTAAAACAATAGTACAGGACAGGTGGAAGAAATTCAAATGGTTGTCCTTAACCCTAACCCTATGTATAAAAGGAAAAATCTTTAGAGAGAGAAACAGAGTTCATGAATCAATCTAGTCCGTCTTCCCTTTCTAAAATCAAACCAGATCCAGAGTATGAAATGAATAATTGGTCGATCCAAATTCTAATTCAAGATCATCAAACATGAAAGTATATTATATGGAAGGTGTTGGAAGAAAAATTAGTGATAATTCGTTGTTGTTTCTAAAGACATGGAAGACCAAAAAGAAAAGGAAGAAACCAAATGGGTATGTACTGATTTGGATAATCGGTATGAGCCGGCTCGGAAAATGGATAATGATAAACGTGACTTCAACAGGGTCTTTGTGGTATGAGAACATTCAGATTTATGTGGTATGTATCTTTTGAATTATAACGGCAACATTGTCCAGATATTATCTGCACAAATTTTTCCTTCCCTACCTGAAATCGTGTTTCGAAAATACCAACACCACAAGTTTATATCCTAAACACACACCATTCCTCTTAGACCCAGAGGGACCATTTGCGTATGACATCTTAAAAACGGCACTTTCTGTTGTGGTAAATGTTGGAACTGGGTTTCTCAATGTTTATAAACCTGGGTGGGCTATTTATACTTTCTTTGTTCGTAGGAAACATTCTGGTACGTATTATTCAATTCAATTGATGATTCTCAATTCCATTTATTTGAAACTAATCTTTGAAAACACTTTGTTTCAGGGGTCTTTAGCTAAAAGAAGGGACCAAAGATCAACAAAGATTTGATGAATTTTGCAGAGTAAACGTTTACGCTAGTAATTTCTGTGATGACAAAGCTGCGCTTATCAAATGGTATTAGCGGACTCGGAAAGTGTGCAAAGATCAACAGTAAATCATATACACAGATGGCACCGAGAGAGTTTTTATGGGGGGACATATGCCAGGGTATACTTTAAATCTTTAAATTGTTCTGTATGTTCGTTAATTTAAGTTCATCATTTTGTAACTGAGGATATTCTGTTCTGTGCGCATTTGTATGTTAATTGCCAAGTAGTTGGTCATTGTTTTGAACCATGTTAACTTACAATACATTGATGAGTTTTTGCTGCCATCATTTGTTGATTTAAGTTTCAGTTACTCTTCAGGGGTATGTCTAGTATTTGGGAGGACCAGATATATGGGGTCGGATCCGTAACACCATGAAGCCGAAGCAATTTTGGGGTGAGGATTCATCATCCCGTAAGGCGCCTGTGAAGTTAAGAAACCAAAATGACAGGCTTCAACAGGGTTTGGCAGCTATCAAGTTGATAAGTTGGGGTTGTTGGGCAAGTTGCGCCGGTTGACGCCTGACTGTCTGGTGCTTCGCCCGTAATCGCTGGCTAGAGTGGAGAGAGAGGAGGAACGGTGTACACAAAATTTAGATCATGTGGACATTTACCGACCAATTCGCTCTCTCTGGCTCACAAAGATGGATTTCCTTTGTTCTCGCTCTGTATATAATACCACGTTGAGGCATATTACCTCATCACCAAATCTAACCTACTCATCCTTTTATCACACTACATCTACAAGAGCCTTACATTCTTTCCTTTGCTCTTGCTTCAAGAAAATTCAGAAGTCAGGTACCATCACATATTCTGAATATAATGGCTGCTTCAGCATCATCTGTTCACCACTCTATCCTGTCTAACAATGTCAACCGTGTTCAAATCCAAACACGAAGAAACGCTAGCTTCAGAGTTTGCTGCATGGCCGAGGATAATAAGCAGGCTCCAATTTCAACTCCTACTTCTCCACCACCACGTGCTACACCTAAGGTTTGTTGCATCGATTATATTGGTTTAACCTTAATTTGGTAATTATTTATTCATCTAGCTAACGAATTAAATCTTTTATAATGGTGCAGATGAGTACTAAATTTACAGATTTACTTGCATTCAGTTGGCCGGCACCAGAGAGAATCAATGGCAGACTTGCCATGATTGGATTTGTCACTGCTATAGGAGTAGAACTCGCTAAAGGTACTGATGTCGCAGCACAGTTGGGTGATGGAGGACTACCATGGTTTTTGTACACCTGTGTTTTGCTATCAGTAGCCTCAATTGTTCCATTGGCTCAAGGTGTGAGTGTCGAATCGAAATCAGACGATATCATGTCCTCTACTGCTGAGATGTGGAACGGTAGAGCCGCAATGTTGGGCTTGGTTGCGTTGGTGCTCACTGAAGTTTGAGAGTGAGTTGGATTTATAGCTCAAAGATGCAGAGAGTATGAAATGAGTCAATAGATCTGAGTTATTGGTGGATCCAGATATCAAAATTCTGAAACAAACCAAAGTTTGGTTTTGTGTTTGATTCAATTTTTCAGAATTGAAATTTTGATTCATTGTTCATTAAGTGTATTGAAAATGAGTATTTAGATTAGTATATGTCTGTATTGGTATTTATTATTTAGGTGCCATATAAAATGTTTGGTAGTAGATGTCCACTCAATTCCTGCAAGTATTGAAGTTTGTGTAGATCCGTTGAGAATTCTTCACCTTCTAAAAAGACGTAAGACTAGATTTTATTGTATTGATCTAGTACTTGTAAGCTGTAACTATATTTTTGATCTTGAATGCAGGAGAGATGTTGGTTGGTCCAACAAAAGTTCTTTTCATTGACGACATATCAACCAGACTAGACAGTTCGACCACCTTTCAGATTATGATCAAGTTCATGAAACAAATGGTACACGTGATGGATGCGACTATAGCCATATTATCTCTCTTGCAACCTGCTCCAGAAACATTTGAGCTCTTTGATGACATTATCCTACGGTCAGTAAGCTTACTTATATGTTGTTATATCTTGTAGAGGAAACAGTATTTTTTTTTCCTGATGCCATGGGGAGCATTGATTTTTAACGTATGTTGCTAACTGTTTGATTCTGAGTCAATTTGTACATTCCATTAGTTGAAGAGGTATGCCCAACAGCTGAAGTGGAAATTTTAGTTTTATAAGTGATTCTTACTACTTACCATCATTTCTCAATAATGAAGTTGAAATTTTACTTTCCAGGTTCCAGTCTTCCAGATTTCGCATTTTGTTCCGGAAATGTACTTTTGCATATTGGTTTGCATTTGCAACTACTAAATGTGGCTAAATTTTAAAACCATGGATAAGTTTGAACATGCTTAATGAAATTGTAAACTGGTTTTGAAGTGTCTATCTCCATCTAACAAACACCAGTAATATACATGAAAGTTGTTCTATCCACTTTGCGCGCTTGATTAGCATCTGATCTTTTTCTTTTCTTTTATCACTTCATTATGTTTATCATTTGACCCTACTCATATTAAGTTGACATATAAATGAGGAAAAAAATATCAAACTGTTGAATTTTGTCCCTGTAATTCATCTACTTGGATACATTTGATGGATTGTTTAATCGATTAATTTAAACAGTTCCAAGGGGGATCACTTGTCTCTCTGAACTATAGAAAAGGAGTGAAACATGGATAACCTTGTAGTGTGTGTTTCTCGTTAAGCCAAATTAGTGGGTTATAAGGCTTATGAATGTATTCTGTCTATTGGTATGTGGGTTAGACAGTGGGAGAACTTCTCGCTTATTGTGCCTTTTTTCTCTAGCGAAATGCCTCGACAGAATGTCCAATTGTGCCTTTTTCTTTTCGTCTAGAGAAATGCCTCTACAGAATGTCCATAGAGTGGCTCAGCTTGTCAGTGTAATAAAATGCCATGTTAATATATTAGATGTCCATCTTTTTCCTTCCTGTTTCCAAGTGTTGATTCAATATCGTAACAGTTGATATGTATAATTTCTTTAGGAGCACTTCAGTTTGTGCCTGGCAGACAAGGGATTAAAGAAACAAATGATAGCTGCATATTTGCGGATCCATGTCTAACTTGAGTTCTCATTATAGGGGGAAATGTGGTGATTTTGAGAAGGCATTGACAAAGCCACCTAAAAATTGCAATAACATGAAAGACTGGATAACAGAAGCACACCTGTAATGATTGTTTCTATCAGGGGGAATGATTCTTGAACAATTCGTCAAGGAAATTCTATTTTTATCATTTTATGCTCTTTGATAAAAAAGTGAAAACTCTCCTTGCAACATTGATGTGGTTACAAAATGCAACACATTTTTTGTTTGCTAAGAGGTCTTAAAATTCATGTTTATGTTTCGAAACAACTGAACCATTAATAAAGGCTATGCAAAATTGTCTTGAGGATATAGAGAGTCAACTATTGGTGGTATATTCACTAGTCTGGCCATGTCAGTTAGTTTTTATGTCTGCAATGAAAATACAGCTGTACTGTTGCCAATGATCTAAACTGGCAATGGATTATTTTGCCAATGGATTTTCACAACCTAGGGGTCCATTTTCGGGCATTTTGCCACTTAACCCATCAAGTTTATGTGCATACAAGGAGGAAAAAAAAGGTTCAATGTTTTTCTAAATTTCTTCGTGCAAAAGTGCAATGGCATTGACATTTCCACTAACTTCAAATTACCAGTTTATGATTTCTCAAAAGAACTCGTTTCTTGGTTCAATCCAATTTTGAACTCAGCAACTTCTACATCACAGCGAGTCATGACTGTATATATCCTGCCCCTATCCACTAAATAGATGGTAGATAGTATAAAACTCATCTCTTGCATAAGTTCTTAACCAACAAAGGTATTGGTTTTTGATGACGATCTGGAACCGAACCGGTGCTGGTTTCTTTTTTGTCACAAAATCAAGTGGCGGCTGTTCGTTAGCTAACCCTTTGAGCATATTATTAAAGAATTGTAAGCAATTCAACTGAATGTGGTTTCGATGAGCCTTTTTACTACCCTGCATGACTAGTTAGTAATTTATAGTGAACCATTATCTTGCAAAGGGAGTTGTTAAAGTAAAGACAGCCAGGAATTAGATTAGGCGGTCATGGTTGGATTATATCATATATAAGGCTGCTGCAGAATAGTTATTGCCAGCAATTCATTAGACAAAAAAAAAAAACATTTATCGATCTACATAAACGAATTCAGAAGTTATAGTAGTGTATATTGATAAGAGATTTCAACCAAACTGATAATCACAAAACCATATTTGAAATACTCAAGCAATATGACAGAAGCGTAGCCTAGACATTCTCTTTCTGTTTCATATGCTCTTCGAATGCCTTGATGCACTTCTCAGCGTTCTTTGATACCCACTTGGATGCCCGCGCCGACCGTTTCTTGATTTTCTTCTGCATCTTATTCGCCTCAGTAACTGTTAGCCCCCGCAGTAATGGAGTAAAGACTGCCTTTGATTTCAACTCTCTCAGCCTCTGGGCAGCAGCAGCCTTCAGCTCTTCTTTCCGGCGCTTGACTGATAGTTTTTCCTCCTCGGTAGTCGCACGATCTTGTGCCACCATCAATCTTGACCACATCGCTTGTAATTCATGGTCCTTGGGTTCCGACGGATCAATATGTTTCTTATAATAAGAGAGATCACTTGCTCGAGATGGAGATGAAAATGCCATTTTCAAAACCCTAAGGTAGATTGGATCAAAGATCTACTTACTAATTAAACAATGAAAACTTGTGCAAAATTAATAGATTCACAAAAAAACTAGAGAACAATAACTAATTGGATATGGAATTCTATAGGCCTCTTATATAGGCTTCAATAACCAAAAACAGGAAATCAGCCCAAATTTGGAAACACAATTTAGATTTCCTTATTTCGCAATTGCGTAAGGGGAAGGAAGAAACAATTTACAATTCCCAGCTTCCGGGTGATCCTGGTTTGGTTTTCTGCAGTCGAATTTGATGATATTTTTTGATCTAGGGTTTATGGCGGCTGGAGCGAGAGAGATACGGAGAGGAGCGCAAGGAAGAAACAAAGAAGAAAGAATGTTAGTTTTTAGGGTTTTGTTTGGCGGTGTTTAAGTAGTTGGTTCGGTCAAAGAAAGTCAAGGTCATGGGAGCCATATCATAATAGTAAGCCCATATCACCCCTAGGTAAGAACTGACTGCAGTTCTAGCTATCAAGTGGAGCTTTGGGGATGGACTATGATGGAAGTTTTGTTCCTTGCCATGGTTATATCTTGGCATTCTTTAGAGCAAATCCTATGGGCAGTGTTACTCTTTCATTTGAAAGAGTGCACTGCCAATTTGAGCAGATTAGAGGTTCTTATGGGTAGTCTTTACCCCACTTTTCCCCCAAACACGTTCATGTGAACGAGTGGTTGGTAGTGAAACACTAGACAGGGGACGGTCCCCCGTCAAAATAATTTGGAACTTTTTGAACCAAACGGGGGACAGTCCCCCGCCAAATTAGTTTTTTTAGGTTTTTTTTATTTTGACGGGAGAAAGTCTCCCGTCTAAGTAGGAATTTTAGTTTTTTTTTCTTTTTTGACGGGAGAAAGTCTCCCGTATAAGTAGGATTTTTAGTTTTTTTTTTTTTTAACGGGGGAAAGTCCCCCGTCTAAATAGTTTTTTAGTTTTTTTTTTTTTAACGGGGAAAGTCCCCCGTTTAGTGTTCCCTTTCATTTTTGCCCATAGTGGCTTCACTCGTTCATATGAACGAGTCCTCTTTCAAATGAAAGAGTTAGTCTTGATTTGGGGACTACCCATAGGATATGCTCTTAGAAGAAAAGATACGGAGGATGTTAGAAGAAAAACACTCAGAAGACCAAAAACAAAAAGAAGAAGAAACAAATTGGTGTATGCACTGATAACAATAATTGGTGTGAGCGGAATCGGAAAAGTTAACATCAGAACGCGTAATTGGGGGATATATAATCTAATCGGGGGATATGAATTACTTCCCCAACCAAAGGTGGTCTGTTAAGGGGTGTTTTTGGGGGCGAAAATACTAAAACAACCTTAGATTAATTAAAAACATTATGAAAAGACTGTTATACCCTTTCAACTAAAACATAAAATCAAATAACCCAAATCATATATCCCCAATTCAAATTGCATCAAAGATAGGTTAGTTTTTCCAATTTTTTTTCTTCATCTTCTTCCTCATCGCCCATTCTTCATCGACGATTAATCGTTGAATCAAAAATTTCTTCGTCGATTAACATAACATAACCATGCCTCCAAGAACCAAATCGAAAGCAAAACCGAGAACCAAATCGGCCGCTCAACAAACACATGAACAAAGAATCGAGAACATTGCTCAACAACAAGAAGAGGACGCAAAGAACGTACCCTGGATGATCAAACACTCATGGCTTCTCCGAGAAGGTAAGTGATTTTTGAACTCATTTATGATTGTTTTACTCGATTTGTAGCCATGGGTTTAGGTTAGAATCGCCAACAATAGCTGAAACTGCCGAGTTACAGAGAAAACCTTGCATTGGATCTTGGTTTGAATACCAAGTCGGTTTAGGTACCGGATAGAATTTGGGTCGAATACCATACCGGTTTGCATTCCCGAAATTGAAATTTTTATACCTAAGATAGAATTTGGGTGAATACCATACCGGGTTTCAACTAAAAACACACAGAACTTAATTGTGTGTACCGGCATTATATCTAGGTTTTTGAATGCCGGTATTTTAAAACCTAGCATCTCGTTAGTTCAATTCGAGAATGCCGGTATTACACTTAAAACATACAGAACATCACTGAAATGGTGCTCAATACCGCACATAATTTAGTTTCTAGAAAATGCCAGACAACAATACCAAAGCATGCTCGATATTTAAGGTCTTATGCCGGTCCATCTTACCGGCATTGGTTTGTTTAGGGATTTGTATGCCTGTTCCTAAACCGCCATGCCTTTTCTAATGTTTGTTTTGTTTGCTTATGTTATAGGTCAAGAGCCAAAGAAGCGAAGAAAGATAAAGGTCCTATCCTCACTAAGAGAAGGAGGAAGGACGGTCTTGATACTCCTCGCCCCCGCCTCCACTGGGAAAGACGCGGTCGCAAGAAACGTTTGGGGTTTCAAACAAGAGGGTCAATTTGGGAGAGTGGTGGTGAACGTAGCGCACTTGCAATCCGTGAAGGTACTGGAACACATGAGGACGATGAGCATGATGGAGTGGAAAGTGAGGAGGAAGATGATGAGGTCCCCCCCAAGTCAATTAGCAAGCCAAAGCGAAGTTGGTGGGACTAGTCAACAACCAACACAAGGCAAGGACAAGGGCAAGGGAAAACACAAAGTTAAAGGTTGTCACCTTCCTCACCTTGATGACATGTTACCCGACCGCGATGATGGTAAAATTTGGGGTCAAGCTCGGAACCGAAAGTACTCTTTTGGATACAAGCACTCTTGGGCTCGTACTATCTTTCAAACTTATGTAAGTATTTTTATTTTGTGCATGTGCGTTGTTTTATCTTTTACATCATCTCTTAATCGTATTATCTCATATTTGTAGGATCATACTAAGGATGTGCGTGTTTGCCGAAACCAAGTCGCTACTGAGTGGAAATTGTCGTCGGAGCATGAAGATGTCCAAACATTAGTAAAGAACTCTGGTCTGTATTCTTTGGTTGAAAATTACGTGAATCCAGATACTGTGACCGTCAATTGCTTCGTCGAAAGGTACCATGGTGAAACCGATACAATGCACTTCCCGTTTGGTGAGATGACCTTGATTCCCGAAGATGCTCATAACATTCTAGGCTTGAATGTTATCGCAAATCAATTTCGTAAGAGTTGAGTCTCGGGAACTAGATTGGTTGAAGTTGCACGATTTGACCAAAAAGTCGTTTGGTTGGGACTTCAAAACTTCTTCGGATAGCTTTTATGTATCATCGAACGGAAGTAAGACGAAGACATTCAAGCGACGATGCTTAAGAAGATGTTTGAAAATACAAAGGCTAGAATCTTGAAGGATGGATGGGACCCCGCACGTATTCGGATACATCCGCCGCCGCGCACTTTATACATCTTGGGCACTAGGCATTCCCCGACACTAATGGCAACAGGTAAGTGCAAACTTTCTCCAAGACTTGACCCGTTGGAAGGTGTCCATGGCTATTCTTGGGGCACCGCGGTCATGGCACATTTGATGGCATGAGATGAGAAGGGCTTCATTAGCTAAAACAAACCAATTTGTCGGGAATTTCACTCTACCTGTGTACAAATTTCTTTAATCTATTGTTGAGATGTATTTTTTTACTTATGTTCACATGTATATTGTTCAAATTGGATTAGGTGTGGTGTTATGAACACTTCCCAACCTTATTCAAGGACTCGCCAATTCTTGAAGATCAAAGACCTTCCCCGAACCCGATACCCCTAGAGCTCGGAGGTTTGAGTTTAACAAAGAATCCAAGCCCGGTAACAAAGGTCGAGTCATCGATATGAGATTGGCTCTGGATGCTATGAGGAAGGAAGACGTTGTGTTCGACACTTATAAGGAGATTAGAGGATACCGTCCAATTCCAAGAGATGTTGCATTTTACCATGGGCCGTTGTACCACCCAAAAGGATACATCATGGCCGATCCATGCCGTGTGATGCGCCAACATGGATTTAAGCAATTATCCCGTCTTTGGTCGACCTCTCGATGATAATTATCTTCTTTACTTTTCTCGGTGCAATTCAACTCCCAACAAGTTGCATGTAGTGTATGATCCGAACCCGAACCAACACATTGGAGGGATAGAGAGCCACGTCGTTTGGTTGATATTAGTAAGTGGGAGATTGCGGAAAATGGTTATGAAGTTGATGAAAGCTACATGAGGGATTACCCGGAATGGTCACATCCTTATGTCGTGCGCCTCCCTCCGTCGAAGCTCCACACCAAGAAAACCTCCCGTTGAAATTCCTCCACCTCCACAACCTACGATGGCCCACCTTCTTAGGACTTTAGGAATGGTGGTAAGTTTTCTTAATTGCTTATATTCATTAAATGTAAACATAATCATATATTAACATATATACCGATTATGTGTTTGATGTATTAATCTAGCGCCGTCGGCTTGGCAAGGTTACGAAGATGTTAGGTTGCAAGCATAATGACGGGGTGGTGCTATCTCTTCAAGAAATCAAGGAACTCGAGGAAAAGCTTCATAGAATTGAAGAAACCCACCCTACAGTCAAAGCTATGTATGGGGAAACAAGGAAGGCGCCTCCCAAAAGAAACAAAAGACTAATTTAGTTTGAGAGAATTGATGACAATTAGTGATGGTTAACTCTTTAAGACTTTGGTTACGTCTAAAAACAATTTCAAACTTGTTTTGGTTTGTATTGTGGGTTAACTCTTTAGTTCTTTGGTTTATGTTGAACATGTTAAGATTTGTAGTTTGAAAGTTAAAATGTTCCTAAGGCAGTAGTAGAGGTCAGTTTTAGAAATACATGTACACATACCCAAGATATTTAGTAATGCTCAAAACATCAATGAACCTAGTCCCTAAGATAGCAATTTTTATGCCGAACAATCAGTTAAATTATTTGGTTCCCGTATAGAAACCGACATGTACCGGCATTGTTACGTTTGCTAAGGTGAATGCCGGTATTGCAAATGTCCAAATACTCTTAAATATGTGATAGAAAACCGGCATTGTAAGATTCATTTTGACAATGCCGGTATCTAAAATTTCCAAATAATCTTACAGAGTTGACATAAACCTAAGCATCATTGTTGTCGATTTCCACAATGCCGGCACTTTGATTAATTCATTTCAAATTCTCTTTTATTTTGGCCTCAAGTAATCGACTACATTGGATTAGAAACTTTAAATTAAAAAAAAACAGTGAATGGATTGCACTTAGTTAGAGATAATCTATTTCCATCCCTTTTCAACAATTGCGGAGCCTTTGAGCAATTCCCTAACTGCTCAAAGACATCGTCCGGAATGGGGGTGTCAAGGATCATCCTCATTGGCTCTTCTTATTTTTCAACGTATTCCTTTCCTTCATATAACACCCATCACACCCATCGATAGGCTTACAATGGACCTTGTGGTTTTCTTTTGACTCGCTAGTTCAACCGCTTTGTCAAACCATTGAAACTCATCGCACTTTGGGTGATTCAAACACCTCGTAAACATTCTTCCATTTTCAAGATCATCGTTTTTGCAATCCAAAACGGCGTGTCCCATCACAAACTTCTACACTTTGAATAAATAAATGGACAGTCCATGGCTAGGTGAGAAGGTGACTTGCAAATTTGACACTTGCAATGATGATTCTCGTAATAAAAAATTGTATTAGTTTTCCGTCATAGTATTGAAGAGCATGTTGTTAGGAAATCTACTTACTTTGCAAATAGAGGTAGATGATGAATCCCCCATTCTTTGAGCCGTGCTTGCTTACTTGAGAGAATGATTTTTTTATTTGGTGCTTGATTTGTGTAGTTTTTGCCAAAGGAATGGGTGATGTTATATAGAAATGATGCTCCAACGGTCATATTTTTCAAAAAAACTAGCCGTTTTTTTTTCTTCAAATTTTACCCATTCCGGCATAGATGTTACTAAACAAAGAATGCCGGTATTATATGCATATTTTGGTAGATTCCTCGTAAAGATTTTACGCATTACGGCATCATCGTGTTATACCATGTAGTGCCGGAACCTAATACCGGCATAGGTTTAGTTCCTCCTATGTATGCCGGTTTTGAAATTGAATGCCTAACGGCTAGTTTTTAAAACCATACACTTGAAAACATTAGTTCCCGGCGTGGGATCTAAGTTACTTAGAGTGCCGTCACTAAAGTGGAAAAGATCCGTTATGTCCACATCTATTTAAAGGAATGGATACACCCATTGCAGGTTGATACCGCACGATATATCTCCAATGGATTATCAATCACCAGTGACAAGTTCATCAATTCCCTCGAGAAAGAAAAACATATGAGGAAAATATTGTCAACTCCAACAGGAAATCAATCATCAACCACGACCAACTCCGTTGCCACAATACTAAAAAAACTAAGAAGGAAAGAAGAAACCACCAAGTCAATTGCCGCAATGGAAGAAGAGATAATTAAGAGAAAAAGAGAAGAAGAAGAGGAAGCAAAGCTTGAACGTTATTGTCAAAAATTAGATAAGATAAAAGTTTTAAGCCGAGGAAGAGGTTAAACGTCAAAAAGAAGCTAAGATAGAATGTTGATGTTGAGGAGGAAACAGAGTGGATTAGAAATTACTACATAGTATCGGATTTGCCTGAGGATCAACGCCCTTCGGATGTTTTTTGGGGCCTTGTAATGACCGGGTTCTTACAAGCATAACAAGTTTGACGGTAAGAAACGCATAATTGAATACGCTCATCAAATAGTACGCATTCGAACAACCGCACTCATCAAATCATGTCTCAAATACAACGAATTTCTTGCAAGATACAATGGTGATAGGTATGAAGCTCGGGATGCATATACGAAGTGGAGAAAAGAGCCTTTTAGGCATTTCAAGCAGCTTTGCTTGTTCAAGCTCGCTCCAATAAATCATGAACTTGTAATACCGGCATCATTGGTATGTAATTACCTATGCCGGATTTGGTGGTATTATATAGAAATGAAGCACCAACGGTCATATTTTTCAAAAAACTAGCCGCTTTATTTGAAATTGTCACTAGTACCGCAGATTGATTTGTGGATTCATTCCATGCCGGTTTTGAGTACCGCATTCGTTTCTCATATTTCGAGCATGCATGTAATGGACTTAAAACATATATATCTATACCAACGGTAACTTTGACTAGTAGGAGCAGTTATTGCGTAAGTAACCGTTATTTTTAAAAAAACTAGCCGTTGGGTACTTAAAAATAGAGATAGGTCTCTATTTTGCTATAAATAGAGACCTATCTCTACCAAACTTATTCACCCATCACTTTCAATCTTCCTAAATTAGTCACCCATCACTTTGGAACACTAAAAATGGCTCCAACTCCGTTCAATAATCTAGAAGATGTTGCTATTGTCGAGCACACACCACTCTCACAAAGCACTCCGTTGAAGAAGCGCAATGGGTGGCCGAGAACGAAGAACCAACCGGAGGGCCTTACCTTGGGCATGATCAAAACACCAATGCTTGGTGGAAACATGTGTTTAAGGTTTTCAAAGCACTAAACGGAAATCGTTCAAGGAGGACACTCACGCAGAGATAAGGGAAAGGTACGCTTATTTATACAATGAATGCGTATCCGAGAAACGAATTGAAAGCGCTGTAAGGACGCTATGCCAAACGAAGACCGCATGAGTAGAGTAAGTTTGTGAATCAATAGGCCGTTCATCAAAAATTATTTATTTGGTTATGATTATTCAACAACGCCGACTTATTTAAATAATTGTTTTTCCAAAGTGTTCTTTGGGTCGGACTCAATACGAATTAAGGTACGGTCATGAGTTTTTCGCACGAGGACTGCTACACTCTCTTGGAGGAAGTTGAATGGCAATTCGCCCAATATAATTAAACTCGTAGAGAATCCCTAGCGCGATGTATTGAACAATTTTATGTGAACAACTTCTATTTTATTTCAACTACATGTATGTTTTTTCGATTCAATCCCTAGAGGATCTACACTCTATTTTAATTATCAAGAGTCGTCACTTGTTCAAATTAGTGCCCTTCAAATTTCAAACTACATAGTTCGGTTACATAACATTCGTGCTTCTCCGCGACAAGGATTACATTTGAAATAAATTCGTGCTTATTTTATTTTGTTATCATAATACAATACAATACAATCGAAAACCGGCATCCCCGATCAGTTAATTTGAATGCCGGTATCCCAAAACCGGCATTATAGATATGTTTACACTCGACGCCGGTTTTCCAACACTCAGAAGTTAAAAAAATCATGAACTTGTAATACCGGCATAATGGGTATGTAATTAACTATGCCGGATTTCTGACGGTTACAATTTCATTCTACTTGTTTGATGATTACAATTTCATTCAACTTGTTTGACGGTTACAATTTCATTCAACTTGTTTGATTTTTACAATTTCAATCAACTCGTCGGTTTCAAACTACTCATGCTATATAAGTGACGGTTTTGTAAAGAAAAATATTCGATCTATTCAATCTCTCCCTATTTTTTTCATCTTCTATAACAAAGCAATGGCTCGTCACAAATCTCGTGATAAACCCAATCCGTAAATACCGTTGATGATGCGGAACAAAGTCCCAAGAGTCTCCCGTGAAGCGGACGTAACAGATTTGATTCGGTAAGTGATGTATAACACAAAGTCTCCCTTTGAATTGAAGTACTTTTAGGGTTTATCCCATAATATATAACACAAAGTCAAACATGCTAGGGTTCATGACGGATTGAAAATTCCGCTTAGGGTTTTGAAATTGAATTCTAGTAAGATGAAATTCTAGTCAATTGAATTCAGGTTTGAAAATCAAAAACAAAAATCACTAAGAATGTGTAAAAATTACGTAAAACCAAGATAGATTTTTAATTTACGAATGCCGGAAATCATACCAAAGACTATCGAATTTTCTTTTTCTATGCCGGTTTTCGGTCTCTAACATTTGTAAATCCCTGGATACAATACAACCAAAACCGGCGTTCAACGTTTTAATATTTTATATGCCGGTATCTCTTCCGGCACTCAATGTATGGTAACAAATTATACCGGTTTTTGTTTCAGACGGCTTAGAATTTTCTATATATAATTCAATATAATCGGCATAGTGGTATTTATTGCCAAGAATGCCGGAAACGATACCGGCACTATCGTATTTTCTTTTGCTATGCCGGTTTTCGCTCCCTAAAATTTGTAAATCCCTGGATACAATTCAACCAAAACCGGCGTTCAACGTATTAATATTTTATATGCCGGTATCTGTTCCGAAGCACTCAATGTATGGTAACAAATTATACCGGTTTTTGTTTCATACGGCTTAGAATTTTCTATATATAATTCAATATAACCGCATAGTAGTATTTATTGCCGTGAATGCCGGAAACTATACCAAGCACTATCGTATTTTCTTTTGCCATGCCGGTTTTCCCTCCCTAAAATTTGTAAATCCATGGATACGATTCAACCAAAACCGGCGTTCTACGGAATAATCTTTTATATGCCGGTATCAGTTCCGGAATTGCTTATATGTCTATTTATCATGCCGATTTTAAGTGTGTTCCTTTTGTATGCCGACATGTAGTATGTAACTCAATTTAACGTGTTGGAACATAGGTCTCACGCACCAAGAAAGGACAAAGGAAAAGGAAAAGATGTTGAAGAATCAAAACGTAAGTCTTCTCGACGTAAACGTCAAAATCCGCCATCGCTAAGGTCACAATTCGGGATGATCCTATAAGCGACTCAACAAAGACCGATGATGATGGTGAGTGGAAACTCCATCGAACCGAAATAGCAGGTGGCTCATCCTCACAAGAAGGTGGCTTAGGACAAACCGATGATGAAAAGGCCCACCTCACTTCCCTGATAAGTTAGACTTGATTCCTGACAGCAATGATGGCAAACATTGGGGTCAACCGATAAACCCGCAACTTTTATTTTCGTATAAAGACTCTTGGGCTCGTTGGATCTATCAAACTTATGTAAGACGTTTGTATCTTGTTATTATATTATTTACCGGTGATCAATTTAATTAAGTTCGTTGTGTTTTTATAGGACCACATGAAAGCTCGCGTGTTAGCCGCCATCAACAATCGGATGTGTGGCTTTTGGAGGATGAGTGTCCCATTGTTCAACAAATAGTCGAGCATCCGGGTTGTATCATGCGATTGAAAATTATGTGGCCACTGATACCGTCTTGGCAAACTGATTTTTGGAGAGGTTTTATGGTGAAACTGACACCATGCATTTTAATTTTGGCGAGATGACCATTATCCCTGAAGATGTCCAAAGGATAATAGGACTAGAGGTTCTTGGGAAACCGGTTAAGGTTGGAGACAAGTCGAAGGACCTAGGGTGGGAAAAGATCTATGATCTCACCGAAAAGTTGTTTGGATGGAACAAGGAAACCACGTTGGCAAATTTGTACAAGAAACGAATCGCTGTCGTACAAAGACTATAACATTCGTCAAACTCATTCAATTGTTTGGGAATACGAAGAATAGGGAATTGACTCCGCACAAGCTCAACACACTTCGCTGCATATATGTTGTTCATTTTGGGAACCGCTATATTCCCGACTCTAATGGTAACAGGTGCATATGAACAACCTACAAGATTTGGATCCGTTGGAAGACGTTCATAAGTATTCATGGGGCACTCGCTTTCTTGGCACATTTTTTGGCGTAAATGAGTCGAGCTTCTAAGGCGAAAGGTCGTCAATTTAATGGGAATTTCACTGTGATTCAGGTATAGTGAACTACATATTTTGTGATTGTTATCATTACATTTGTTAGTTTCCAACTATTTATTTTCTTATACAATTTATGGGCACATGTGTGGGCTTATGAACACTTCCGAGATTTGTTCATAGGGTATAAAGGATTGGAGATTTGGCGTGATTACCAACCGAATATGGCTCTAGCTCATAAATACTACTTCCAAAATACCCCTTCGCCTAACAAGAAACGGTTTTTAGAAATGAGATTGGCTTTGGACTCGTTTTCTGTGGAACATGTTGTGTTTGACCCTTATAGGAATGTCACAGGAGTTCACCTTCAGAGACATGAAAATGTTTCATTTTACAACGGACCGTTCTTTCATCCAAAAGGATTTGTTATGCATAACCCTCTCCGCGTGATGCGCCAACTCGGTTACAAGCAGAAAGATCTCACGGATTCATCTTATCATAAATATTCTCTCGACTTTACTAAATGCCAATCAAATGAGAACCATACTGGTATGCTACGACCCGAACCAATTCTTGCACATTGTATCGAAAGGGAAGAAGAAGAACTTGTGCCGGATAAGGATGATTGGGAATTGGTCGAGAACGGTTTTGATAGTGAACCAACATTCCTAAACGGGCATCTACAAGACTCACATCCTTATGTTGTACGCCCTGATACTGTAGAGGTCCCTCCACCACCAAAGACGTCCCTCCACAACTCCGCATATTGTACCCGGACTTCTACAACTCGTTACGTTGTTGGTGCGTTCATTACTATTCACTTAATCTATATGTATCAACTTATAAAATTGTACATACTAAATACATGTTGATAAATCCTTTAACAAATAAGAGAATTGGAAACTTGGCAAGGTTCTTTAAGAAGAAGACCAAGAAAGGAGAGTTGCCGACCCGGTAAAGAAATGGAGAACGTCGTCAAAAAGATAGACCAAATACAAGATACCGAGGCAAAAGACTTGGGGGGGCGAAAAGAAGAAGAGGGTATACAAGAGGCCAAGAACCGAGTGATCTTGTGATTCTTTGATAGTATTAGTTTGGTTTATGTTTGTTTGTGTGGATTGGTAAACTTTGAACATCTTTGCTTCATTTGTTTTCGGTTTGGAACATCTTAACTTTACATTTGGTTTGTTTACACTTTGCGTATGTTATTTTATGGTATTAGGTCTTTGCTTATCTCGTGTACTTAAGTTGTTATTCCAAAGACAAACGAGAACATATTTTGCAACGCCGGTAAAGCACCGCCGTAGTAAAGTTTGAATTAAATCACAATGGCACGTACATGGCATATGGTTTAATGATTACAATTCAAACTTCCAAAAAAACAAAAGGTGGCGTATTAGTAAACCACATTAATCCAAATTACTCATCATCGCTTCCACACGTATGAAGTTGCAACTCCTCCTCTTCAAGAGGTTTCTTTGATAAGGCCAAAGCATCCCATAATTGGTGATTCTCCTCGTTCAACGCCATCCATCCCTTCCATATATTTGGATCTAGTTCCTTGTTTTTAACCATCCCACAAACATGTGGCAATGGACAATTTTCCTTGAGTTTAAGAATGACGAAATGATTGCCGTTCACGTACGCCAAAACAACTCTTCTCGTCTTAAGGGATCCCTCGTATTTTTGCCATTTTGGTGTAAATGTAGTGACTACGGTGGGGGTAAAATAATGAACAACACAATTAAATGTATCCGCTACTAGATGCCCACAAAGCGACATCCTCATCCAATATTGAGAAGGAAGAAATGCCATCTCCTGCTCGGGTCCTAACACTTGAGCACACATATCATCAAACACCTCGTCGTGACCAACCAATTGCTCATAAAAGCTCCTCTTCTTCACAAGTTGATCGGCCATCCTCATCCTAGCATATCGGCATGGTGTCATTCCTTTACTAACACCGCCTCGAAGATTCCTAATTGTTCAAAGTGACTCGCATGATAGCCACAATTTCCATCTCCATCGACATCATCCGTGTACACAACAAACTCGCGAATAACCTCGTGAAGTTGATCTATGTAAGACTCTATCTTCGTATGGTAGTGTCTATAAGTCCTACCCGTTTGCGAATCCTTATACATCGTCATATTACCAACTTTTAGCTTAATTATATCCAAACCATCCTCTGCAATCTCTACCCTCCAAATGTCTTCGGTATGTGACGGGAGATTATACTTCCTTGGCCTACCCCTACGCCTTTTCATTTGAACCTCGATACATCGATCGTTGGTGTAGGTTCGGAATGCTCACCTTGTTGCCCTTGGTTGCTTAATGTTGGTACCTTCGGCGGCCTTCCCTTTTCTTTTGAACCTCGGATACATCAACTATTGGTGTAGGTTCGGAATGCTCACCTTGTTTTCCTTGGTTGCTTAATGTTGGTACATTTGGCGGCCTTCCCCTTTTCCTTTGAACCTCCGATACATCGAAAATGGGTGTAGGTTCGGAATGCTCACCTTGTTTTCCTTGGTTGCTTAATGTTGGTACATTTGGAGGCCTTCCCCTTTTCCTTTGAACCTCGGATACATCAACTATTGGTGTAGGTTCGGAATGCTCAACTTGTTGTCCTTGGTTGCTTAATGTTGGTACCTTAGGGGGCCTTCCTCTTTTCCTTTGAACCGCGGATACATCGACTATTGGTGTAGGTTCGGAATGCTCACCTTGTTTTCCTTGGTTGCTTAATGTTGGTACATTTGGCGGCCTTCCCCTTTTCCTTTGAACCTCCGATACATCGACAATGGGTGTAGGTTCGGAATGCTCACCTTGTTTTCCTTGGTTGCTTAATGTTGGTACATTTGGCGGCCTTCCCTTTTCCTTTGAACCTCCGATACATCGACAATGGGTGTAGGTTCTGAACTCGTCGATTGTTGTTGACTTGATATCGGTTCCTTCCTCGGCATACCCCTTTTGTTTGGAACGGGCGTTTCAAATAATCTTGCTTCAAATCTCACTTGCACATAGATCTCGTTTTTTAGTTGCCGCGAGTTCCTCTTCACGTCGAGTCATTTGTTTTAACTCTTTTCTTTGTTTCTTCCTTGAAATTTTAGTTTGTGGTCTACCCGCCGGATCTCCCTTTCTTGTCTCTTCACTTTGTGCTATCCATGGCCGTGTAATTAGTCTTAGTTGGCTCAACAATACTTGTCGGCAAGCCGAGTTGCCACGTGAGTAAGCTTCATAAAATTCTAAAGCCTCCTTTGTATCCCATGGTGATTGTCAGGGGAGCTTCTGGTAGGGGGAAGTCGAAAGATAATTGCTTCCAAAAAGGATCAATAACATCAATAGGTATCGTTGTTCCATACTTCACAAGCATATGACGACACGTAAGCCCCAATGAAGACATGTCGGAAAAATACACACATCACCCTTTTCCGTAAATTTTCTCATATTGCATTTGTCTCATCATATGGTTTATTGCCCAACGGGAGACGTTAAACTCTATTCCTTGGAGCAACTTAGTATGTTGAAGAAAGTGAGTCATCCTTTCCATTGAGCTTTTCTCAAAAGCCTTCTTGATCCTATCGATATCGGCCTTAAAGTGTTGCTCCATTGCCTCGATGACCGTAACCACGTTTTCTGGCCTGACCGGGATGAGATCTTTAAATCTCCCATGAGAGGACTCCGCTATACTAGTTGATTCATTCCCGTAATGTCTATAACGATTTGTCCACGCACGCACAAATTTTTCCTTGAACTTATCCAACCAATTATCCCGACAATATGAGACGGCACTTGGATACACTTCGTTATATTTGGCAATAAACGTGTTCAATCTCTTTTCATACATGTCCTCGGTAAGAGACCAATAAACTTTCTCCCAATCCTTTAGAAATTCCAACCACCTTTTATGATTTTCATCGTGTTCTTTGTCGACTCGCTCTTTAATCTTTCCTCTTTCATTTTCTTCTTCTTCGGTGATAGTTTCTCTTTGCGAACATCTTCCTCTAGTTGAGCAACCATTCTCTTCTTAATATCAGCCTTAGAGGGTTCAAACAAAGCATGACAATGTTTTTTCACATTTTCACCTATATGATATGTACATAGGAAATTTTGTGCATCCGGATATACGTTCTGATATGGCATTCATTAGTGCGTCAAATTGATCGGTTATGATGACCTTCGAGAACGATTTTCCGGAACAATAATTTCAATTGCCGCAATGCCCAATGATTATTGTAATCCCTCTCGTTCTCCATTAAACACCAAGCCAATGTGAATGTTACCTTGTCCGATGTTTGCCCCACGATGTTGAACAACGGCATGTTGTATTTGTTTGTCTTGTAGGTGCAGTCCATCATAAGAACATCACAACACGTATGAGCCAATTGTGAAAGCAAAGGATGCGAAATGAATATTTGAAGCGGCTTGTTGTCCGGACCTCTTTTAATGATACGCGTGTAATTGTGATCCCAAGCTATCTTCTCAAATTCTTGCATAACACTCCTCCCTTCCCATTCCAACCTTTTAATGGTTGCTTGTGCGCTATAAATTGTACTGAGTGAAGAAACGTTGGTCTTATCCTTTTCCTTGAAGGTTCTGAGAATCACTCTTGGTTTGATACATGCTTTGGTCATCATCTTTACATCCTCGAATTGATCAGGTTTTAGCTTCGCAACTAGGGAGTGACCTTCAAAATCATTCTGGATCGGGGTGGTTGTGACACCAAACCACACCTTACATTCCCATTCTTTTTCTTCTACTTTTGAACCTCTTAGATAGAATACAAGCTTAAAGGGGCAGTCATCCTTCCGCGTAACTATCTTGTATACCCTCTTAGTCTTCTTTTCATATACATAACCCTTTCTCTTGTGGCTATTTTTCTCATTGTATTTTCAACTTCTCTCGCAAACCATCTCAAAACGAACATCTGAACGTTGGGAATTCCTCACTAAGACACACATGTTATTAAGAGCCGTCGTTTTTGCCCAAGCAATTGCTTCCTTTTCATATTTTATTTCCTACATAAGGACAACATGATGGAGATTACAAGCAAATCCCAACATAAAATTGTAAAAACTAGGTGAAAGTATTGTTTGGTAACATACCCGCGGCATTTTATAGTACTCCGACGTATCCCGATAGAGCGGTTTGGAGTTTGGTTGATCGTTGTAGGTAACAATCTAAGGAATGAATGAAAAGAAAATTGGATTAATTCAAAACCGGCATTGTCGATAAGTAAAGTAAACTGCCGGGATTAAGAACCGGCATAAATGGTAATTGACTCACTATACCGGTATTAGGTTCCGGCATACTAAGTTGAAAGAAACAAATGCCGGTATTTAAGTTCAAAATATCATTAGCTTCGTATGTTATTCATGTAAAACCGGCATCCTCGACATTTAAGTTTCTATGACCAGTATCGTAAACCCGGCATTCTCGTGTCATGTACTCACATCACGGTTTGAATATTCCTTAGAATATTCATTTGGTAGGTAAAAAGTATAAATGTACCTAAGCATTCAATCTTGGTTTGAATACCACGCCAGTATGTTCTTGAATACTTGGGGATATTTAGTCCCTTCATACAAATATCTATGAATACAATGCCGGTTACATGATACCGGCGTAGTATTCATACAACGAGCATGCCGGTACTAAGGTTTTTTCGCATTTAAATGGCGGTTTCAAAAAAAAAAATCAAATTTTCGACCTCTTCAAGCATTACCATGTGTGTTGGGGTTGCTTGTATGCTGAACATATTTACTTTCTTGAGTTGGTTCTTCACAAAACATTTCATGGTCAAGAAAATAATGATTCAAAGGTGTTGGTTCATCATACAACAATTGTGAGTTGTTATCATTAATCGAAGATTGAAGATATGATTGTTGTTGTAATTGAGCTAAAGATTCAAGAATGCAAGTCTCTCATCACAATCATCTTCCATTTTCAAAAAAAAAAAAATTCTACTCAAAATTTTTTTCCCTCTAAACTAACACACACAAATTTAAATAAACATAAATACACAAATTATATCCCCCAAATCATTAATATTTTACTAATCAGGATTAATAACTAATTTTGATTAGGGAGGGTTAGATTAGGAATTAATAATTTAATTATATAAGGGGTAACCCAGCTAGGATATCTATTTTGTCATTTAGTCATATCCCCCGATTAGTTTTCATATCCCCCAATTACGCGTTCTATATATATTACTCCCTCCGTTCCGATTTACTTGACGTTGTAGAGATTTTCACGGAGATTAAGAAATATCAGAGAGAGTAAAATCTTTCCAATTTTACCCATATTAATTCCTTCTTAAAGATTTAAATGACCTAGTTTTTGGAACGGAGGGAGTATATATTATTTATAGGATTCGATCCTGAGACCTAACCCTCCAGGCCCAAAATGCTTAACCACCGGGCCAAGCTCGAATTGTTGATATCAATGTACAAAAGAATTATTTTAAAACATATATCCCAACACACCGTCAACATGAAATGCAGATCCTTTCAAGCTTGAAAGGTCTGAATTGCTATAGACTATAACCGTGATCCGATCAAACTCAGTTTTCCTTAAAAGGTCTGAATTATAGACTGCGGCCACTCATGACTCGGCCAGTACCAAGGGATAAAATAATAAATTCGAAAAGTTTTGTTTTGTTTTTTTTTTCTTCTCTTTAAAATAAAAACCCACTAAAAACTTTATTCTTCCCACTTGGTTTAAGACCAGTCTGAGTCAGTCTTGAGTAATTTCAAAAGAGGGTTTGAAGAAAAGGAGGTTGTCTCAGATTCAGATCTAATTCTAATGGCTTACGATAACCTCAAGGTATGCAATAACTTCTAATTCAAAGGCTTACAAGATTTATTACAAATTTCAGTTTTCATTTATTTTCGATCCAAATGTTAGATTCAGTTTATTCGATGAATGGTTGAAAGTAAATCTGAGACACTAAGCTTGTTGTTGTTACTAATAATAAGTAAGGGAAGATTTATTAATAGTAAGTGATTTTCATACTTGGTATGTGCGGAATCGGAACCTTAACTCTTAACCTGGATTTCTAATATTTCAGTTGGCGTCGGTGACCCATGGCAATCTAAACCGACATGACATGACAATGTTCTTCATACTGATGTATTTCCCACTTATCAAGTGTTTAAGAAGACATTCTGATTCAATTGTGGATGGCACAAACATTTATCCTCACAGTAAAACTCAAGTTGGGAATTGGTAATTGAGTCCATAAGAGCCTTCAGCATATGAAAAAATTTGGGGGTGAATAAGGAGATGAATGTCTCAAGGGTGTTTGGTGGGTTCTGGGTTTGCTTGCAACTGTACCATCTTTAATGGGTGACACTTAAGGTATCTTAATATATCTTAGTGGCAAATCAAGAGAGCTCCGAGCAGGATCTTGGTGGGGTTGTCCCATCTTTGATGCAGTGGTTATAAAATGCAACAAAAAGCTAACTGTGCAGGTGACAATTAATGAAAATAAATTAAGTGAACTGAACATTATGGTACTAGTTAAAAGTTTTTGGTTTTAATTTCATTTTTTGCCGTGTTTGTTTTACAGGAAGCTATTGTTTTTTTGCACTTGTTGTTCGTCCAAGCTTGGAGTTCGGTATGCCTTGGTTACTGAGATGTTGAGTGCGTCTGAGTATTTGCAATTTAGAGAATAACTTGTGAATGAGAGGTAAAGAGAAAAGAGGAATGTGGATACATTTACCACTTGCAATCGGTATATCATTCCTATGCGTTGCATTTTCTTGAGTCTTCATTAAGATGTGTATTGTTCGTATTGCAGGATTAATGAATTTTCATGCTTGAGTTGGACTTTGAGCCGTCCAGTGCTTCATTTCGTTGCCTGACACTATCAAAATCTATTGGCAATGGAATTTCATAATCGACACCTTCTGCGAAATGTTTCATGACAGATGTAGCATGCGCCTGTTTCTTGATTTTCTCAGGGCACACAACTACATTGGGAAGGTAATAGTTGAATGTATGTGTGTTTTTATGCCTTAAGAAAGCCTGCATGGCGAATAAGTCTTAGTGTAGATTGAGATGAATGCAACTTTAGATCTTGTTGAATTCCAAAATGTTGATGTTTACTGTGTTTTATTTTTCAGACACTGATGATGAATGACAAAATGCAAAATCCCGATGGCCAACAATGGGTTTGAAGGAAGGCCGATGACTATCTCTCAGCTCTACACCCAAATACTCCATGTGCTGAGTTTTATCACAAGTTTCAAGATATTGGTTTGAAGAAGGCTTGGGGAGATACTGCTGAGCGTGTACTTGAGATGATTTGTTTACTACTCGTATTAGATCTTCTCAAGGCACCTGACTCATGTACCCTAGAGAACTTCCTTGGAAGAGTCCAAGTAGTTTTCAATGTTGTAATTCTTTCTCCGCTTGGTTACTGTGTCCAGAATGACGTCCTTGGTTATATTCCTAACACTGACTGTCAGGTATTGCATCGGCAGATAAACAACTTCTATTTCTGAAGTATCTCAATCCTACGTATGTTTTATGTATTTATTGTCTACTATAATTTTGTTGCAGATTACTTTCATTTTGGATCGAGTTAAATCTTTGGAGGGAGAGAAGATGCTTAGACGCATTTAGCAGCAAGGACCTGAATCAAACCTCGAAGTCTCATTGTAAGTCCTTATTCAGATAATCTCAAACTCAATCTCGCGCTTTGCTATGTGATATTTTGCTGGTGACTTACATGTGATGCTCAATTTTGCTACCAAACCCAGGTTAGTAGGAACTTCTTGTGATCAGCGCCTTGAGATATTTTATGCTCTCAAGTATCCTACATTGGTGATTACCTCTACTTTTATTTCTTAAGCAATCCGTTAAAATATCCAATTTGACATACTGTGCTTAGAAAGTAAATCTTTTCCCTTTCGACTCCCGTCAAACTTCGGGGACGACTAGAAAAGCACAGATTTTTTTCTTACACGCCTTGATGTGTTCTTTGTACTATTACCACTTCTACTAATCTGAACCTTTTTCCTCTGTCGTTCTCTATTTTGCAGACATTAACCTCAGGCATTCGACTAGTAAAGCTCACAGCCTGAATCATAGTTAAAGTTTGAAGCAAAAGAAAGATGTCCTTAAATGGATGAAGTTTTATTGGTCTATACTCTTGGGGATGCTTCTATGCTTTGCACTATTAGAGAACCAACAGAACTCCAAGCATGATCTTGCTGAGGTTGTCCTCTTTGATGCAGAATTGAGGCATTACAGTGGTTACAGAATGCAACATAACTCATTTGTTTGCAAAGTGATTGTAAAATACGTTCTAGTCTATGGTGTAAAAAACATTCTGGTTTAGACCGTGGAAAACGGTTGGAAGTTTTGTTTATTTACACCGTTATTCTTCGACGGACACGCTTATACTTGTTCATTCTGGGACAGTGTCAATTGAGATTTCCAGCAGTAACTACAAACTCACAGTTTTTGATTTCACAAACTCATTTTTGAGAAGGCTTCTAGTTTCAAAACTCAGCGATTCATATCCACATTATCAAACACCGAGTCATAACTCATAAGTCAGTTCTGCCCTTATCCATTCGGCACAATATATAAAATATAGTGCAGGTAGAATTGAGGGCAAACCAAAGCCCTAAGAGAGAGAGAGAGAGTGTTAACGATCCACCGTCTTCTTCCCTCTGAAAATCAGATGCAGAGCTTGAAATGAGTAGATCGATGGAAGTAACCACAAATACTACAAGATATACGGATGGATTTATAAAATCAAAGTTGTTTGGGCTGTTTCTGAAGACTCACAAGATCAAAATGAAGAGGAGGAAGAAGGAACAAATACTCATCTTCATAATCTGTATGCGCGGATTCGGAAAAGCTAATATGATGAGTAATCATTTGGAGCTTGAATTATACGGCACTTTGATTTTGAACCCAAAGGCTACGCCGTATAAATTAGGTAATATAGATTTTGTTTATTTTTATGGCAGTTTTTAAGGGTAGTAATTATATTAATATCGTTTTGATGTTGATATCCGTTCCTTGTATAATCTTTGGCTGGAAAAATTAAGTCATTCCCTTAATTTATATTAATATCAAAGTCTATTTGTGGATTTGGTTAAGTGCTGTTAGGTGTAATTTTTTTAAAACATTTGAACCCTTTTGTTGATATTCTGTCTAGCCCTCTTAAGACTAAATTAGAAGAAAAGTTCTTATGCAATAGTAGTTCTGAGTGGTTCTTCTCACGATGCAATGACAGTGTCCACTCTCACTGGTTGAGAAAATTCTTTTCCAAACCACCATACATCTGTACAATACAACAGCCAACCATCCTCAGTTGCAGAATGCCAAGAAAATCCATTGAAGCGTCGAAATTTCATGACCAGTTCAAAATATCATCACCAGCTCCACGAAGATTCAGCCAATACTTCAGGCCTCGTGGTAACTCCATTTTGTTTCAATTTTATCAAAAAGTCGACATTCCATTGATTGTTTAATTGATTAATTTAAACAATACCAAGGGGGATCACGTGTCTCCCTGAAGTTGATATTGTCTTTATGTTGATATTTATCTGTGAGAGATTATCAGTGGAGGATGTCGTTTGGATTCGATATATCTATGTTCTCAAGCTGGTCATGTTTGACACACAACCATTTGTTTTGTATTTATGAAATTACTCAGTACTTTTGACAGCTGCATGTTGTGCACCTATAGACTTTGATAAGAAATGGATAACGGGGTTGTGTCGCATTGGCCGGCGTTCAATTTGGTATTATAGTTAAGTGTGGCAGCTTCACAATAGTTCTCTAACAATGGTATACTAGAGTCCTGTATAATGCTTTAAATAAGCTGTTTTAATTTAGGCATAAGTCATTTATCTGGAAAGTTACCAAGCATCTATCAAACTTTTTTTCCCCATTTTGCTACTGTCTGGTTACAGATAGATGGGCATTAGTATTGGGCATATATTTGCTTAATTTTCTAGATTTAATGGGTATTTACTATTTACTAATTCCGTTTAGAATGTTCGGTATTATATGTCTTCTCAATTCCTGCAAGTTTTGTAGTCTGTTTAGCAAGCTTACCTATATTAAGGATGATTTTATCTTATAGAGGAATTGATATTGTTTTATACAGGATGAAGGAATCAAAAAAATGGGGAGCAAGGGCAGCACCTGTAGACTTGACAAGTAATGCTATACACGGAGCTTCCATTGGGAAGAGAGAATTCGATTTAGTATTACTAGTAACTCAATTGAAGTTCCAACTGCAACTAGTCCATGCAGTTTGTGAAGAATTTGAAGATGCAAGTCCGATCAACATTGAAGAATCAAAGAAAAGGTTGCTTGTAGCCTGGGATCATCAGATCAAGGTAACTCATCGGATGGCAGTGTTGAACCTTCACAATAGAAAAAGTGGCTATAACTGAATTAATCGGTATGAGCGAACTCGGAAGCTGGACAAAGATTGGAAGATAGCATTCCTTGTGTGGATTCTTCTCTTTACCTTCAAATATACAAATGGCAGCCAGAGAAAAGGTATATCTAAATCTTTAACTTGTTCTACAACTGAATTAAAAACTAAGAATGGTTATTAGAAGTTGCAAACAGAGGATGAAACACAGATAACCTGTAGTGCGTGTTTCTCCTGACTCCAAATTAGTGGGTTATAACTTCCCGCCACTTACTGTGACTTTGTTTAGAGATATTAGTTGGTTGTAATTAAGGCTTATCTGTTTCAGTTTCCAAACAATCACTTCTATTGGAAACTGGTGTAGAAATTAGTTGATCTACACCAGTTTTGTTCAATTTTTCTTTTCTCGGTTCTGGCGTTTGATTCATGTTGGTTTTATTAGCCAATTCGCAGAGCAAAATCGTCCAAATGAATAATGGTGTGAACTTTACAAAGCAATTTTCCGTGCATATTCATAATTTCAGTAAAGAAACGATTTTATGCTTAGTTAAGCTGGTTATTCCTTAATTAGTTGACCACTTGTTTCCGTGTCTTCAACTTTGTCGTGTAGCACCGAAAGTATCTCTGTTTTGGTTCTTATCAATCCGATAGAATTTGAACTGGTGTATATGCTGTAGTTGTCAATCGATTCTAGAGTATCTAGTAGGTTTGCTGAAACATCTTCTCGTCGTAATATGATTTGAATGTATTCTACTAGTATTTAGGTGTATGATATTTTTTACACAGTAGATCAGACAAATAGATATAACGTCCAGGCCGTAAGCTTCGGAAAGTTTTGTGTTTCCATTCTTATCTACGTATTTTGATGCATCTCTGTGTTTGTAGCCTGATTACACTGTTATAAGAATGCTGGTAAATTTTAACTGTTTTCAGAATCATGTATATTGTATTCTGACACATACTCCATTTGCTTCAATTGCAGCTCTGGTTTTAGGATGTCCATAGTGAAGTTCATCCACCTTTTGTGGGTTAGTATCCTGGATGTTAATTGTAGGTGTTGGTCGTGGAGTGGTTAACGAACAGTATTTAAGGTGCTAAGCTCTTTACACCATATAGTACCTTTCTCTATTCTGATGCAAACTTGCTAATTCTTCGTAATTAAGTTTAGGTCTATCATTAATTGGAGTTTATCACTGTCGTTTAGTTCAATTCTTCGTTTTAGCTATGTGTTATCTTATGCTGTGCTATAGGAGACAAATTTGTATATGAGTTACTTTGCAGAGTTGCTTATAGATATGTGGTGAAAATGATCGTAATTATGCTATATATAAGTTCTTTTTTCTGTGGGAGATCAGTCTATTCTGGCTGGTGGATAGAGATTGACTTGGGCAGTCGTGGTTGTTTCATATGAAACCTTTGCTGGGCATGTTTTTAATTTTTATGTTAATATCGTCTTTATCCTGATATTTATCTGTGAGAGCTTACCAGTGGAGGATGTCATTTGGATTTGATATGTGTATGTGTATGTTCTCAAGCTGGTCATGATTGACACGCCATCATTTGCTCTAGTATTCATGAAATTACTCAGTACTTTCGATAGCTGCATATAGTGGCACCTATAGACTTGATAAGAAACGGATAAGCTGCATTGGCTGGTATCAGATACATTGGCGTTCAATTTTGTATTACATGTCTTCTCAGATCCTGCCAGTTTTGGAGTTTGTTTACTAATCTCACCTATATAAGGATGATGAATCACTATTGTTTTATACAGGATGAAGGAATCAAAAAAATGGGAGCAAAGTCTGCACTTGACTTGACAAGAGATGCTATTGTTTTAACAATGGGAGCAACAGTTCAAATACGAGGTGGTATGTAGACAAGTAAGCTGCATTTATATGTTGGCAAGTCAAGTGGTGCTAGAACCACTCTACACCTCATTAATGACTTTAAGTCGTTTATATGATCAAAAAAGCAGAAGGCCAAATTATCAATCTGTAAAGTAACTATTTGCTACTGGTGAATGAATGATGTCCCCTTCCAGACGGAAGTGCTGCTCTGCAACCATTTTACTGCACTATGCAAGAGTACTTGCAGCATAGCATGCACATGTAGGTCAATCTGTTGCTGTTCTCTTTACCTGCTACATATCACCAAAAGATTACTTGGTCACTTCATATCGATTACGAGTTATTCAATTCTCTTCAGTACTCTTTTTAGATTATTTTCCTGTCATTTGTAGTTATGGATCTGAATTTTGGTTACCTCCCTCAGCTTAAACTTCAGTAGACGGTTAAAGTGATCCTTCTGTTCTAGGCCTTTGTCCCTATATGTCTTGGCTTTTTTTTTTCTTCTGTCAGATTTCTTAATCAGGGTATTTGTGAAGCTAATTTCTTAACCACTCTGGAATTTAATGTGGCTTTTGTATTGCCACTGTTACATGTAAATACTTGTTGAAATTGGAAAGCGAAAATTTAGACTCCGGGAAATGCTGTAATTCTTTGTACTTGTTAGATTACTCTAAAAAAAAATCTCCAAGCAGCATCTTGCTGGGGTCCTGTCCTTTGTTGCAGACAGGCGTTTAGCACTTCAGTGGTTACAAAATGCATCACATTTCTTTGTTTGCCAAGTGATTGTTAATTTAAACAATTGAGTCTAGGTTGTGTCCAAATTTTTTGATACTCATTTTGAAACACATGTAGGTTTCAACAAACAGTGAGTCGTTGGCTGCCCTTATCCTACATTGGAAGATGTTTGGGCGTATAAACCCTAAATTGCTTGAGAGAGAGAGAGAGAGAGAGAGAGAGTTGCCTGCCGTTCTTCCAAAATCAAAGATGCAGAGAGTATGAGTAGATCGGAGTTGCTGGTTCTTCGGTTTCTTTCTTTCCGAAGATCAAACAAGAAGAATAATCAAACTGGTTGATCTTGAAATTCGGCATGAGCAGACTCGGAAATGCTAACAATTTCACTTTCAGACTGATCTTCAGATCCTGAATCGGACCGAGTGACAGCAGGTGCATACATAGCACTCCATCTAGCTGATATGTAATCTAAACCACAAGATTGGGCACCTAATGGACTAGAGAAATGGCGGAGGAAGTGTAATACCCTAGGATTGCCTTTTAGAATGGCAACAATAGTGATTTTTAAGTACTTTGGATTGAAGAAACGTAGATTATTTTATGACTGTAGGCATGTACAGACATGAAAACGGACGAGTGTATGAAGAGGTAACTTCAATTTTTTTCTGTTTTTTTTTTTTTCTTTTATCATCATGAAAATGTTAACGTTATGCTTTCTAAATTTGAGATATGATTTCCCCTTTGGGTAATGTTTTAAGGTTACCTGAACAACTTTATGCAGGAGATGAAAATGCTGCTGTCAGAGGATATGGGATTCCCCATCAATGAAGTTTCAGCAGCCAAGTACAACATTCTCAATTACATTTTGTCGGAGTCTAATTAATCTGTTGCGGACACGACCTTTGCTGTATGCGTTTATCGAAAGAAAGAGCTTTTAGTTATGGCGCTCTTTTGTACTTCAAGCTCTTCAACTGGATTAATGGTCCAGCACTCGAGTAACTGATAGAGGTGTTGTTGCTTCTACCTGTACCCAAATCCTTGTTTTAAACTCTATCCTGCAGAGCAAAAGAATTAATCAATAACAGATACAATTTTATGGGATGCTCAATAAGTAAGACAATTTTAAAGCTCTGTACAGTTGCAAGTGGAGTATTCTGTATTCAAACCCAAATCAGAAGTGCTGCCATTTTGGTGTATATTAGACAATGATGAATGATACTCAGTATCCTAAAATAGGTGTTTAATATGATAAGCACAGTTACTGGCTCGGCCTAATTGTGATTTGACAAGAACCAGCAACAAAAGAAGAAGATAGGAAGAATTGAAGCTAGTTTCTGGATCCTTCTCATTTTCTGAATAGCAGCAGTTGCTGGCGTTGTCGTGGGGATTCTTACACCTGTTTTGGTTTCCTAAAGCATTCAAGACACAAGCCATTTTCTAAATGATTCTCACAGCACTCCCAGCAATCATACCGTTGGCAATGGTGTGGGGTTTCTTTACGACACTTTTCCTGAAAAAACGTTTCATGACAGGGATAACATGCATCTGCTGCTTGATTTTTCTCAAAAGCACACGACTACAATTGGGAAGGTAATTGTTGTACTTCTACATATGTGTGTTTATGTGCCTTAACAAAGGCTGCATTGCAAATAAGCCTTAGTGTAGGTTCAGATGAATGCACTTTAGGTCTTGTTGAATACAGATGTTGATGTTTGCTGCGTTTTATTTTTCAGACAATGATGCTGAATGACGGGATCCAAAACCTCGATGGCCTACAATCAATTTTAAGGAAGGCTGGTGAATCTCTCTCAGCTCTACCTCCAACTACTCCATATCCTGAATTTCATCACAAGTTCCAAAAGATTAGTAAGGAGAAGGGTTGAGGAGATACTACTGAGCTTGTGCTTGAGATGATTCATTTACTATCAGATCTTCTCAAGGCACCAAACTCATGTACCCTCTTCCTTGAAGAGTCCCAACAGTTTTCAGTGTCATAGTTCTTTCTCCACATGGGTAATTTGCCCTGAACATGCTATCCTGACACTGGTGGCCAGGTATTGCATCGTCCGATAAAGTTCTAATTCTGATCTATTTCAATTATACTTGTGTTTTATGTATTTACTGTCTACTGTAACTTTGTTGCAGATTGTTTACTTTTCGGATTTAACTAAAATCTAGGAGGGAGAGATGCTTAAACACACTTGATCTCACACTTCGAAGTCTCATTATATGTTTTAACTCAAATAATCTCACGCTCATTGTATGAACAACCTGGCTTCCATATTGATCCCAACCATGGTGAAAAGTCCGCTGAGCTTCCTGTCAGTTTCTTTGAGAAGTGTAACACTGAATCATCTCACCGGGGTATAGTCTCGACTGAATTCCTTGAGCGTATTTACAAGAAGTAAGCAAAATCCTTCAAGTCTGAGTCATAGATTTAATATTGATTATTAGAGAATGTTTTTACATAAATCCTTTTGTCTTATCATTTCTATTACGTTTTCTGTTCACAGGTTTACAGGGTAGATAGACTCAGAAAGTCTCATGACATTTTCTGGGGTTTATGGAGTCTGGAAGTACACCTTAAAGGCTTAAACCTTGAACATCGTGAAACTCGCTGTCATGTTAAGATGATTTGTGCTCTCGAGAATTGCGCATTGGTAAGCAACTCTACTTTTATTTCTCAAATAGACTGTTAGAATGATATAAGACTACTTTTGTCCCATACCTCATTGCAAATTTGAGGATACTGTCCTCGAAAAGTAAAATTTTCCTCTTCAGACTCCTGTCAAATTTCAGGGTTGACTAGAAATGCACGGATTTTTTTCTTACGCCCCGTGTTCTTTATAGTATTGCCGTTTTTTTACTAACCCGACCTTTGTCGTTCTCTATTTTTGCAGGCATTGGGAGTAACTGGGGCATCTGATGAGTAAAGCTTACGAGTTGACTTATTGAAGCAAAACAAAGATGTCTTTGTGAATTAAGTATTTTAGACTTTAGATGGCAGCTTCTACAAAAAATTACTAGTTAGATACAATTTATACCCTGGGGGTTGCTGTCTTTGTACTACAAAAACACTAGGAGAAATCCAAAGAGAATCTTGCTAGGTTTCTGCCCACTTTAATGCAGAAAGAAATGCTTTCCTTGCAGCATTGTAGCGGTTACAAAATGGAATACACTTTTTGTTCGCCAAGTGATCTTGGAATTCTAGTTAATGTGGCGAAACTTAAGACATACTGTGGAAAATGATTGTCTTGCCAATGTACAAAATCAACGCCTGGTATATTTGCTTGTCTAGCCTTGTCAGTCAGTTTGTCTGGAATGAAATTACAGATTTAGGGTTGCCAATGAGCTATACTGGCAATGGGTTACACCATACAAGAAGGGAAAAAAAGAAAGGGTTCAAGTTTCTGCTTAAATTGAGTTTGGATATCAGAAAGTGAATTTTAGCTAAGTTATTATTCATCTGAGGGCAATGGCATTGACATTTCTACTAACTTTAAATTCACAGTT
The DNA here is from genome assembly GCA_023531295.1 of Papaver armeniacum. Lineage (NCBI taxonomy): Eukaryota > Viridiplantae > Streptophyta > Magnoliopsida > Ranunculales > Papaveraceae > Papaver > Papaver armeniacum. The sequence goes on from JAJJWW010017213.1 coordinate 396,697, forward strand.
TTTGATTTTTCAAACACCTTGTCAAAACAGTGAGTCATGACTCTATCCTGCCCTTATCCACATGATAAATGGTAAATATAAATCCACATTTAGCCCTGATACCCTAACCCTACCTATAAAAACAAAAGGATTGAGGGAGAGTTCCTTTGGAAACACAAATCTTGAGAAAGAGTGATCCAAAATTCACAGATATGCACAGTATGAAATCAAGATAGATCAAAACAGTTATTGATTGAGAGAGAGAGAGTCCGGAGTCGCCTGCCGTTGTTCCTTCATTTTCCAAAATCAAAGATGCAGGGACTATGAATAGATCGGAGTAGCTGATTGTTCCATATACTAAAACAAATTCAATGCTCTCTTTATTTTCTTCATTAAAAAGGTGTGGAAGAAAAATTTGTAACAATCCAAAGTTGTTCGGGTTCTTTGTTTCCGAAGACCAAACAAGAAGAAGAATCAGAGTGGTTGATCTTGAAATTCGGCATGAGCGGACTCGGAAAAGTTAACAATTTTACATCACATTGATTATCAGATCCTGACTCAGGACTGAGTGATAGCAGGTGATGTTTAGGACTGTGAGCCCCTGGAATTGCCTTCTCACACTGGTAAAAGGAGTGATTTTAAGTACTTTGGATTGAAGAACTTAGATTATTTTATGAGTAGGTATGTACAGCCATGAAAACGGATGAGTGTATGAAGAAGTTTCCAAGAGGTAACTTTAATTTATTTGAATTTTTCTTTTATCATGATGAAAATGTTAACATAATTGGGTTAAAATGAGCTGAAGAGCTTAATAAAGTGTATTCTAAAGTTGAGATATGATTTCCCCTTTGGGTAATGTTTTAAGCTTACCTGAATAACTTGATCTTTTTAACTGCAGGAGATGAAAATGCTGCTGTTAGAGGATATGGGATTCCTCATCAATGAAGTTTCAAAGTTTTGTCGGAGGCTAATCTGTTGACGGAGAGGCATGGTGAATATCTCTAAGCTGTACCTCCAACTACTTCATATCCTGAGTTTGATTACAATTTCCAAGAGACTGGTAAGGAGAAGGGTTGAGGAGATACTGCTGAGCTTGTGCTTGAGATGATTCATATGATATTAGTTCTTCTTGAGTCACCAAACTCATGTACCCTCTTCCTTGAAGAGTCCCAACAGTTTTCAATGTCAAATTTCTTTCTCCACATGGGTAATTTGCCTTGAACATGTTCTTAGTGTTAGTGATCCTGATTCCTGACACTGTGGCCAGGAATTGCATCGTCAGATAAAGTTCTATTTCTGAAGCATTTGAATCATACTTGTGTTTTAGGCATTCACTGTCCACTATAATTTTGTTGCAGATTGTTTACATTTCTGATTTAAACACATTAAGCACCGAGGACTTGATCTCACATTTCGAATTCTCATTTTATGTTTTAACTCAGATAATCTGGCACTCAATGTTGCACTTACTGTTTGATATTTTGCTGGTCAATCTTAATTAATTTGCATCTTTTTGATGCTCAATTTTGCTGCAGAACACAATACTCATAGGTGTGCTAGAGAACGAAGAGATCCAGCGGCGGGACGGATAGTGCAAGTAAGCGCTACCGAAGCCTCATGGGAAACAGAGCATGTGAAGGTTGACCTCTGGAATAGCATCTTCACTATGAAGTAGAGTATTTTCGACTTCCAGACCAACATATGAATGTGCATACCATTTAAGGTTCAAATCGAGCATAGTTTCTCCTACGCATTCTGTGCCTGGCCTTCTGGTGGCTTCTACTTTTAATATTGCGATCCGAAAGTGCCTTGAAAAATACACAAGTCAGAATCAATTAGACATGAATGAAAAGAAGAAAATTACTGGGTGAACATGAAAGAGTTATGAATTTACCTGATGTCTTCTGTAGTCCAAATTTTCAGAAGATAGTTTTGATCCCTGTCCATTAACACGTTGGGCTAATCTGCAAGATGCTTTTCATTTGCATTGTGGGGTGTACAGTGACGTGCTTTTGATTTAGCTTTGTTGTTCCTAGATATTCCACAGGCAATACACAAGCCACACAAATGAATCATATGGCACACAAAATAAGCGAACATAATCTAGAGACGATTATTCCTTGATAACTTATTATTCAAGAATTCTATGGTTAATTAAAATTACATGTGAACAATTTAAAGAAGAATAAAATTGCAGGTTCTGCTGAGTATGTTCACCTGATGTTTGGCTCACAACCATTCCTTATCCTCCCGAGTTCGCCTATCCTGACGCTGATATTGTTTTAGCAACAATAGCATCAAAGAAGTGATGTCTCCTCTACAAGAAAATTTTAGGTTATCGAAGATTCACACCCATGAATTTTCATTTGGAACTGTAATAGTTGTATATTATTTTGTTTTTTATAGATAATTCATACAGTGTACTGCTAGCAATTAAGAAATTTATAATGCTTTTGTTTTGGGTTTACTGCATTTTGAGTGGCACCTTATTTGTCGAAACATGACCTATGGTAGTCACATTTCTTGTAAAAATAACATGACCTAGAGTCTAGTTTTGGCTTAAAACATTGAATACGTAGTTTTCTTTTGCTAGACTGTAGGTACTGATTCTAAGGGAAACAGCTTACACATTTATACTGATCCGTGTAGTTTCTTCTCTAGATCAGTGGCTTCGCCATAGAGTTATAGATTTTTGGACATTTAATATAGTTATTGCTTGGCTGTTTTGCGATTTTCACTTTTGAAGATACAGAATGATTCTCCCCAAATCGTATGTCAGGACATAGTCCGCGTCCAACTTAAATATGAGCAACAGTTGTGAGCTAAGTTTTTGCTTTCTTCAATTAGACCGTTCAAGTCCCTTTGTGGTTGATTGTCCATTGGTTCTCGTGAATCGACCACTTTCTTGCCCTGATTTGAGATTTTATTTAGAATTCCTCTCACTTTCTAATTGGGCCAACCGAGCGAAGCGAGGGAGGACCTTTATATGGCCACTTTTTTGTAAATCTAAGTGATCAATTACCACAAAAAGATTGAGAATGGTTAGGGCCGAAAAACCAAAAATGTCCCCTCCCTTTTAGTCCAATTACTATAACTTTTTTGTATCCTATCTTTTCAGGGGTATAATTGGAAAGCAAACTTTAATATAACATATCTAAAAATCCGTGCCTTGGAATTTTACAAAATTTATCTCGTTAGAAAGGTTATAAAAAACTGTACGCAACAAGTACAAACAATAATATCAACTTTAGAGTTTTTATGAAAAATTTGGAGGTATTTATCATTTTAGGCACAATTTTAGAAAATTAAATGTATATCCATTATGCAAACTACCACAAAAGATACATAATACATTATGTAGCAAAATTTTGGTTTATGCATCAACTAATTTTTCGTTGCAACTAATAAAACGATGTACTCCCTCCGTTTCAAGAAAAATGATATTTTAATTTTAGGCACAATTCTCGAAAATTGAATGCATAGCCATTATGCAAACCACCACAAAGGATGCATAACACTTCATGCAACCATATTTTGGTTTATGGATCGACTAATTTTCCATTTCTGAAAAAGTGATACTTTCACAACCCGTTTCAGGAAAAGTGAAACTTTCGCTCCGTTTAGGAAAAGTGATACTTTAGCTCTAGTTTGGAAAAATGATACTTTTTGCCGCTTTGGAAAAAGTCACTTTTTCCGAAACGGGCGAAAAGTATCATTTTTCCAAACGGACGAAAGTATCACTTTTTCTAAACGGTGAAAGTATCACTTTTTCGTAAACGGTGAAAGTATCACCTTTTCTTAAACGGGACGAAAGTAGTCGCAGACAAACCCCATGTTCAGATTCTTTTTCGGTCGGCCCTCCTACCGTCGCAACGGTTATACTAGTTTATTGGGCCGACCGAGCGAATCTAGGGAGGACCTTTATATGGCCACTTTTTTTGTAAAATCTAAGTGATCAATTACCACAAAAAGATTGGAAATGGTTAGGGCCGAAAAACTAAAAATGTCCCTCCCTTTTAGTCCAATTAGTATAACTCCTTATGTATCATATATTTTCAGGGGTATAATTGGCAACCAAACTTTAATATAACATATCTAAAAATCCGTGCCTTGTAATTTTACAAATTTTATCTCGTTGGAAAGGTTATAAAAAACTCTACGCAACGAGTACAAACAACAATATTAAATTTAAAGTTTTTGCGAAAAATTCGGAGGTATTTATCATTTTAGGCACAATTTTAGAAAATTAAATGTATATCCATTATGCAAACCACCACAAAGGATTACCCATCAAAAAAAAAAAAAAAAAAAACCACCACAAAGGATACATAAGAACACGCAATTGGGGGATATAAAAACTAATTGGGGGATATGAATTACTTCCCCCAACCCATGGTGTGTGCTAAGGGGTGACTTTTGGAGGCGAAAATACTAAAATACCCTTCCCTCAAAATAAAAATCAAAAACTTAAAATCAAAAAACAAAATCATATCCCCCATTTCCATCTCCACTTCTTATTAATCACTTTCAGGGTTAGAATTTGAAACCCAAATATTCCCCATTCCCTTTCAAATTCTAAACTCTCCCCACTCTCTTTCAAATTCTCTTCTCTTTCTCTGCCGGCTCCTCACTTTGGAAACAATTTTTTTTTTTTTAATTCGTAAGTGATGAAGATCATGCTGCAAGTGATGAAGACCATGCCGGAATTGATGAAGACCATGCGGAAACCAGTGCCTAAGCATGGTTGGTAACTAACATTCAATGTCAGAATCGAGTATTAAGCATGCTCAATAGAAATTTATCAATGCTTAGGTAGTCAAGTGAAAAAAAAAAATTGAAGTTTCCTGGATACTTTTCATCATGTGCCTAAGATAGAAATTTAAGCAACATACTATGCTAAACCTAGGTGCCGCCATGCTCGAGAATTAACTACTTGTGCCTAAGTGGACCGATTAAAACCAGAAAAACTCAAAACGGAATATTTTTTTACATCGCCGGAAGTGATGAAGACCATGCCGGAATTGGTGAAGAACCACGCCGGAAATGATGCCGGCATGCTCGATAGAAATCTATCAATGCCGGTAGTCAAGTGAAAAAAATTGAAGTTTCACGGATACTTTTCATCATGTTCCTAAGATAGAAATTTAAGCAAAAACCATGCCTAAGTAGTTCCTAAGATGCTTGAAAATCACATAACTGTGCCGGAAGTAGACTCATTAAATTATCACTTTTTCCGAAACGGGGCGAAAGAATCACTTTTTCCGAAACGGGGAGAAATTATCATTTTTTCCGAAACGGGGCGAAAGAATCACTTTTTCCGAAACGGGGAGAAAGTATCACTTTTTTAGAAACGGGGCGAAAATGTCACTTTTTCTGAAATGAGGTGAAAGTATTACCTTTTCTGAAACGGGACGAAAGTAGTCGTGGACAAACTCCATTTTCATATTCTTCTTCGGTCGGCCCTCCCACCATGGCAACGGTCGTACTAGTTTTACTTGGGCTGATAATTTTTGCCCATGTCAGCACCTTTAGTAATGTGTTTTGCTATGATGTGCAGGAGGTCACATTAACTCAGCAGTAACATTTGGTGGTGCTGCCAACGAGTTTAACCTTGGAGATAAGCAGGCTACACAATTTAATTAGTATTTTCCATTTGCTTAATCGATCTGTTAACATAAATTTAGATTGCATATGAAGCAAAACTTCACATAAATTAAGACCCAAAACCCAAAACCCATTGCGGTAAAATATAGCAAAAGGTTATCCAGAATCAGTCTCCTCTCCATTTGTCCTCGGTACTTTAGTCATGCAATTTACATTCCCAGGTTCTTCGATTACTCTTCCATACATGTATACTGTTATATGTGTCTTTTAGATATATATTTTTTTTGATCCATCAAATAGAATATATTAAAGGGCACACAAGCCGAGTGCAGGCGGATACAATTAAAGATGCGTACAAATCCCAAAGGGAAACAAATAGCACAAGGCTAGAACTAAAGATAGACAAATTCTAAGTACACAAGGAAGATTAGCCTTTGAAAACACATCTTGAAGTACCTGAAATTCAAAAAGCAACTTCCAAACAAAATAAAACATAACTTATTATCAAGTAGAAGACTCGTCAACCTTCCCTATGATTAAATCATCATGATTTTTTGCAAGATTGCTAAACATGTCTTGCCGATATACCTCCACATGGGGAAAGTCTAAACACCATTGGAAACCAAATTCCACAAGTTTAGTTGTTGATATCTTATTAGGAGCTTTAGGTTTTTGGGAAGTTTTCTTTTTTGTACTTAAAGTACCAGATGGAACATACCATCAGGATCATCACCATCAAAAGAAGAAAACTTCAGATTAACTGGTGGTATACGAATTGGGGTTTCAAGAACACCAAGACCATTATTATTAGTACGTTGAATATTTTGTTGAGGAACACCATCATTGGATTTAAGTTGAGGAAGAAATTCTTCAAATATATCACGTAATGAATTCCTTAGTTCTGAGCTCAAAGCTTTTGTTAAACTTGATGTTAGACGCTTTTCATGTTCAGCTAAATCAAGTTTACGATTATTTCTATCTTCCTCACGAAGCAACTTGTCCTCTGCACGAAATTTCAGAACTTGTTCTTCGTCTTGTTGATGATCTTTGGTAATAGTTTCAACAAGTTTGTCAAGTTTCTCTGTAATACTCGTAAGACCATCTTTTACAAACGCAAGATTCTCTGTGTAAGACATTGTGAATAGAAAAAAAAATGGTTGAAATTTTGGCTAAGATCTAAACCTGCTCTGAACCAGGTGTTAGGGTTCTTGACCAATCACTAGAAGTATCTTAAAAGACCCTTTGCTCACTACAGTAAATGAAGCTGAAATTTTTGATAATCCAAATTTGCTAATGGTTTTATAACAACATTAAATTTACCATCTAAATTGAATAGGGCTAAAATGATAAAATTGGAAAGAAAGAAAAAAAAAAATCGGGAGAATACATAATAGAAAGAGTGGGTCAGGTGTGAAGGGTCACATGGCAAAAAGCAAAACACGTGCGAAGCGTGTGCCGGAATGCTAGTTCTAAATAAGGTGAACCATTGTGAGGGTTTGGTGCAGATCCTTCCAAGCTTGAAAGGTCTGAATTGCTATAGACTATAACCATGATCGGATCAAACTCAGTTTCCTTTGAAAGGTCGAATCCATAAACTTGACTTATAAAAAAAAAAAATAAATAAATAAATAATAAATCGAATCCATAGACCGCGGCTACTCATGGCTCGGCCAGTAATGTGGGATAAAATAGTAAATTCGAAAAGGTTCCTGTTTTTTTTTTTTTTTTTTTACTTTTCTTTAAAATGAATAACCCAATAAAAAAACATTATCCTTCCCACTTGTTTAAGAGACCAGTCAGTCAGTCTTGAGCTAAAACTTCAAAAGAGGGTTTGAAAAAGAGGAGGTGTCTCAGATTCAGATCTAATTCTAAAGGCTTACAATCCCGGTTACAAGATTCATTACAAATCTCAGTTTTCACTTACAGTTTTCAATCCAAGTCTTAGATTCTAAAGTTATTCTAAAGTTTTTTTTTAATTTTTTTACTTCTCTTTAAAATAAAAAAACCACTAAAAAACATTATCCTCCTTCCTACTTGGTTGAAGACCAGTCTTGAGTCAGTCCTGAGCTAAAACTTCAAAAGAGGGTTTGAAGAAGAGGAGGTTGTCTCAGATTCAGATCTAATTGTATATAAAGAACTTCGAGGTATGCAATATATTCATTATAAATCTCAATTTTCACTTAAGTTTTCAATTCAAGTGTTAGATTCGGTTTATTCAAAGAAGGTTGAAAGGAAATCTGAGACACTAAGCATGTTGTTGTTACTAATAATAAGTAAGGAAATAGAAGTAAAGAGGAGGAAGAAGAAGAAATTGAGAAGAAGAGGGTTTATTAATAGTAAGTGATTTTCATACTTATGTGCGGAATCGGAAAAAGACACCTTAACTCTTAACCCGGATTTCTAATATTTCTGTCGGCGTCGGTGACCCATGGCAATTTGAATCGACATGACATGAGAAAGTTCTTCATACTGATGTATTTCCCACTTATCAAGTGTTTAAGAAGACATTCTGATTCAATTGTGGATGGCGCAAACATTTATCCTCACAGTAAAACTCAAGTTGGGAATTGAGTCCATAAGAGCCTTCAGCATATGAAGAAATTTGGGGGTGCATAAGGAGATGAATTTCTCAAGGGTGTTGGGTGGGTTCTGGGTTTGCTTGCAACTGTACCATCTTTAATGGGTGTGCTAAAACACTTACGGTATCTTAATTTATCTCGGTGGTAAATCAAGAGAGCTCCGAGCAGGATCTTGGTGGGGTTATCCCATCTTTGATGCAGAAGGAGAAGCTCTTTGCAGTGTTGCTGTGGTTACAAAATGCAACGAAAAGCTAACTTCGCAGGTGACACTTAATGTAAATAAAGTGAAATGAACATTATGGTACTAGTTAAAAGTTATTAGTTTTAATTTCATTTTGTGGCGTGTTTGTTTTACAGTAAGCTATTGTTTTACATCCATGGCTTGCTCTTGTTGTTCGTCCAAGCTTGGAGTTCGGGAACTTATACGTGTCACTGTGGATGCCTTGGTTACTGAGATGTTGAGTGCGTCTGAGTATTTGCAATTTAGAGAATAACTTGTGAATGAGAGGTAAAGAGAAAAGAGGAATGTGGATACATTTACCACTTACATTCGGTATATGATTCTTATGCGTACATTTTCTCGAGTTTTCGCTAAGATGTGTATTGTTTGTATTGCAGGACAAACGAAACTTCATGCTTAGTTGGACTTTGAGCCGTCCAATGCTTCATTTCTTTGCCTGACACTTTCAAAATCTATCGGCAATGGTGTGGAATTTCTTAACCGACACCTTCTACAAAATGTTTCATGACAGAGATAGCATATGTACTTAGTTTTCTCAGGGCACACAACTACATTGGGAAGGTAACTAATAGTTGTATGTATGTGTGTTTTATGCCTTAAGAAAGCCTGCATGGAGAATAAGTCTTACTGTAGATTGACATGAATGCAACTTTAAATCCTGTTGAATTCCAAAATTTTCTGCGTTTTATTTTTCAGACGATGATGATGAATGACAAAATACAAAACATCAATGGCCAACAATCGGTTTGAAGGAAGGCCGATGACTATCTCTCAGCTCTACCTCCAGCTACTTCATGTGCTGAGTTTTATCACAAGTTTCAAGATGTTGGTTTGGAGAAGGGTTGGAAAGATACTGCTAAGCGTGTTCTTGAGATGATTTGCTTATTATTAGATATTCTGAGGCATCTGACTCATGTACCCTAGAGAACTTCCTTGGAAGAGTCCGAACAGTTTTCAGTGTTGTAGTTCTTTCTCCATTTGGGTACTGTGTCTAGAATGCCGTTCTTGGTTATCCTGACACTGGCGGCCAGGTATTGCATCGTCAGATAAACAACTTCTATTTCTAAAGTATCTCAATCCTACTTAATTTTTATGTATTTATCAATTACTATAATTATATTACAGATTGAGTTCAAAGCACAAGCAAAGACGAAAGGAATTCTAAGATCCTGAAGGATATACTAAACTTAGAAGTACAGTTTCGTGTCGTCGTACAAGTACAACATTGTCGATGAGTCGATGACATTGACATCCGTCCTTTGAGGTAACATAGTTTTTCAAGTACTATGTATAACTACAGTATATCAAGATTGCTTTATTTTTTTCTTAGTGCTTCAATTTTTTTACTTTTATGTTAATGTCTTTTAAGGGTAATTGGTGACCTCCATGAAATCTATCTGTGGACTTGGTTAATTGTTGTTGGGTATAAATAACTTTTGAGCCTCTTTGTCTTATGAGAATCTCTCGGCCAGTAATCTATTCTAAACATTTGAACCCTTTAGTTGATATGCAAGCAAAACAGCAGCTGAAACACCTCATTTTGGTGTCCAGGATTCGTTCCCTTATTTGCAGTATGTAACTCTATTAGTCTGGCTGATGTATTCACAATACAATGTCAGAAAATGTTTCTTTGAGCAATGATTTTGATAGTGTTTGCTTTAGTTATGTTCCGTGTGTTACTGGACTGGTTCCATAGCTTATGAACTTGTCAGTTTTTTGTGTTCGTACATCAATGAAATTATTACTTCTGCTGACCAAAAAAAATAAAATAAATTATGAGTTTCGGTTTGAGTCATTTAGTTTGTAAAATTGGTGGTTGAGTTCTCTGACCGAGTTATAACTGTTTCAAGTACGTGGTCTTCTTCATATGGAAAGCATTCTTAAAGACTTTTGCTAATAAAATTGGTGGTTGTGCATTTATTTATTTGCTTTTGCTAATTTCAATTCGAAAGATTGTGGTGCATACTTTTGTGAGCTATTTATTTATGAAAATGAAGTTGAAGAAGTACACCCAACAAATGAAGTTTGTTTGGATCCCTGACCCCTTAAAAAGTTGTGAGATCAGATTTTGTTGTATTAATCTGGTGTCAGTAAGGTTTCTTATGTGAACGATGTTGTTATCTTGTAGAGAAAACATCACTTCTTTGATGCCATTGGGGTCTTGCTAAAACAATCTTAGTGGTTCAACGGGGCAGACCATTGGGATAAGCAAGCTCGGGGAATGATCAGCTGCGAGCCAAACGTCAGGTGAACAACATACTAAGCAGAACCTGCAGTTTTATCCTTCTTCGAGCTCCCTTCAAGAATGAAAAGGGAATTCGTTGCAGCTGGATCTCTAGTCTTGAAGTCTGGCCTTACTCGAGCAATTACACGAGGTAGACATTCATTATCAGCCAAGTTCAATTAAACTGATATATTGCTTTCTTCTTTGTTCCTTCTTCTGAAGGAGTACACTTCCCCCTTCGAGAAAACCAATTACCTTGATTCTGATCTATATTGAAAAAAGTTTGACAATAAGTATCATTTGTCATGCAGATTCACAGCTGATATCATTGCCTTGGACTCTACCAAGTTGTCTATGGAATTGATGTCTTTGACCCCAAGTTGAACATTGGCTCATCTGGAGCTGATATGGACATAAGCTTAAAACTTGAACATCGTGAAACTCACTGTCATCTTACAAAGAAAGGCTCATGACATTGTCGGGGGTTTATGGATTCTGGAGTGGAAGTACGCCTTAAACTTTGAACATCGTGAAACTCACTGACACATTACGAATTTTTGTGCTCTCAAGAATTGCACATTGGTAAGCAACAACTCTACTTTCATTTCTCAAAAAGTCTGTTAGGATGATATAAGACAACTTTTGTCCCACACCTCATAGCCAATTTGACATACTATCCTCAAAAGCAAAATTTCCCCTCCAGACTCCTGTCGAACTTCAGGGTTGACTAGAAATGCACAGATTTTGTTCTTACGCCCGTGTTCTTTATAGTATTACCCTTTTTTTTACTAACCTGACCTCTGTCATTCTCTATTTTTGCAGGCATTGGGAGTAAAGCAAAAGAAAGATGTCTTTAAGAATTAAAAGTTTCATTGATTTAGAGTTAGATGGCAACTTCTACCAGAATTTACTAGTTAGATAGAATTTATACCCTGGGGGTTGCTGTAATTCTTTCTACTACAAGAACACTAAGAGAAATCCAAACAGAAGGTTGCTGGGTTTTGCCCAGTTTAATGCAGAAGGAAATGCTCTCCTTGCAGAACTGCAGTGGTTACAAATTTTTGTTTGCCCAGTGCTTAAAATTCTCTGTCTTGCCAATGTACAAAATCAACGGGTGGTATATTTTTGAATGCCTTGTCAGTCATTTTTCATGTCTTCAATGAAATTATAGATTTATTGTTGCGGATGAGCTAAACTGGCAATGGGCTATTTTGCCAGTTTGTCAAGTTTATGGAAACCATAAAAGTAGGATATAAATGGGTTCAAGTTTGTGTTTAATTTGAGTTTGGATATCAGAATGTGAATTTTAGCCAACCACAATTCACTTTTTGATTTTTCAAACGGGTCATTGCCCAAAAGTGTTACTCTTGGAATTTTAATTACCAAAAATGTTCACTATTTTCTAAATTCCTAAAAATGTTTTATGGAATTTTTTTTACCTATTTTACCCTTGAATTAAAATTGTTATGACTACTAAGTCCTCCACATTATATTTATTTATTATTTTTTTGGAAACCTTTTTAGAAATAGTATAATTTTAATTAATATTTTAATAGATATAATGTGTGCCCATTGTTAAACATTGTGTGCACAATGCCAAAAAATCTTTTTTATTTTGAAGATTGTGTACACACGGGTTTACATTGTGTCCACAATAGAGAATCATCCATTTTTGAATTTAGCATTGGTCCACAAAATTTTACATTGTGTCCACAATACGAATGTTTGGTTCAAAAACAACGATTAACTTGGAATGTGTACCCACTGTTCCCATTGTGTTCACAATAAGTCATATTTTTCATTTTCATATATTCATTTTAATGAATAATAAGAATGTGTACCCACTGTTTTCACATTGCATTCACAATATGGGTATGATTTGGAATGTGAACACAATGCTCCAAATTGTGTTCACAATGTGATGATATCAATGCCCACTGTTTTCACATTGCATTCACAATATGGGAATGATTTGGAATGTGAACCCAATGCTCTAAATTGTAATCACAATGTGATGATATCAATGTATACCCATTGTTTTCCATTGTGTCTACAATAAGGTATAATTCGGAATGTGTACCCAATGCTCCAAATTGTGTTCACAATGTGATGATATCAATGTATACCCATTGTTTTCCATTGTGTAGAATAGGGTATAATTTGGAATGTGTACCCAGTGTATCTCATTGTGTTCACAATAAGGACATTTATTATTTTAATGAATAATAATAATGTATACACATTGTTTTCCATTGGGTCTACAATATGGATATAATTTGGAATGGGTACCCATAGCTTCACATTGTGTTCACAATTGGGAAGTCAGTTTATAATGTGAACCCATTTTAGTACAATGTGCATCCATCGAACTCCACACACTCGCTTCACACGCGCACCTCTTGCATCTTCTTTTTTAACACTGAACTCGTTTCTTCTCTTTTCTTCTTTTCATCGAATGCATCTCTTTTCTTCTTTTCATCGAACTGCCTCTTCTCTCATTTTTTTCCTTCTTTTCTTCTCCCGATAGAAATACGTCAATCATCTTCTGCAACAAAGAAATACGTCAATCATCTTACGCTGGTACCAATTTTCATCTATGTTAATTATGTATTTGGGTGTTGTTTCTCTCTGAATGTCTTTGAAATTTTTAACATCTTTGAAATTGTTAATCTCTGAAATTAATAGATTCAATCTTCTATAATGTTAGTTTCTATTTTACTTTGTATGATTTCTGTCTTCGATCCCTATGAAATTAGGGTTTCTAGGTTTTAATCAAAAATTAGGATTTGACATTTATGGATGAAGTTTATGTCTCAGGGAAGGATTTGAGATGGGTTTAACTCTAATTAGAATTATATGTTGAAGAATATCTCAATAATTTTGAGTTCGAATATTGGAATGTCCGGAGAGGGTTGTTGCGCGTATCGTATTGAATCCCAATACAAGAAGAGGTAAAGGTCGTCCGAAGGGAGATCGCATCAGGTGTGTCTCTGAGAAATCTAGGAAATTGAGCAAAAAGCGAGGTTGTTCTAACTGTCATCAGCCCGGTCATTATGCCACTACTTGTAAACAAAAGTAAAAAAAGTGAGATTAGGATAATTTTATTTCTATATATTGCATTTGTAGATTATCCTGCTATTTCTCCTCGTTATCTTTTTATATGGTGGATGTTGTTGTTTTAAATTAATATGAATTGTTATCGATTTTTTGTTATTTTCTTTGCTTATCTTGTGTCCTTACTATTAGCTTCCTTGGCGAGTACACCTGTAATCCTTTATCTATTTTATGTTGAAATTATGGGTCTTTTTGGTATGTGCAAGAAAATGCAATGTCCAAATTTAAAGGTCTCAAGAACGCCGGATCTGGAAAATGTTGCAAGATAAGTGACCGAGGGTGTGAATTAGTCGTACGAAACCCAACCGGAGATGAAACAGAGGTGTAAACCTTGGGTGTGAGGATTTTTGATATTGCTACACAAACTGAAGATGATATGGTAGTAACTAACTATTTGACACGGTAACTTTTATAACACTCACAACTCATTTGCAACAAAGGAGTGGGTTGAACAAGGTAACTTTAATTCCAAAAGCAGTTTTTGTATTTTTTTACTTTCACAAAGTTCAGAAAAGTTATGTTAAATTACTCTCATTTGACTAGAAATGTTGCTTTTGATTGGTTCAGTATTGACTGGCTAGTTGCAAATGGATCCATACAATTGGCCACAACCTGTTAATAATTGTTTAATTGTGTAAAATTGAAATAACCACATTAAAATTCAACTAATAACACAGAAAAGATACAATCTAGCAACCAAAATAATTAAAAAAAAAAAAAAAAAAAAAACACAACTTAAAAATTAAAATGCAAATTCGTCACGCTTTCACACCTAATATAACTTATTAAACTAGGAAAAATAAAACTAGGACTCACTGACTTGCACATTTGCAAGCCCATCATAGAAAGCTTGCCTATTTCCTTGCACGTTGGTTGTAATTATGTGCTATAATATCTCCACTCATTCCAATATTCATTAACTCTACCATGATGAGTTTCTCAAATAAATCCTGCCCAAAATTCACCTCCTTAGTATAAATGCCGTTGCCATGAAATGGAATGTGACATGAGCTGCACACCGGGATCCCCAACTTGCCACACTCTTTACGTAACTGGCGATCTTCTTGTACGTTTGCACCCGCTTGTGAGAAATTAGTTAGCACCCGCTTGTGAGAATCAAACACAGGATACCCATGTATATATTGCCCTCCATATATGGTAGTATATGTGGGGTTTTGGTCTTCATTTTTGTTACACTTTCTAGAATTGAATCCAACTGAAGTAATGCTTGAGTTTTGCGAAGATGCAGACATTTTCTTTAGATATGTTAAAAGATAAAAAGATTGGTATGCCAAAAAAAAATTGGTTAATACTTTTCTTTTCTGTTTTTTTGCTGTGAAAATGTATACCAACTCGGCATGGACGGATGTGGGGGGTGGCTTACCCAGGCTGCAGCCCCCCCTAAAATCTGTAATAGCTCACTTTCACCTTGGTAATTCCCTGGAAAAAAAGGAAAAGCCCAGGTCTAAATTTGGATAGCCCATACAAAAGAAAATCAAACTTGATGTATCTTTAAAAGATCTAACAAACGGGAACATATATGTAGTTGTATGACTAAGATCTAGCGATACGCAAGGAGAGAGTGAGGACACGTTTATATGCATGCATCCAAAGAATTAAATATCTTGTTTGTATGTGATTCAAAATCTTAAAATGCTATGTATCCTTACGGGGACAAATATGATAAATTATAAATGTAACACTTAAAATGTTACTTACAGGGATAGACAGAAAAATGCCATATCTTATCATGATTATAAGCACAAATTTAATTTTTTTGATTTAGTAATTATTTTGCAAACCAAAGAGAGAATATAGAAGAAGCATATATTTAAAATATTTGACACCTTTGATAAGTAATACTATCTTATTTGTGGAAACCAAAAAAATAATTTGAGAACCTAAAAAAATTGGCGGCCTACGGCCCGCATTATCAAATCAAAGTTTTGTGTTAATTTATAATTTTGTTTGTGTATCTCATACATAACATAAGCGCAATTGTAAATATACTCTATGGTAAATAAATTTGATTCAAAAGTTTTGTGCTCAAAAATAACGTTGCCCAACTTATACTCTTTAGATATTTTCTTTGTATTTATTTTTATCATGAGTTGAAACGAATGAAAAATAGCCCACCTCAACACAAATTCCTGGATCCGTCGCTGCAACTCGGTGGAATATATACCCTAACTGGTGTCAGAGAAGGTGCCCAACTTGCTTGCTTTTGAAATACGTTATTTCGAGTGATGTAATTGGCCATTTTTTCTTTTATTTATCGAGATAAATCAATGAATCGATTGATTCAGTCTGTCTGGTATCGGGTTTCGTAAAGCTTCATTTGCTCGCCACCACACAATACCTAGTTGTTGTCTAGACCTGCAAATGTATCAGTACCCATCCATCAATTCACACTCAACCTATATCGGCCCACTAGACTAGACCATTTCTTTCTGTCATATGCATCATAGTTTATGCTTTTTATTATCTCGTAAATAAATTAACGAAAAGTATTAACGGATCTAGAAAGAAAAAAAACGGAAATGCTATTCCACGCCCTTTCCGACTCCCCACTCTCCTCCCTATCCGATGTGTCTGCCTGACATGGAAAAAAATCACGTCAACGTTCGTTTCTCTCTCCTTATCCGTCACGCCCATGTTCGTTTCTCTCTCCTTGTCCGTCTTTCCTTATTTATTTATTTTTTCCGTCTCTCTGGTTAGGCTATGCCCTCTGGTAAAGTGGTTTCCCTGATATTTGGGGATTTTTCATGAAACCAAATTGAAGTCTTTGGCCCCCGATCAAAAAAATTTTCTGAAGCCATCGATCCAACAGATTTAAGTTCTCTTCTTTGCCTTTTATTACTTAGTTGATTTCTTAATTTGTGATTCTAAACTATTTCCCATATTATTTCACTATTTTCACCGCCCTAGTTTATTTTTATTCCTTTTCACGAGTCTATTCCTCATAAACTTGATCGTTCCAATATTGTGTCCTCATGTTCTTTGTCTGTAACCAATTGGCGATTAAAGAGTTTTTTTATTAACGAGTTCTACATATTTTTGGGGTTCTGATATGATGGTGATCTAATTTTTATATGAAAGTTGATGTGTACCACAAATTGGCAAGTTCAATCAACTGTGTGTGGTCTATTTTGATTGCATGAGACAAGTTAGAAAACTTTGGATGATCTTTTTCAATTAATCTGGATTAGGTTTTTCAATTAATTTCTGAGGGCGTTTTTAAGTAATCGATTTCGGGAATCATTTTCTATCCTAAATCGGCTGTAAAGAGAAGAAATGAATTGAAAGAGAAAAGATAGAGTGCAGAGGGAAAAAAGTAGAAGAGAGAGTTTTATTGAATGGATAAGTTTCTTGCTCTTCGGTCAGTTTTGACTTTTTTTTCATCACATGGGGTTAGGCCTGCACAGAACCGAACCGATAACCGTAACCGAACCGATAACCGCACTAACCGCATCGTAACCGAACCGAACCGATAATTCAACGGTCGGTGTCGGTTTTAATTTTGGTAACCGTTGGATATTCGGTTCGGCTATCGGTTCCACTACTAACCGCACCCTAACCGAACCGATAACCGATTATTATAGGCCGTTGATTTATTTTTATTAGGATTAATCCTAGCCGTCTAAAATTGGGTAACCCTATAGTATAAAAACTAAACCCTAAACTATTTCTGCGACCATTTCATTTCTTCTTCTCTTCCTTTCCGATTCCTCCACCTCCATCGAGATTCAAGACTTAAGAGCACCACCACCTCTATGATCTAGTAAGTCGTTTTCTCTTTGATTGATTTTTTTTATCAATTCCTAGGTTTTTTTTTTTTTTTTACTAAGCTTAGATTAATTTATGATTAAAACCGAACCGAACCGAAAAATAACCGAACCGAACCAAACCGAATACTATTGAGTTTGGTTACGGTTTTAAATGTGCTAACCGCACTATAAACGGTTAGTTGAACGGTTTTATAACTAACCGCACCGAACCGTGTGCAGGCCTACATGGGGTTAAAGACAGACAAGAAGAGAGGAACAAAACATTCACGCGATTTTTTTCCAATTCAGCCTGCCACCTCGGATAGGGAGGAGAGTGGGGAGCTGAACAGGGCGTGGAATAGCACCGCCGAAAAAAAAATGACCACATTTATGTTATAGATAGATGTGTGGCTGACCTCATTTATGTGGGACCCTCTATGGCTTATGTGTCTTCATGCATGAATACATGCCTTAGTTAATGACACACAAGCTACAACGTGTTGGCTGTAGAGTTATAGTTATGATGGGTGGTTATGTATATCCACTACTGTAAAAACCCATGCGGGTCTCTCGTAACAGTACTAGAAGAGATAAGAATAAGTACAGCTTTTTTTTTACATCTCCATTACCTGTTCATTATTAATCATCACTGTTTAAGTAGCTGTGTTTACATGTATAGCTAGCTGTGTTTCTTTGCTTAGTTTAGTTGCATATGCACTTGTCATTTATGTGCCGGCTAGCATTAGCTCACTGTTTAACTAGTGCGCCCGTTAGTGATCTCTCTCTAGTATTCTATCCGTGATTTCATGGTCTGTTTTCTTTCTTTTTCTTGATCTCTCTCTAGTCTAGTCGTTTAAAGCTGCAATGAGTGATGACATTCCAAAGTTAGTACCCCTTTTTGGAAAATGTTATACCTCTTCTCTACCAAACAAACATGCCCAAAGAGATTAGTCCAAGAAAATCTGGTGGTAATTCATCTGGCAATCTTTGTTCACCTCCTTCCATCTCAACAATCTCTGCAGAAACAAACCAAAAAAAATAAATAGAGATCCAACATACATGACCCCTCTAAAGGCCTTCCCCTAAAATACAAAGATTGTTCTGTCACAATATATAAGAAACACCATAGTTTTCTAAGAATGTAACTCTATTTTACCTCAGGGAAGACAATATCACCAGACTCACCACCAGCCATCTTAATAGTACCTGAAATGCTTTAACCACTTCAAATCAAAACCCCACTTCCATAATAGAAGCAGTCCCACCCCACTTTCAATCGATTGTCCAACATTAACAACATAAAATTGAATCAACAAATAGATTAAAAACCCCAAATTGAACAGAACCCCGAAATCAAACGAATACCATACTTAAAACCCTGATAGGAATAGATTATTGACACCAAAAAGAAATTAGTTCTTTCACTTCATTCTCTGGTTCTTCCGCACAACATAAACATAATGTAAGTCTAATCCGTAAGAATCAAACCATAATAAACATAAAACATAAACAAACCCATAGTTCTAAACTCGTAACGAAACAGTACCTATCAAAGCCACACAGTTGTTCTTCCCCTTCATTTTGTCGTTCTCCTGCACATCATATAGTGACTGATTCCCTAATCATCCAAATCGGACAAAATCAAGTCTGATTAAGATCTGAACCGTAACAACTGTTTATGAGATGTACCTGAAATCAACCAATAAGACAATTGTTGTAAACACCCATGAATTTAATAGACCACTAAACAAACAAAAGAAAAACATGGAAACTTTAATCTAATACCTAACGAAAAAAACAACAAATCAAAAAAAAAAAAAAAAAAAAAAATTATCTGCCGAAAAGCATCAAATCAAACAATAATCGTTAAAGCCCCTGAAGAAAATGGACGAATAAAAAACAAACAATTTTTTTTTTGAAAACTTATGTCAAACATAATAACTGTTTCGATGAAGATCGAAGAACAAGAACTTACGCCGTTGATATCTCAAAAAAAACGACAAATCATACAATAATCGTTAAACCGCCGTGAAGAAAATCAAACAAGAGAAAAAAATTGTAAATTAATTGTAAAATCAAACCTAACTTATTCTTAATTGATAGATGTAGAAGCTTAATCAAAGTTTATTCGGTGATATGGGTCTTAAGCAGTTTTAATGGTGAAGTTCACGGAAATGGTGAAGTTCACGGAGAAGAGGCCTAACTACCGGTGGTCTGGGTTTTCTTCTGGAATCTGGATATCAGGGAGAGGAAGAAAGAGGGAACTGAAGGTGAAAGTGAGTAAAATTAGGTTTTGCTTTGTTTATATAGGAGGGCAATTGTTGTAAATATTGCTAATCAAAAGGGCTAATATGTTGAAATTTAGGGTTTCTCCCTGGTCCAAAACCAGGAATAACCAAGTCATAAGGATTGACTATCCAAAGGTTCAAAACAATTGTGTATGTTCATGCAGATCACGAATCGACGGATCAGAATAAACCTTATTCCTATAAGGTTTTCTTTATTTTCCTTTTTTAATGTTTCTTTATACTTATAAAATTGTCTTTTTACTAAAAAAAAAAATTTAATATTAATGCCAGTATTATTATTACTAGTAAGACTACATGTGCGATGCACATGCTTGAATTGGATTCTTTTAACAACACCAAATTTGATAATAATGGGAAAAAATCTTAAAATAAAAATATAGTATCCTTGTTTGTACTCATTACGTAGATAATTTAAAGAGCTTTCCAAATATATTAATTTTGCAAAAATCCGATGTATATTTTACAAATATTAACTAAAAGCTTAGTTAATGGGGGTATTATTGTCATGTGAAAAGGCTTCACCAAAATAAAGCTTCACCAAACAATTACCTATTTTCTTTATATTAGTACTAGTAAGGCCACATGTGCGATGCACATATTTGAATTGGATTCTTTTAACAACACCAAATTTGATAATAATGGAAATTTTTTTTTTTTTTTTTTTAATATCCTTGTTTGTACTCATTACGTAGATAATTTAAAGATCGATTTAATTTTAATATACTACCCAATTTCCTTCCTTTGATCTCACTTATTTCTCTAATTTTAGTTCAAACATCGATTTATAATGCTCAGATCACCAAACCCAATCTTTAATTTCTTCTTGTTTATCACTAAATTGAAACTTCAATAAAATTCAAAACCTAACTTTTCAAATTAAACTCCCCGTCTCTACGTCCCTTTCGAATCCTGTTTCCTCTATCAAGCATCACCTACACGAACTAATTTCTCATCTCGATGATAATGGTGATGAAAATTTATATAAATTTTTTTGGACGGATAAGATATTGTCAATTTGTCATACGGATTCTAGATTCTTGAAAATCTTTGGACGATCATGATTTGATTTAAGACATTCATACGGATCAAGCAAGTGTGTTTTCTTTGTGTTTTCTCTATGTGTTTTTGTGCTTTCTCTCTGTGCTTCAGGGTTGAATTTCAACTAGTCACTTAGGTTATGAAGTAATTTCGACTACCATACAAGTCATGAAGTAGATTTAGTTCACAATGGTAGACTCAGGTTAGCAGGCCACATCATCGAAATCGATAAATATGAAGCTCAGTGTCGATTCGAACTTCAAATGTGGTGTAACGACATACAAACTATGAACTAGGAAGCTCCGGGTGGGTTCTGACTTCAAACTTAGCATGATACATCATCAAAATAGACAAATATGAAGCTCAATGCCGATTCAAACTTCAAATGTGGTATAACGACATACAAACTATGAACTAAGATGCTTCGGGCTGGTTCGAACTTCAAACTTAGCGGGATACATCATCGAAACCGATAAATATGAAGCTTTGTGTCGGTTCGAACTTAAAATATGGTATAACGACAAAAAATAACTATGAACCATGAAGCTCTGGGATGGTTCTAACTTCAAACTTAGCGGGATACATCATCGAAATCGATAAATATGAAGCTCAACGTCGGTTGGAACTTCAAATGCGGTATAATGGCATACAAACTATGAACCAAGAAGCTCCAGGTGGGGATACATCATCAAAATCGATAAATATGAATCTTTGTGTCAGTTCGAACTTAAAATATGGTATAACGAAAAAAAAAACTATGAACCATGAAGATTTGGGCTGGTTCTGACTTCAACTTAGCGGGATACATCAATGAAATCGACAAATATGAACCTCAATACCGATTCGAACTTCAAATGTGGTATAAAGGCATACGAACTATGAACCATGAAGCTCTGGGATGGTTCTAACTTCAAACTTAGCGGGATACATCATCGAAATCGATAAATATGAATACCAATGTCAATTTGAAACTTCAAATGTGGTATAACGGCATACAAACTATGAACCAAAAAGCTCGAGGAGGGTTTTGACTTCAAACTTAGCATGATACATCATCGAGATAGATAAATATGAAGTTCAGTGTCGGTTCGAACTTCAAATTCGGTATGGAGGGATACAAACTTTGAACCACGAAGCTCCGGGAGGGTTCAAACTTCAAACTTAGCATGATACATCATCAAAATCGATAAATATGAAGCTAAGTGTCGATTCAAACTTTAGCGAATACGCATACCAAAATATTTTTAGTAGAATAAAGTCATAACCGGCTCGAGATCGAAACCTGGCCGTGGGTGAACCACTATAAGCCAGAAACTTGGTAAGAACGATGAATCTATCCATTAACAGGTAAGATTCCGTCGAAATATTCTCTGAAATGACCACCACCTGAAATCGATCCATGTGACACCAACATACTACTCTCTAGTGCCCGCAATCATTGGTTCATGGAGTTGATTCCAACTATATTCAAGGTTGTAAAACGTTAACAGCTTCAACCCAAATCCACTCGTTGTTGCATCTCAGCCAGCAACTACAACTACCTGCAATCGATCCATTCTTCCTTGTTCACCTTCAACGAGCTCAATTTCCCCCTGACATTTAACAATCCATCTGATGTCGTTATTAGACAACACCAAAATTGAATTAAGTTGATAATGGTTCTAATAAAACAACCATTTGTAATTGAAAAAGATCATCATCACCAATTAAGAACAAACAATATCTGCATTAAGAAAGCGCATTCACAATCCAGAACTAAATAGACAAGATGCATCAGTATAATTAATGAACGCAAGGCGAAAATCTCACATCAGGGTAGAAAGAAATACATAATGGAATTTATTCGAATAATTTCATAATCTTATCTTTTTTGTATTTTTGATTTTTTGTCGGACTAACGGTCAACAATGATATTTTCCGGTCTTTCTTACTTTCTAATCTACTTCATTGTCATTCCCTTTATGATGATATTTATTCAATCCAATTTTTGCATGTTATTCGAATCGGTTGTCGCTGATAATTCTTATCTAAAACCTATTTTTATCTAATTTAACATAACCGAATTTTGAGTGCCGCATCAATATCTCAAAAACGAATTATACACGTACGTATGTCTTTTCGAATTACTCCCGAATCACGAACCGTTGACCGGATTTTTGACCGAGTTTGACATTTACGAATCCGTATAATACTCGTATGTATGTCGTTCCGTACGTATGTCGAATCCCGAATTGTTAACTAGGAGAAGATTTGTTTATCTAGTTATCCATTATTTTAATTGAATGTCCATCGACCTTTGTATATTTCACCCTTTATCTATCAATGTTATCCAATATCGCTCGACCTCACTCAATTGCTCTTACATAGATTGGTTTATCTAGTTATCCATTATTTTAATTGAATTTCCATCGACCTTTGTCTATTTCACCCTTTATCTATCAATGTTATCCAATATCGCTCGACCTCACTAAATTTCACTTGATTTCATTTGTTATTCGTCAATTTTACCCGATGTCGGTCGACCTCACACAATTTCTTATGGATACCACTGGTTTCTCTAGTTATCCTTCATTTTAACCGGATATCCATCGATCTTAGTTAATTAACCTCGTTATCTATCAATTTAATGTAATATCGATCTTAGTCACCCGTTATTAATCGATCTTATCCTATACCGTTCATAATCTGACAATTATTGACGAAACACAAGATTCACCAGTTGATGTAGGATTTTCCAGTGAATCTAAAGAAGATGAAGTAAACTCACCAAATATTATATTATATATGTTTTAGTGTGTAATCTTTTGAGCTCATAATATATAACTTGATTATCAAAACGAAGAAAACATTAAGCCTTTAAGCAAGATTTAGATTATAGATTGGTAAACATAGTATATGTAGGTTATTGTGTAGATTATGAGATGATTTAGGATTTAGGTGACCAAAATCTATCATGTGACTCAATAATTTAATTGCTTAGTGCCAAGAATGTGCCTCGAGGTCTAAAATCCATCTTGTGACCAAAATTTAGCTTTGGTCGAGCCGATTGTGATTGTTCACCGAGGATGGGAACTACTGAGAGTAAATCGGGAAGCTTGACCAAGTTCCACCGATTTTTTGACCAAAGGAATTAATGATATAATTTTAAATTTTTTAAGGTTTTGATAAAACACCTAAATCAATTTCATATTAAATTATAGGAATCAGATTTTTTCGATTCTTTCTTCCCTCAGGTTTTGACTTCAAACTTAGCATGATACATCATCGAAATAGATAAATATGAAGTTCAGTGTCGGTTCGAAATTCAAATTCGGTATGGCGGGATACAAACTTTGAACCACGAAGCTCCGGGAGGGTTCAAACTTCAAACTTAGCATAAAGTCATAACCTGGCAGTGAGTGAACCACTATAAGCCAGAAACTTGGTAAGAACGATGAATCTTTCCATTAACAGGTAAGATTCCGTCGAAATATTCTCTGAAACCTTAAACAAACCCTCTGCTGGCAACTTCGAGGCATGACCTAGCTCCGAGATCGAAACCTAGACGTGAGTGGACCACTATTAGCCGAAAAATTGGTAAGAACGATGAATCCATCCATTTACAAGTAAGATTACATAGGAATATTCTCCCAAGCCTTAATTAAACACACCCATTTTATTCAACTTCGATACTGAACATGACTCCGAGATCGAAACCTAGACGCGAGTAGACTACTTTAAGTCGAAAACTTCGTAAGAACGATAAATTCACCCATCTACAGGTAAGATTCCATCAAAATATTCTTTTAAACCTTAACCACACCCCTTTTCGTCAACTTCGATACTCAACCAGCTGGATCCGAGCTCGAAACCTTGCCGCAAGTGGACTACTATAAGTCGGAAACTTTGTAAGAACGATGAATCCACCCATGTACAAGTAAGATTCCATTGAAATATTCCCCAAAACCTTAAACACACCAGTCTCGTCAACTTCAATATTGAACCTGGCTCCGAGCTCGAAACGTGACCGCGAGCAGACTCCTATAAGTCGAAAACTTCGTAAGAACGATGAATAAACCCACATACATGTAAGATTCCATCGGAATATTCCATGAAACCTTAAACACACCCTGTTTCGTCAACTTCGATATTGAACCTGGCTCCGAGCTCGAAACCTGGCCGTGAGTAGACTATTATAAGTCGAAAACTTTGTAAGAACGATGAATCCACCCATCTACAGGTAAGATCCCACCTGAATATTCCCCGAAACCTTAAAGACACCCCTTTCGTCAACTTCGATACTGAACCTAGCTCAATTTTTTTGTCATAACCCTACGACGACCTTTATTAAAGGTTGCGAAAGGGGGTTGTAAAAAGTGGATTTTATCAAAATACAGAAAAAAAATTAGCAGAAGTGCATACCAAACTAGATTTTAGCATAATAAAATAAAATTTAGTAGAAGTAAATAAAAATTTATCAGAAGTGAATAAAATTTTGCAGAAGTGAATTTTTTTTAGCAGAATCTAATCTTCTAGATATGAAACATAACATATTTTTTTAAGAAAATGACCAAAATACCTTTATCTTAATATGCATATCAAATACTTTGGGGACCGTGGAAAATGACCAGATTACCTTTATCTTAGCAGAATCTGATCAATAAATATTTCAGAGATCGTCAAAATAACTAGTCTACCCTTACCAGATTACTGGAGATAGACATCGGGTGTAAATTCAGATATGAAATAAAGCATATTTTTTGGGAAAATGACCAAAATACCCTTACCTTAATAAATGCATCAAATATTTCGGGAATTGTGAAAATGACCAGATTACCCTTACCTGAGTAAATGCAACAAATATTTCGCAAACCGCAAAAAAGACCAGATTACCCTTACTGAAATACATGCAGGATGCATCAATTTTACTTGCATTAACGAAATAAATACTTGCGTAACCTAAGTCTCTAATACTAAGCTACGAGGTTTACCCGAGACTATAAAGCAACCACAAAATGTCATATAGATTATTACTGGTTTTCTATCCAAGCATGAGAAATATGTTTTGAGAAACTTCTTATTGTGTGGGAAAATTCCTTCTCAATTGAAAATTTTCATTTGAAACTTAAATCTCTTCTTAGCGGCAGTTTTCGCTCTTCTCACTTCTCATTTGAAATGTAAATTTCTTCTTCGCGGTAGTTCTCCCGCAACTTTGTATAGGAAAGTCAACCAAGATCACCCCACTTGCACATTTTAGTCAACAATGATTAATAAATTGGGACCCACTTGTAATTTATACTAGTGGAATAATTCATGAGCCAACAACTGGCGAATCTTGAAAAGAAGTTACTAATAAACTGGGTCCAACTTGTACTTTAGCTATTAATGAACCAACAGCCGTCGAATCTGGTATAGGAAGAAAAATGTAATATGCAGCCCAGAGATCAAAAGGTTAAAAAATCAAGTATTGTTTAACATTTATAACCAATTAGATAAACTATGTTCTCTGTCAAATTTATTACTGCCACATTACTTCTCTAGAACTCATGATCCATCAAAATATCCAGGGAACATATAATCATTACAAGTAAAAGGGAAAGAATAAGATGTTCTATTAGACGAAGTTGTCTGTATGTATAAGAGTCGTCCGTGCCCCACTTTAAGTCCAACACCCATTCCATTGCAGTGAGAATACGATCAGCTTCACATACTGAAAGCATCGGAAAAACTTAATAAAACAATTTAAGAATACAAAAGGAAATTATTGATGTTTAAATTTAGTCGGTAGAGACTAGAGAGGATAGCATGGTCTACCGCATACAAGGAGCTATCGCAAGTCTGCAGGCTTTTGCCAAGCTCTAACCCTATACAAGGTCATATCACCAGCTCGCGACAGCCTTTATGGAGTTATCCACAAGTTGAGGTGTATTATGGCGTTAGGATAGATTCTGCAACTTAGCGAACTTGGGTGCTTGTGTGCAACAAAGGGTTGGAATATTGGATCATTAACTTCAAGGCTCTCAAAGTTAATAGAATATCTAGTTTGCATAAATATGCAGTACTTGTCCAAATTTGCAGAAATTTTCAAACCTTTAAACTACCATTTCAGTGACTAAGTATCATATACCATACTACTATATGATACCCCATTTGTTACTTCAAGTTGATCAATCACAATTCTCAAAGACTTGGGCATTTTACGGCCATGTGCATCATGTATCATGGGATGCAAGTAAAATTGCAAACACATCAGTGAATGCTTGAGTTTGTGTGAAACATTATCAGGGACAATTGACTAGAACAAAAAAATAGGAATGAAAATAAAAAACAAGTTCATGTGCAGGATGTAATTCAACTCAAAACATCTCTTAATGGGGTATGTAACTCATGATTCATGAGGCGAACAAATCTGAAAAGGACACACATTGCACATGGTTTCTAATCGACTAGGCCAAGTGTATGCTTTAACATGTTATTTCACAAAGAGAACAATCATCGATAAACCAATTCCCTAAATATTTGCCATTAACATTAGGAACCGATTTTTAACCTATGCCTGAATATAAGTTCTCGTAATCTCCCCGCAACAGTGAAGCTCACATGTGCAAAGAGAAGTCTAAAATGACTACTTGTTGCGACAAAATTACAACACGAGAATATTCTTTTAGATTTACTTATTCGACTAAGTCAATTACCGGTGTAGTGATTCTACGAATAAAAATCGTACCAAATCAAGTTACCGGTGTAGTAGTTCTACTGAGCGAAAAAAAAAAAAAATTCAGGTACCCTTTGGACTTATATGCCTTACCCCCAACTTTAAACCGATTTCTTTTTCTTCAGTACATGAATCCGCCTAGTCATTAAGAAACTAAATATTGGCCCAGACATCTTCTGATCATCAGGAATGTCAAGTAAATGACCAAACACGGCTTTCTCAGCATTAGACAATTCATCGCGTAATGTATTTTGTACACTTTGTAGTGGAGTGGGTATTCATTCATGATCAATGGGTCCTAAGTACTTGTACTCATCTGGGTAAACATATTTCCTACATAACACAATAAAAATTTATAACAAAACCATGGAAAAATCCAAAACAGATAATAGTGTTATTCGTTAAGAGATCTTTACTCATTGCCGAAACTATGAAACTCACTAATCGACTCCTAATTCACATATTTACCTTTCCTCGGCGACAACTGCAGGTTTACCTCTTCTCCGAACACCCCTGCTTGCAACCTACAAAATTTTCCTTTGCTGCTTTAGTGCTTACGTATATTCAAATTTTTTACAAGTATCAACTTAACAATTCAACAAGGCAGATCTCTGTTACCACATTCCTAAATCAGATTAACAGATCGAGATTTTTTTTTCCTCCTAATGAGTTGGTTTCCAGCCCATTAGCAACATTAATTCCCCAGTACGCCACTCGAAATCCGAATATGTGTATATTTTTATGGGTTCATTTTAAAGAGCAGACAGTAATACATTCAAAACAGTTGACCAGAATATGTGTTCAAAAATGAAAAAATTTCGGGATAAAAAGGAATGAAAGCATTCATTTTAGAAATCAAGCACAAAAGTCTATGAAGACTTGTCAAATTTGTATAGTGCCTGAGAAATAATCTGGCAACGGAATAATGTATATAACCTAAAACAGTTCAAGATCGGAAAAGGTGAACAACACACATACACTAGTTTACTGAAATAATATCAAGGATTCAATAATATTCTCATAATACGACAGTTCATATGGAAGGGTGGAAAAGAAGTACATAAATAATAACACGAGAACCAAATTTGAAACATATACTAGAATTTTAGAGGAAACCATTCAGTTCATAAAAAATGCAAATGATGTCCACTAGATAATGTGATACATACATATGAAAGGTAGGAAATCCATACACAGTATTGAAATGTTTTCAATCAAGAATAAACCCCTAATTATCAAATTGAACAAAATAGAGTTGAATAAACACTAGTTAAGCAGAAATAATAAACACCTATCCAACTAATTTTCCATAAAAAACGAGTTATACAAAAATCCCCAAAATTCACATGAACCCTAATTTTAGTTTTTAAGAAATTGAGAATCAAGTTAAATTAAGGGTTTCTGATGTACTAAGTGTCCTGAAATTCGAACAAGTACAAAACCAATTCCATTTCGATTAGTTTACTAGCTACAAAATCTTATGCTGATATACAAACATTAAAATCAAATTGAGAGAGATATACCTCTTCCCTATCGATCATCAAAAGACAGGACTTAGGAGCAACAATGATCTCTACAGACTCTACACCTCTTTAAATTCTTCAAAGTTTAATCCATTGCAATGATGGCAGTAAACGATTTAGTTCGATTTCGTTGATTAGTTCATGGCAGAAGCAAAGAGGGAACGGAGACGGGAGAGAAGGAAATAGAATAGGTCGTGAGATTGTCGGTATTACTTGCTCTAATAAAGCGTGAAAAATATCTCCATTGTGTACCCATTATCAAATGTATGGCATTATTGTAAATACATAGTAACTTTTGTCTTGTTTATTAAGAGAAATACTGTTGCAAACATTTTTGGCAATTCCCAATATTTTTGGCAATAACTAAATAAAAGTAGACATTCTTGGAAATTTCCTCTTTTTTTCAAACATGTACTTCCTAGTTTTCAAAGTGAGGCACTTCTGTATAACTCCACCTTGTCAAAACAGTGAGTCATGACTCTATCCTGCCCTTATCCACATGATAAATGGTAAATATAAATCCACATTTAGCCCTGATACCCTAACCCTACCTATAAAAACAAAAGGATTGAGGGAGAGTTCCTTTGGAAACACAAATCTAAATCTTGAGAGACAGAGTTATGATCCAAAGTTCATAGATCAAAGCAGAGTATGAAATCAATGAGTAGATAGATCCCAATACTAAAACAAGATCAACTAACACAAAGATATGGAAGGTGTTTGAAGAAAAATTAGTAACAAATCAAAAGTGTTTGGGTTGTTGCTGAAGAATCAGAAGACCAGAAAGAAGAGAAGGAAGAAAAAAAAAATGATGTATGCACTGATCCGTATAATTGGTAGGAGCGGACTCAGAAAGGTTAACTGTATTACTTGAAGAGACTGTCGTTGGGTGATTTGAAGATTTAATTGGTGGAATTTAACAGCCATTGATTCATGCGGTATGTATATTTTGAATTGTTAAGATTCACTAATTAGTTATTGTTTATGTGTTTGGGTTTGTTGCTAATAAGTTTATAACTGTGTTTCAGTTTAAATCCCCATTCCGGCGAATCCATCAGGTGGTGTCTCTTATAAGATAACCGATAAATGAAATGGTTTAAGGTATAGGTGTATTTTCAATTGCCATTTAACTCACTAATTTCTCCAAGAAAAAATCTTTTAATAAGCCCCATTGGGTATAGGTGTATTTCCAAATCCATTGGGTATATAAAACCATAATAAGCCCCACAGCCCTAACCCTAAGTATAAAATGGAAAAGCTTGAGAGAGAATTGAATTGAGTTTAAAGATGGTTCCAAGTTGGAAGATGCAGCCGCATAGAGTATGAAATGAGTTGATAGATCTAAGTTATTGGTGGATCCAAATACTAAAACAAGATCATCAAGCATATTCTCTATTTTCCGTCACAGATATGGTGGTGTTAGGAAGAAAAATTACCAGAAATCGAAGTTGTTGTTAAAGAATCAGGTAATACAAAAGAGAAAGAAGAAAAGGAAAAAAAATAAAATGGTTTTATTTGGAACGCGCAATTGGGGGATAAAAAAAGTAATTGGGGGATATAGATTACTTCTCCCAACCCATGGTGTTCGATAAGGGGTGATTTTTGGGTATGAAAATACCAAAATACCCTTTGGTTAATTAAAAACATTATGAAAATACCATAATACCCTCTCTACTAAAACAATAAAATCAAAAACCCAAACATATATCCCCCATTTCTAATTCAAGATGCCAGCCTTTTGTTAGGGGTTTAGTTTTGAAAAAAAATTTGAGTGTTCTTCATCGTTCTTCGTCGATTCAAAAATTTCTTCGTCGATTAACCAACCCGAATCATTAACAATGCCTCCACGAAAGAAACCAAATGCCCAATCCAACTCAACATCATCGATTGCTCAACAAAAACAAAGTGGAAAGACTTGCTAAGATTGCTCAAGAGCAAGAACACGAAGAAGCAACGTTATCCGACGATCAACTACACAAATATATGGCTTCGTGGAGAAGGTAAGTCATTTAAAACTACTTTGTAGGTGTTTAAATCGTTCTATGGCAATGGGTTTAGGTTAGAATCATGAAACCTAACTCAAACAGTTGAGTTTCAGAGAGTACCCAAGCATTGTAATTCGTATGAATACAAAGTCTCGGTTTTGTGTTCCGGCATTCAATCTATGATGAATACGATCTTAGGTTTACAACCCCAGAATAACTAGAGACTGAATTTTCACTACCGGCATTCAATCTAGGATGAATACGAGTGCTTGGGTTTGTAGTACCGCAGTGTTTGATAATAATTAAAGTGTATGCCGGTAGTGGACTTAAAACATACGAGGAGAGTTTATGAATTTGCCATGAGACCGTCATTGTTTTTGGATTCATTCCATAGGTTTTAGTCCTAGGCATGCATTTCTAATATTTCGAGCATGCCTAGGTAGTACTCTTAAAACACACGGAGAGTTTATGAATTTGTCACCGATCTGGCATAGATTTTTGGTTTCATTACAAGCGGTTTTAGGTACCAAAGCATTGTTTTTTAATTATTCGAAAATGCCGGTAGTGGACTTAAAACATACTGAGGAACATTGTCAACAATGCTAGGCATATATTTTAGGTTTCATTTGTATGCCGGTAGGTGGTACAAGCACTGTCGACCGATCAATGTGTTTGCCGGAACATTGTACCGCCTAAGTGGTTTAGTTTAAGGTATTCAATGCGGGTACTAAAACCGAAGTTGAGTTGTCTTATATTCATTGCTTTCCGTGTGCTTACGATATAGGTCAAAAGCAAAGGAAGCCAACAAAAGAAAAAGTAAAGATGTTGTCACTAAGAGAAGAAGGAGGGACGGTCTTGATACTCCTCGATCTCGCCTCCTCGAGGGAAAGATGAAGGTCGTAAGATTCGTTTGGGGGCTGGTACAAGAGGGATAATTTGGGAGAGTGGTGTTGACCAGTAGTCGACTTGCAATCCGTGAGCACAATGATCACAATGAGCAAGATGAGCAAGATGAAGAGTATTAGTTTGGTTTGAACAATCTAGTGTTGGTTTATGTTTGTTTGTGAGTCTTGAACAATTTGTTTGCTTGATTTGTTTTCGGTTTGGAACCACAAAACTTAGGAGTTTGTTCTTCCAAAACTTAGGAGTTTGTTTTCGGCATGGTTGGTAACTAACATTCAATGCCGTAACTGAGTACCGGCATGCTCGATAGAAATTTATCAATGCCGGTAGTCAAGTGAAAAAAATTGAAGTTTCTGGATACTTTACATCATGTGCTTAGGCATAAAAATTAAAGCAACATACTATGTCGGAAACCGGTTCCGGCATGCTCGAGAATTAACTACTTGTGCTAGGAAGTGGACTGATTAAAACCGAAAAAAACTCAAAACGGAATATTTTTACATCGCGGAAGTGATGAAGACCATGCCGGAATTGGTGAAGAACCACGCTTAGGAAAATGGTGCCAGAAGCATGCTCGATAGAAATCTATCAATGCCGGTAGTCAAGTGAAAAAAAAATTGAAGTTTCTGGATACTTTTCATCATGTTCCGGCATAGAAATTTAAGCAAAAACCATGCCGGAAGTAGGTCCGGCATGCTCGAAAATCACATAACTGTGCCGGAATTAGACTCATTAAAACCAGAAAAAAAAGGTTTTGAAGATGAAAACCAGAACATGCCGGCATGGTTTTTTGGTTGAATACCATGCCGACACCAAGCTTTTTCAGCTGCAACAATGGTGGATTCAAAGAAAAAAAATCAAATTTTCAACCTCTTAGCAACAATTCTCTCTTCACAATCATCCTCCACTTCCACCAAAAAAAAGTTCCCTCTCAAATTTTTTTCCATCTTTCTACTCTCATCTCATTCACCCAAATACAAATACACACTAATCATTTAACAAATACTTAAGATTTTTACTAATTATTATTAACCACTAAACCTGATTAGTGAGGGGTAGATTAGGATTTAAAAAAATACTTAGATAAGGGGTGACCCCGAATTGATATTTGGACTATTTTTTTGTCCTTTTCTTGTATCCCCCAATTACTTTTTTTATCCCCCAATTGCGCGTTCTTTATTTGTTGATCTTGATAATCAGTACGAGGGGACTCGGAAAATTTAACAATATCAGAGGAAATTCCGTTAGATTCGGCTAGCAATTACAACAGATAGTAATTGTGTTTCTGATTTTTCTCTTGGGCGTGGCAATCTGGTGTTTGATTTTTTTAAATATTCGCAAAAGTCAAACTCGATATTAGCAAAAAGTGCAATGGTTTAAGGTATGTGTGTAATTTCAACTGCCAAACTCACTACTTAGTAACAGTTTTTATATTGGCATCTAATAATGTTATGGCAAGTGTATTGGACATGACAATTTGGATCAATATATTCACGTATTTGCTTAATTTTAGATTTACAGTATAGGTGCCAAGTAGAATGTTTGGTAATGTCCACTCAATTCCTGCTAAGTATTAAAGTTTTTTTTGGTCCCCTGAGACTCCCTCACCTTTTAAAAAGATGTAAGGTCAGATTTTGTTGTATTGATCTGGTAGTCAGTAACCTTACTTATATGAACGATGCTGTTATCTTGTAGAGGGGAGACATCACTTCTTTGATGCTATTGGAATGTTGCTAAAACAATATCAGCGTAGGGATAGGTGAACTTGGGAGGATAAGGAATGGTTGTGAGCCAAACATCAGGTGAACATACTCAGCAGAACCTGCAATTTTATTCTTCTTTAAATTGTTCACATGTAATTTTAATTAACCATAGAATTCTTGAATAATAAGTTATCAAGGAATAATCGTCTCTAGATTATGTTCGCTTATTTTGTGTGCCATATGATTCATTTGTGTGGCTTGTGCACTGAATGACAAATTCTTTTTGTATCTGTTCCAGGATTTGTTCGTACTAGATGAAAGTTATGAAAACGCTACCTTGTGTATTGCCTGTGGAATATCTAGGAACAACAAAGCTAAATCAAAAGCACGTCACTGTACACCCCACAATGCAAATAATCTTGCAGATTATACTTGTGTATTTGCAAGGCACTTTCCGATCGCAATATTAAAAGTAGAAGCCACCAGAAAGCCAAGCAGACAATGCGTAGGAGAAACTATGCTCGATTTGAAGCTTAAATGGTATGCACATTCATATGTTGGTCTTTGCAGTAACTTCTCATTCTTGCAACTTAAAAGCTATCCAAGGTTTAACCTTTGGTCTTGGGTTTGACTGTTCCTGGCAAGTGATTGGGGAGTTTATCTAAAAGTGTTAATTGTCAGAATGGTAAATGTTTATGTGAACGTCATTCTTCCTATGTTTCCTCTGCCCATTCAACCATAAGAAAAGAATGAATCAGTCTGTAGATGTACAGTGTACTAGTGATCTTGGTTGCGTGACGTCATTTTTAAAAGTGGTAGTTGCTTTAGATAGCTAAGCAGCGAGTCTGAAATCTTAAAAGTTACTACCCATTCATACACTTTTTGCATAGGTAATTTTAGGTTTGGTTTCTAGAATAGTTAATTTAGCCGAATAATGTATGCTAGTTTAAACACAGTGCCAATTTATGGGTTTGGTTCGTAGAATAGTTAAATTAAAATAATGGTGCCTGAACCTAGTAAGGTGTTTTTCTCCATAGGAGTGCCCCTGCATTTCTTTAAAGTAAGAGTTTGACTCTTTCAGGTTGTGTCCAGTAGGAAGAACAAGCCGTTAGATGTGCAGTTACAAAAAGTACAGATATTACATCTGGGGCGGGTTACATTTGAAGGTAGAGCATCTATTTAAATCAATAAGATGTCAGGATCCCACCAGTGCTAGTTCTTCTCGATGATTTGGTTGCTTCTTCTCAATTGCCTGAGGTAAGCTTCCCCTGTATTGCTGCGCCAAATACATATTCATAATTTTATTATCTTCTAACAGTTGGCAATATTTTGGTGAATCTGTCTAGTCACTCACTTTAGTTTCCTTGCGCTCACAGGGTCCTTCATATAAGTATAAACTCGTTGCAGCAATCATTCATGTTGGGAATGAGTCTACTCGGGCCATTACACCACCAACAAGCGCGGTTCCAATGGCAAATGGTGGAGGTGCGTCGATGAGTCTGTAAC
This sequence comes from Papaver armeniacum, assembly GCA_023531295.1. Taxonomy (NCBI): domain Eukaryota; kingdom Viridiplantae; phylum Streptophyta; class Magnoliopsida; order Ranunculales; family Papaveraceae; genus Papaver; species Papaver armeniacum. The sequence continues at coordinate 431,866 of JAJJWW010017213.1, forward strand.
TGATGTGAGTGAAAACAAAGTGTTGCTTGGAGACACCTATCTTCTATTCTACTTACAAATACAGGTAAGTTCGCTGATAGATCTCTAACCATTATTTTCTTTTTTGCTTCATTCATTCACGTGGTCTAATCAATGCCTTCGTTGTTAGGTTTTATGAAACATTCTCTCAGCATATGTATCAAACATTTTCAATTATTTAGGTATAACTTGCACATTCTAAACTAAGCAAATAGAGCCTGTCGACAATCTTACAAAAATGCAGGCAAATTCAACTGTTCTCATAATCATGTATTCTAACGCATGTTTCATTTGCTTCAGTTGCAGCTCTGATTGTGGGATATTCGTGATGGAGTTCATCCTCCTGAAAATGGATGTTTGTCGTAAGCGTGTTGGCCTTGGAGATCATAAAACTGTGTTTAAAGGTAAATGCCACTGATGATGAAATATTGAGCTTTTTGTACTGCACAGTAGCGCCCTTAATCTGATGCAAACATGTTTAATTCTTTGTGCAGGGTACGTGATTTATGTCTGAAGTCTCGAGTCTGTGCTCAGTTTTTGTATGGTGTGTCTGCAACTAGGGTCACAAGAAAGAATCGCCACATAACTATGATAGGTGTCTGAGATCAACTAGTTGGAATTTTTCATTATCCATTTTGCGGCAGGCCTGAGTTAAAGGTTGTAGACATAAAGTTCAAACTTTTGTGTTTACAGAAAGTTGGGAGGTTTTTTTGCTCTCCCAATAACAGTGGTGTAATTAATTCTGGCACGATGTTTTGTGTTCATGAACAATATTTTGGCACGCAGAGGAATAATAGAATTAAGCACGTAATGATTGTTTCGAAATAACGCGGAGGGAAAATCTCACATAGCAACACCAGCACATTTTTTTGGTTTGCCAAGTGATTGTAAAATTCCTTTTTATGTTGTGAAACAGTCAAACAATCAAGGCTGTGGAAAGAAGCTGCCCTTATCCAATGGGTAGGCTGTCTTTATCCAATGGCTATATTGGTAAAAATAAAACAATAGTGTCGGTGTAGATATTTTGAAAGGGAAAGGGAAAGTGCAACTGGGAACCATACATCAATCTGGGATCTGAAATCCCTAAACCATACATCAACTGGGAACCATACATCACGCAGAGTATGAACTCAATGAGTAGATAGATCAAAGCAGTTATTAGTTGATCAGCAAAGAAAAAGATATGAAAGGTGTGGGAAGAAAAGTTGGTAATGAATCTGAGATGTTGTTATTAAAGACACAGAAGAAGATCAAGAAGAAGAAGGAAAGGAAGAAGAAGATCAAATTGCAAAAGTTATGTTGGATCATTGGTATCAGCGGAAAATACAAATTTGGAGGATAAGCTAATTGGTCACTTAAGGATTTCACAGTTCATGATGATATTCCAGGGTCAGGACTTCTCACTGTTACCGATGTTAATGGCAAACCAACAGGAACAGGGTTCGTACTCCTTCCATTTGCTATTAAGGAGACAATTATGCTTTTTTTTTTTTTTTTTTTTTTTTTTTTTTTTTTTTTGACAGATTAAACGAATTCAAATTAGTCTAGAGTATACCATGTGGTTAGGTACACTTCTCTCAAGAACAAGTTACCTGTGGAGGATCTCATTTCGGTTAGATATATGTATGCTCTCAAGATGGTCACAATTGACACACAATCATTTGCTTCAGTATTTATCAAATTACACAGTATTTTTGACCGCTGCATTCATGACAGGACATCTGTAATTGAACACCGAATGACATGACATTTCCTTATTTTTGTGCTGATTCATTTGTCCACTTTTGCACTGGATGACAAAGTTATTGGGTTATCTATTTCAGGATCTCTTCGCATTAGATGAACGTTATAGAAAAGCTACCTTGTCTATAAAACAAGAAAGCTAAATGGAAAAAGCATCATTATACACTCGCGATACAAATGAAAAGCGTTTTGCAGATTAACCCAACGTGCAGATTAACCCAACGTGTTAACCGACAGGGAGCAGAAGGATCCTGTGAAATTTTGGGCTACTGAAGAGCATCAGGTAAATTCAGAACTCTGTTATATTCACCCAATAAATTTCCTCTTTACATTCATGTCTAATTAATTCTGACCTGTGTATTTGTAAGGTACTTTCCGATCAGAATATTAATGGTAGAAGCCAAGCACACGATGTGTAGGAAAAACTTCCCTCAGTGCGAAGCTGAAATTGTACGTACATGCATATGTTGGTCTTTACAGTCACTTTTCATTCCTGCAGCTTGAAAGCTATTTGAAGTTTATTACTTGGTCTTGTATTTGACTGTTCATGGTTGAATTATTTCTCATATTTGTCGGTGTAAAACATTACAAAACCTTGCCAAGAATGGAAATACCATATGCTTATAGACATTAGATAGTGCTACACCAAGTTTTACGGCTGTAAAAAGTTACGGAACTTTCATTCTTTCACATTCACTTGCTTATATAGTACTGCCTGCCCAATCTAGTAGTTTCCTTGTTTGATTATGTGTGGTAGTAATTATGGACCATAATATCTGACATGATCCCATGCCAAATCAGTTGCCATATCTAGTAGTTTGCTGGTATAATTTGAAAATATGATACAACTTGTATACCTCAAAAAGTATGTTAAGATACGTAAAAAGTGTGAAAACCTATGAAATTGAGTAGGTTAATGTATACAGATTGGCTCTCTTATGTGGAAATATTTACTTTTACCAAACCATGAAACTCCAATAGTCTTCAGCATATGTGCCCAACCTCCAATGTCAGATTAGCACCTCCCATTTGGAATGGTAGATGTTGTTTGATCACTGTAGACTTGGCTTGGTTGGATCAACCTCGCATACGTGCCCAGCCTCGTTTGTGAGTCATCAGTTAACCATTTTGAACTTATGAGTTACGGCATTGCTCTTTGGTTAGAACTCCTATCTTTTATTGATATTTTTACTGCCTTTGATCTGTCCAATAGATGGTTGGGCAAGTTCTTAGTTGATCCATTATTTATCCTTCATCTTTCGTTTCCTTTTCATTTGTTTTGAGAAAGATATCGATCCATTAAGATTCTTTCTTTTTCTATTGATTCTTTTACGATTGAGATGTATGGATCCATGGATCTATGTGTCTATATAGATCCTGTTCATGGATTAATGAAAATGTGCAAAAGCTCTATTTGCCTCTGCCATTCTATGAGTTTGGTCAAATCCGATTGTATGAGCAGGAAAATGTTCCAATGATCCTGACGATAGAGATATGGGTTGTGTATTTGGTTGAAAAACAAGCCAGATTTTTTGTTGAATTTTAGACATGCAAATGCTACATACTGTATCTTCGTATGATAGGCGAGTAACCGATGCTATATATAATGAGTTGAACTTACAAGTTTCTTATTGAGACGCAAATTTTGCAGGTTTTCAGACATCTACCGATGCCAGGCATTTCACTGTATCTGCAAAGATACCTGGAGTTTCAAACAAAAACAGAAATTTGGGGGTCCGGTTTGTGATGTTAATGGCAAACCTACCAGAACAGGGTTCGTACTCCTTCCATTTGCTAATAAGGAGACAATTAGCAAAACTTCCTTCGGTGTAAAGCTGAAACAGTACATAAATACATATGTTGGTCTTTACAGTCACTTTTCATTCCAGCAGCTTGAAAGCTATTTGAAGTTTATTATTTGGTCTTGTATTTGACTGTTCATGGTTGAATTATTTCTCATATTTGTCTGTGTAAAACATTACAAAACCTTGCCAAGAATGGAAATACCATATGCTAGTAGACATTGGATAGTGCTACACCATGTTTTACGGCTGTAAAAAGTTACGGGAACTTTCATTCTTTCACATTCACCTGCGTATATAATACTGCCTGCTCAGTCTAGTAGCTTGCTTTTTTGATTATGTGTGGTAGTAATTATGGATCATGATATTTGACATGATACCAGGCCAAATCAATTGCCATATCTAGTAATTTGCTTGTGTAATTTGAAGATATGATACAACTTGTATACCTCAAGAAGTATGTTTAGATAGGTAAAGTGTGTGAATAATGAAGTTGAGTAGGTTAATGTGTATGGATTAGCTCTCTTGTGTGGGAATATTTTCTGTTACCAAACCATGAAACTCCAATTGTCTTCAGCACCTTGGAATGGTAGATGTGTCTGATCACTATAGACTTGGCTTGGTTGGGTCAACCTCGTATATGTGCCCAACCTCGTTCTTGAAGTCATCAGTTAACCATTTTGAACTTATGAGTTACAGTATTGCTCTTTGATTAGAACCATTATCTTTTATTGATATGTAACAAAAATTGCCTGTATGAGCAGGAAAATGTTCTGGTGAGTGGTGATCCTGGCGATAGAGATATGAGTTGTATATTAGGCATGCAAATGCTACATACTGAATCTTCATATGATAGTCGAGTAACTGATGCTATATATAATGATTTGAACTTACAAGTTTCTTATTGAGACGCAAATTTTGCAGGTTTTCAGACGTCTACCGATGCCAGGCATTTCACTGTATCTGCAAAGATACCTGGAGTTTCGAATAAAAACAGAAATTTGGGGGTCCAGTCTTATATAAAGTTAGAGCAAGACATGAAATGTGGTGCTGGTTATATTATGCTTCTTTCCAGTTATGTCAGACTTAAGAAATTTGGTGGTGATAGTCCTTACAGGGCTGTATACAATTTCTCCGCTGTTGCATTTTCTGTTGTGTCTAAAATGTCATACTTTCTTTAGAGTATCCGTGGGTGACATGGATAACTCATTTTGTTGCGTTGTGACGCGGGTCTAGTTAACATGGATAACTTGCCTCCGAATCGAAGGGAAAGCCAGATCTGATAGTTGGTAACTTCAGTGATGAAAGCTTGTGGCATCTTTGGTCTGGGTGTTTGACCGAAAGTAATATTGATTTCAATAATAGGGCGAAAACTATGTGTTGTTGGCCAAGTTGACCACAACTAAATGTATTTTGGTATTTAGACTTTTCAGTCCTTTTCTTTTTATTTTATGACCTATTTTGTCCTGTCCGTACACAACATTTCTATTTTTTATTATTATTATTTTTTACGGTTTCGGTTATTATATTTTTATTATTTAACTGTGTCACACGTGGATGTTGGGATAGCATATGTGGACATCGTATAAATGTTGGGAACATGGGCATAAAATATTTTTCCGGTGTCGGGACATCAATTTTGCGATGTCCCGACTTTGCATATTTATACGTGATTATTAAAAATTTATACGGCAATTAGTGATATACTTAGTATTAATCATCCTCTGTATCTATTTTTTCTTTTAATCAAATAGAAGATTCCATCTTACTCTTTAACTGCTTTTTCTTCTTCCTCCTCCGCAGAGCACACCACACCCATCTTCTTCTTCTTCTTCTTCCTATTCCTGTTCATTTCTCTTCTTTGTTTGCTTCATCTTCTATTTCTGTTAGTTACAATCATCATTCAATCTCTTCAAGAGAGACAACCAGGGAACTTTATTTTCATGAGAGAGCATTGAAATCATCGTAGATCCAGGTTATTCAATTTTGTTCATGATTAGGTTTTTATTTCTCTGTGTTATTATCTAGGGTTTTGATTCTCTTACCCTATAGAATAGAATGTATCTATTTCCTTAAAATCTCTGCTGCTTTTTTTTGTTTGAATATTCGATATGGTTGGGGTAACCAGATGTTTTTGAATTTATAAAACAAAGATCGAGTAATTTGGATATTTAGGGATTGAAAACGAAAATTGAACTTAAGGGTTGAGTTTAATTAAGGATTTATTGTTGAAATTTTGGGTTTTTTTGTTTCTGCGTATAAAGGAGGTTGGTTTTAAATCTGAATGAGAAGTGTGTAATTGCTAATAGATTCTCTGTTTGATTGCAGATGATCTTAGAAGGAAAATCAAAACCCGGGTTTTGGATTTTGATGTTCAAATGTGGTTCCTTTTTGAGTAATTGGTAGGAGGATTAATGATTTTTCTCACAGGTGATTGTTAGAAGAATTGGGGTTGTTGATTTAAGAAATTATTATCTAGTGAATTGAGATTAGGGTAGAACAATGTACGCTTTGGAAGATTCTGTGTTGTAATCATCGATTGGAGCTTCTACGGATGTTAAATTTAATTCAGCGGGTTTCATTTGGTTGTGTTCTTACTAGTGGCTCTGTTACAAGGTGAGTTGTGTCTTAAATTTGCATGTTTATAATCTTTGGGATGTTATGGGTGTTCCATTTCTGAATATTTTTGGTGTTATACAATTTGGATTTGTTTTTATGTGTGTTGCGTATATATCTCGAATGTGGGCATGATATTGGAGTGTCAATTGGAATGTAATTTGAATTCAGGTAGACAGAGTCCATTCCAATGTCCCCTGTGGAGGGTTGCCCGTTGGTGTTTCAAGTTATTCTCAGCTTACCACGTCTCTCAACATCTTGAAGCTAGAAAATCTTTTGTTGGATGAAGAAACCATCTTAGAAGAAATTATAGAGGACTCAAAAGGTGGTGCAATACTCAGTAGTTAGTAATGACACTTTACATAATTGATAGTCTTGTTTCATTACTTACAGTATCCAGAATCGATAATCTCTTTTATTCTTTTAGCAATAGGGTCGGTTGCACTTCTTCCAAATTCTTCTTTTTATTTTAGACTAGTGTTCTGTATTTTTACTAAGTCCTGGAAATTTCAGATGCATTAATCTTTATGTTTTAACATGATCTGATTTGTTTAGCTCTTCTATCCAGGTAAACTTGTTGGAATTTATATATGGGGGTTGCATTGGGGTTGTTTGTTGTACCTTGATTCAAGAATGAAAAGATTCCCTTTTCTTGTGCGGGATGGGAACTCATGTGAAGATGCCTATCACATTAAGCGTGATGAGAGAAGGTGCGTAACTAGGTCGTAGGAATATGAAAATTACTATCTTAACTCGTATATTCAGGTACTTCACATATACACTGGATTTGCTCCTTTTTTGGAACTATATCTAAAATGCAAATGATGAACGTACAAAATCCTTATTGCCCCGTGGATATTCGTTCCCCCTACTTCCTCAATTTAATGAGTAATGGCGTATTAAAGAATACTAGAAACGTGATGTTAGAATACTACACATAAGTCCTTCACCTTTTTAAGGTTTGAGTGTCATGTGAGACGACTTTAAATATATACTAGACACGCGATGCTTTCAGCTTAGTATTTTCTTTTACAAGAGGAGGTTTTTGTAGCTGAGACAATATATACCTTGCTGTAATTGTATCACTGTCACCAACCCACTCTTTTATTTCATGTTAAAGTAATAGAATTGATGTAGCATATCAAGAGGCAGTTGCTTTGAAGAAGCAATAGGAGCTCATTCGTGAGTAATTTTTAGGGGGTACTGAGATAAAGTAATTTTTAGTGTGTTTCCTTTTACAGTTCTTTTGTATTAGCATAAGTTGGTTGAAGAACTTGAGCTTTAAAAATGAGTTTTCAATGAAATTGAGTAAGCCTGAGAACTAACACGATGCACATTTTGTATAGACTGCTTAGCTATGTAGCATTTAATTCATCTCATCTGGGTTACTGAAATGCAGGGTGCTGATAGGTGTAGAATACACCGTATTTACTATATAGAGTTTATGCTTTCTTTGCTATTTTTCATGTGAATTATGTATCTTATATGTGAATTTGAGTTATTAGGTGCTTTGGAGTCGTTTGGAGCAAAAGAAGAAGAATCCGTATCTTTTGAGCAAAAAGGGCAGGATTGTCACTGCACAGGCTAGCACTATCGGGAGCATAATAGAGGAAAAGGAGGCTGTCATTATTTGGTGTCCTCTCTACATGCCCTGGGTACCCCTTATCTACCTCACTAGGGTGGATGTATCCAGTTCACGTCCTATTCCTACACATCCCTAAATTTCAGAGCAAATGATTTCTTTCAATCACTCACTCACTAACTCAGAGAAGCCATTGCGGCTGCTGCAAAAGAGAAAAAATCAGGTTTTCATACAAATTCAATTTCATGAGTAGAGAGTTCAGGGAAGATGAAGGTGGTATTGTGATCGGGTTGAATTGAATTCAGGGGTTAGCAACAGGAAGAGGATGATGAAGCTCATATGAAGAAAAGGATTTTTGTGGTTGATTGAATCAGTGAGATGAGATTCGATATCTCAGAATGGGTGTCTCTCAATCTGGTGCTGTGGTTCTTGATGGGTTCCCTGTCAAAGAGCTGTTGATAAATTTCAGATTAATCGAGTGATTGCTGGTGACGAATTAGAGTCTGAAGCTCAACTGAGATGGGGTTTGAGTTTACTGAGACTGAGGATTGAGATGTGTGATGGAGGATTCAATAAGGAAGGTGGATTGAGCTGTTGAAATCACGTATCCTGTTGGGTTTTTGGGTGAATCATTGTCTCGATCTTATGTGGTAGTTGTAGCTCAAGATTGCAGGATGAATTTGGTTCAAAATAATGAGAGTTGATGGAGTTTGAAGGTCAATTGAACCAGAGAAGATAATGGAATTCGGGTGGATTAAGCTGAGGTGTGGTGGATCTCAAACTGGCAGCTGAGAAGTGGAACTGCAGAGGTTGTTGTTGCAGCTGGTACCTGGGTTGGAGCTGAAGTTCATGGCTCAGATTTGTGATGTTTGCATAGAAGGAGTGGCAGAGGGGTTTGTGATGAATTCAAAGATGAATTAGCTGATGATAGTGCTGTCTCAATGGAGTTTCTGTGGATGTTGTCTCAATGGAGGGGTTGATGATGGTTGGTCCTGGTGTTGATAAGTGAAATGGCTCAGATTGGAGTTGCAACTGAAGGTCAGGTGGTGCAGCTGTGGTCTGGGGATGAAGGTTTGGCAGAGTCTTAAGAATTGATTATGTGTTGTCAAGGGTCTGAGAGATGCTGCAATGGAATGGCAACTGAAAGTGCCAGTGGAGAAAATGCTGTTGCTGCTGTTAAGATGGAGTTTACAGTGAGATGTGGGTGATAAAATTGCAGGACCTGAGACAGAGAAAAGCCTCTGGTGGATGTCTGGTATCTATGTTGTGAAGTTGAGGCAAGCTGGTTTAGCTGGATTTAGGGCAAGGAAGAGAGAGGCAGCTCAGGCTTGTGAATTATTCATGATGTGCTGGTGGTTGCTGGCAGGGTAATGCATTGTGATTTAAGCCGAAGCGCAGGTTAGAAGATGGAGTTGCAGACTGGAGGTAGTGTGAGGCTGAAGATGTTGCAAGTGATGACGAAGGAAGTGCTGAAGATGGCTAGTTTGTGCTATGATTGGAGCCTGAGCTGGTAATCAGGTGCAAGTTGAGCTGCAGTTGCAGTGGATTTGTGGAGGTGGTACTGAGATGGTTGAGCTACAATGAACTGATTTGAGCTAACTAGGAGAACGTAGAAATATGGAATTGCAGGTACTATGGATCTGGGAACTGAGTTGCAGGTCTGGCATTGCTGCAGAGTGGAGATGGAGCTATAGAGGGGAGCTGGTGTTGATGTTTCCAGGGATGCGCTGCCACTGATGAGAAATACAGGACCAATTCAGGTCAGAGCTGGTGGCATTGTTGTGAAGCAACATGGAAGGTGGTGTGTTATGTGAGCTGAGCAAGGAAGTTCTCAGCTGGGCTGGCTCTGGTGGAGTTGCAGGAGGTCTGAGCTGCTAAAGAAATGGGTTGTGATATTGCTGCTATGGGTCACATTGGCTAGTTCAGGGAGCTAGCTTTCAAGTGAAGCAAGACTAGTGTGACACCACAGGCTTGAAGCAAGAATGAGATCTAGACCGTAGAGTTGCGGTGCGGTGGATGGTTGAGATGCCGATTTCCGCCACAATACCGCAAACTTTTGGGGTATTTTCTACACGGGTTTCTCCTCCTTGTGGGCTTGGTGGATTCTCACCTAATGGACTTTGAAGACTAGACCTAATTTTAGGTTGGAGAAAGCTATAAAAGGGAAGGTCTTCTACAACATATATCATATCTTTTCTTGGAATTTTGGAGAGCCGTTGAGAAGGAGGGTTTGGTTTTGTTCTTCTTCTTCTTTGATTGGATGATGATGAACTCCATAGCTATGAGTAGCTAAACCATGATGTTGATTTCTCAACATGCTTTTGATTAATAAATACAATTCCTAATAGTGTTATAAGTGCATATCAGGAATCAATCCGACTTGTGTTCATCCTAGAGCTATATTAGGGTTTTCAACCATCATGGCCCGATTCTAAGTAGCATAATTGTGGTTAGTCCATCATTCTCCAAGTGAATCATAACTTTTGTTAAAACGTCCACACATTCGTTTGCATTGATGAGTCTTATTCCATAGAACTTATTGCTTTTTAGGGAGTTAAATCTAATTGTGCTTTTACACTTTAGGTTGCCTACGAAGATTCTACATTCCATCTTTTAATTGTGATGAAAACGGGGAATCAAGGTATCCGATCAAGGGACTAGGACTTTTAATAAATACGAGATTAAAATACCAATTCTAATCATTGATGAAAATACATGTTTGTGAATGATACTATCCCTTGACCAATATTCTCTCCTTATTGATTATTCCAACTATTTGCTTTGCTTTACTTTGTTTTTACTTTAGTATTTCGCTTAAACAACAAACATCCCCCCTTGGTTACTTTAGAAACTGAAAATTACTTAACAACAATTGCCTCTCTGTGGATACGAACTCTTCCTTACCTTGTGCTTCATTTAAATTTAGTGCGGAAGAAAGTGAAATTATTTTTGACGGATTGACACACGATCAAATTTTGGCGCCGTTGCCGGGGAGGCATACGGCTTGTTATTAAGTTTTTAGTTTCTTTTTACAATTTCTGCTTTTATCTTTGCTTTTCGGTTCTTGTCTTGTTTCTCACTTATTTTGGAGAATTGTTTCCAGGTGCATAATCTCTGGCTTCTAAGGATTGGAATTATCCAAGGTGCGGGATAGCTACTCGACGCGGCACAATACTCCAACCAAGTCAAGACACAACGGACGAGCACGAGGAGGAAGTAGGAGAAGAGATTTTCCAACAACACGAAGGAGAAAAAGGGGTTCCAATCGTAGAGGAACCACACGTGGAAGAAGAAGAAATGGGTGATGCAAATCGTTCACTCAAGGACTTAGCTTCTCATAGGCTTGATATACAACATGGGTGTATTCAAACGAACTCTACTTTTGAGATAAAGCCGGGGTTGCTTAGAGAATTACCAAAGTTCCATGGCATGGTGAATGAAGATCCAAACAAACATCTATTGGACTTCCATACCATTGTCACGGCTATGCTTCCAGCGGATGTTGAGGCGGATGGTGCAATGTTGAAAGTTTTCCGTTTCTCTTTAATGGATAGTGCTAAGGATTGGTTGTTCTATTTACCTTAGGAAGTGTCACTACATGGAATGGGTTGAAGAAACTCTTTTTGGAGAGATATTTTTCTGCATCAAAGGCTACTCAAATTCGCAAGGAGATTTGTGGGATGAAGCAAAATGTGGGAGAATCCTTATATGATTGTTGGGAACGATACAAGAGATTGGTGGCAAGCTGTCCTCACCACCAATTCAGTGATGCTATGATTATCCAATATTTCTATGAAGGACTCCAATCAAGTGATAGGAATCTCATTGACGCTGCGGGTGGTGGTGCACTAGTGAACAAGACGGTGGCACAAGCTAGAGAGTTGATTGAAAACATGGCAGCGAACTCACAACAATTCTTAAGTCGTGGTTCGGATGTGATTCTAAGAAGGGTGAGTGAAGTGAGCGAGGTGGAGGAACTTCGTCAACAAATGGGTAACATGACAGCAATGTTGCAACAAGTTGCATCCGCGGTTATACCAACTTCTCCTCAATCTTATGAGGACGAGCAAGCTAATGCGATCTTTCCAAATCAACAAAGACGGTATGATCCCTACTCAAACACTTACAATCCGGGATATGAACGAATAATTTTTTTCCCTTATGGACAGTTATGTGAACGAATAATTTTTTTCCCTTTTTATCTTCAAATGGACAGTTAAACTTTTAAGCTCTGTAGTTATTACGCCATATGGTTCCAAGCTCTGAGTTTGGCGGCTTAAATCATCTTTTGGCTGGTGTTTGCCGCAGTTTGTCTATTAGGTTGGTTTGGGGTGATTGTATATTATCATTTTACTTACCTGTAAAACTGCTAAGTTAGAGCTTATAGTGGTAACAACTCAGTATTTGCTTAGAGCTTTTGGTTGTATTTTAACATGTGTAAACTTAATTCAAGTGTGTTGAATTAGCTGTGTGATTGTACACTGAATTGAATGGTGAATGTTTTCAAGTCTATGGAATGGTTCTACTATTTGCAAGTCTATGAATTGTGGTTTAGCTTCACTCAGCAGTCTGAATTACATTTTTGGTTCAGTCAGCCCCATTACATCGAGTGATTTAATGGGTTAGATTAGTTGTCCGATTCGGTTACGTTGCATCAGCGTTGTTGGCAGCTTTACTGTTGAAAGCATTTGTATTGCTTTTTTAACAAGGGATAACACACATACTAACTGTTCTTTTTATTGTGGAGGACTGGACTTCCTACCACCAGGGCTTTGTGGTTGCCTTAGATAAGGTAAATTTTTGATCCCGTCACCGACGCCTTCGGTATTGTCTCAAGTAGCTCTCTGATGCATTGTTAATCATTACAAGTAACCTGCTTGGTGTTTCTCAATGATTATGGTACTTCGCTTGAGAAAACTAAAGACAATTCGATGATAAAACGCATATTACAGTTAGAACGCATATGAAGTACGCTGTTCATATGCTTGTTTTTGTTGGTATTTCATGCCATAGAATTTGTGATTTATAGCTTCCGAAATAATGTTTTAGCCTTCTAGGAATTAGATATGGTATAGTCCTTGCTTTCAACTGTGAGAGAGGCCTTGTTTTAGTCTTTGTTCTCAGTGTTTAAGAATTGAAGTAATTTGGATCCTCATTCTGATATGTAGAACAAGAATATATCAACTCGAAAATATTTATGGATGAAACCTAATCCATGATCTTGGTAGATAAAGAAATGCCTATTCAATCGAAGATGAATATATAATCTCATCACTGCTTTGCGCACAAGCTCAGGAAAGTGATTGTGATGGGAAAGACATATATTCAATAGGTAAGAGCTTCTGATTTCCATTTGCCTTTTTCACAAGTTAGGTTAGGTGGCTCTAGCACTTAGCTCAACTGTGTTGGCTACACTTATGGTGTTGCTCAACAATGAATGGAGCTCTTCCAGATGATGCAAAAAATGATATTCGATCCATTACAAGGGGCGTACCAAGGTCAATAACTGCTTTAATTCTGGAAAATCGTGATAATTATATGAAAAATGTCGTTCCTTTCTGATCCTACCTTTGATGCCCTTCAAGGTGTTTTGAAATGACCACCCGTTATTAGCAAGACTATTTTTTAAGTTGAGCTTTGTTCATAAACAGTGGATACTCTTTTATAACAACCAGTTCTGCTATTTATGGAACATTATTAAGCTCATTTGTGTGCTGCAAATTCTGAATTGTTTCTTTCCAATGTTCCTTGTATATTATTTCCATCATGCCCTTCGGTTGTAGCTCAATGTTCATCTGTATGCTTTCGAACGTGAAGCTTGACCAAGTACAGGGATTGGCTAAATCTTCCACATGCAACGAAGATTCTAACTTTTAAGAGATGTAGTAAATTCAAATTTGGTAGCAGGAAAATTGGAGTTGGTAGTCTTGTATTAAGCTTGTTAGAACTGGCTCTGTTTGAGAGGTTGTTGTGTTCGAGAAATCAGCTATGCATATGCATGTGAACCAAGTAAAAATATTGTAATATTTACTTTTGCAATAAATACAAATTGTTTGGGAAACATAAAATACAATTCCAATTTTTGATGAAAGTGAAATAATAATATTTTAATCTCTCAATACCTCCACTAAAGAGAATAGCATGGGAAATTGGTTGTCTATATGCAGGCTGCCTATCAGGTGAACAATTTTGCGATTTAATCTGTTTCTGGCTGTTTTTAGTGAGTTGTTTTCTCAATTTTGCACATTAGGGACAACATTGTAAGCTTGCTGAATTAGTTTTCTAGCCTCGGAATCAATCCTTCATTTGTGAAGCTAACATAATCCAAAACAAAACACTACAAGAAACTGTAAAATGATCGATCACTAGCAATGTTATATCATGTAGTAGAGTACTTGTCAAATAACTGCACAAAGGGTCCTGTCCTCTTAAGATAAGACAATGACCAAATAGTTGCATCGAATTGATCCTCGCTCCGTCTCTGGATGAGTTTTCATTAACTCTGTTATCTAGTTAGTTTCTGATAGGTGTAGAATACACCGTATTTAATATCTAGTATTTATGCTTTCTTTGCGAGTTTTCTTGTAAATTATGTATCTTATGTGTGCTTTTGAGTTTATTAGGTGCAATGGAGTCATTTGGAGCAAAAAGATCAATTGGAACTCGTTCAAATACAAGATTTCTACTTTCATTGTGTAGAGGACGAGAAGACGAAGGCAATGGCGAAAGAACGGAGTCATTCCGAGTTCGTATGAAGAAGTTACGAGCAAAACAAGAACTTGAAGCATAGAAGGGCAAGTGTTATTGACACCTCAAGCGTAGGTTAAGGGTAGTCTTTCCGTTAAGGGGCAACTCTCCGGAGGGGTACTAAATAGAGCCAGCTGGGTGGCCCTTATCCAAGTCATCGGGTGCCAATATCCCCGTCCGTACAACGTTATCCCTACATTAGGTCCAACAGACCTACTCTTCTTCGTTTCATTCTTATTCACCGTTGTTGGTGAAAGAGATTTTGATACTTGTCAAGAATGGTCACGTTGATGTCTAATTGGTAAGAAGAATCTAAATCGAAACCGTGGTTGTTTGAATTGAGTTGAGGGCGAGAGAAGAAATTTAAGAAGATGGGGTTTGGATCCGAGGTCTGTTGAGAAGATGGGTTGGTGGTGATGTTCTAGTGAAATGATTAAGCTGATAAGGATTGAAATATTGAAGAACAGGAAGGATATTGAATGGGGTTAGAATTCAGAGCAGAGAAGTACACAACCCTCATCAGTTCAAGACTGGCACATCGGGATGTTTGAGAAAGGGCAAAATACAGCCAGGATTGGAATTGCAGGATTGAAGAAGCAATGGAATGGGTTGTTTTGGCTAATCTCGGGCTGAATTAGGACTCGATGCTAGGCTTGTGGAATTACGGAGTGCGGGAACTTGATGGCTGTGAGTCGAGCCGGGTGTGAAAAAAGTGTGACAAAAGGCCTGAGATGCAACTGTGAGTGAATTGGCAGTATGGACTGCAAGTCAGAGCTGGGAGAGCAAATGAGGCTTGAGTCTCCGTGGAGTGTGCAGAGCAAAGAATGGTAAAGTGCACTGATTATGGCAAGGTGAAAATGGAGCTACCAGAATTCATTGCAGTTTCGGGCGCAATGCGATTGCAGCATTGGTGCTTTGCTCACCGGTCATGGCTCGAGGAAAAAGGGTATTCGAATGGGAAGAATTCAAGATGGGTAATCTTGAGCTAATGTTGGTGGGTGTGATGATGGCATTAATCGCACACAGTGATGGCTATAATGCTGGCTCTGGTATTGAGGTAGTGCAGTTTATGTTGCAATTACAGGGAGATTTGAGCCGGTGGATTTGAGCTACATAAATAGAAAGTTGGCTAATTGAAGGTGCAAAGAAAGGGTTGGCTAGTTGATGGATACAGGGAAACAGAAAGTTGCAGAGGCAAGATGCAGCAGTGAGCACAGAATGTTGCAAGTATAGATGGGTTTGATGATTGAGGTGGAAGCTTGTGGCCGGAGATTTAATTGGTGTGCGGTGGCAAGATGAGATTGCCAAATGGTCGTGTGGACAAAGTTACGATTGCAGTGATGCAACCGGAGTTGCAGCGGCATTTAAAGCTACGTAAAGTCTAGTATTGGAGCTGTACATTCATGGCAGTGGTAACGAGTTAAGGTCGATGGCAGTTAGGATTTCTCGAGCACTGACAGTGACGATGGAACAATGAGAGTGTCGCAGAGCTGGAGATGTTCGAGTGAATGACCAAACCACTTCTGCCTGATGACTTGAAGCTGTGCTGGTAGAGGCAGTGGTGGCTTTTGTTGCAGGAGGACCTGAGAAGGAATGGGTGTGTTGCAGAGCTGTTCCAGGTGGAGCTGGTGCTGGTACTAATGGCCTGGAAGCAGCTCAGGCTTGCAATGGTGCAGGTATTGGTTGGCACTGATGATTGTAGAGTGGTGGAGTTTGGCAGGGTGTAACTGAAAACGCTGGAGTTTAAGCAATGGCTTGAGCAGAGAGGTCTGAATTGCAGGTGCAGATTAGATGAATTCTTTGTGGATCGGAGTGAGCGGCATTGGTGCAAAGGCTGCCGTTCTTTGTTGAGGCAATGGTGGAGTCGGTGTGGTGGTTGTTTTAGTTGAAGTCGTGTTGGTGTTAAATGAGAATTGAAGTTGCAGCTGAAATAGAGGATCTTGAAAGGCTTAACACAGGAATTCCAAGCGGGAATGGATTTTTGAAGTCCGAGAAATAGTTAAAAACGGAGTGAAAATGGCGCACCGGTAAGCATAGTTCCGTAGTTCGGATTTGAGGTTAAAGTGTCGATCGCAATATTTGATGAATCACGAGGGGGTATGAGTCGGATGCAAGAGTTGGCGGATATATGAGCTACGCGTCACGCTTTTGGGTGCGTTTTCGCAAGAGAGAAAGAATTGGTTTGGATGACTTTTGTGAATGTTTGAAATGCAGAGAAGGGAAGATGAGTTGCTGGGAGTGCACACTTGCTGGCGACAGTTTCCGATGACAAAAGCGGCTGGAGACAAATTTTTCCGGCACCGACGACCGGATTCCGGCGATGACGTCAGCAATCCGGCGACCACTTTTCGGACCCAAAATTCCAGAGACATATTTCTCACACATGGGCTTGGTGGACGAATTTGAGACGGGTTTGGAGAAGACTTGACCTACTTTTGGGTATCCTTTTGGGAGAAAAGCATATAAATAGAACTTTTTCTCTAAACCTAGATATATCTCCATTAGGGAGAACTCATACTTTTGGTTCTAGGGTTTAGAAACATGATAGGTTTTCTCTTTCTTCTTGCTATGAACTCCTATGCCATGAGTAACTAAGTTTTTATTATTGGTTGAAGATGTAGTTGGATTTTGCAACCAAGTTATGATTTTATGAATTAGTTTTTCTCAATATTATCGTATGATTTCTACGGTTACAATAATTGCATGATTGATGGATTGCAATATGATTGAATGTTTGTTTAGTCGAGTCTAGAATTGATTGAACTCACATCCATATCTATAGCTATTTTAGGGTTTTCATCGAGCGATAACCTTGAATACGAGTAGCATGATATGATTCTAGGTTGTAGTGATACATCCTCGTAATCATATGTAGAAATTGACCTTTGTTCGAATTGTTTGCGCAATGTATTACAATTGCATTGATTAGCCTATTTTGAAACTTAATGCTCCTAGGAATTGAACTTGATTAGCGCAAGGCGTTAGGTTATTCTTTAGGTAGATTTCACATACGCACCTCTAATGTGTGTGTTGATAACTTAGGAAATTACTGAGTATTCTTGCAATAAGGTATTCTAAGGCTTTTGATGATAGCGAGATTAAATACGAATTCTATTCATACATTCATAAACTTGTTTACAATTGAAGATGAAACCTTTATCCAATATTTTACATTCTTGATTTGCGTGCTTTGTTTATTTGCTTTTCGTTTATTTTTATTTACACAATCGAAATTCTTAGGGTGTTTTATATAGGAAACCATAACAATTTGACAACCTAGACCTCTCTGTGGGATCGATCCTTTCTTGCCCTTGCTATATTTATATTTTGAGTAGTAAGAAAGTGTAATTATATTTGTGTCGCTTACTTGATAGCCGATGAAATTTTGGCGCCGTCACGGGGAGGCAGCTGGGTTGTTAATTGTTTTTGGTTTCTTATTTTTGTATTTAGTTTTGTTTTACTTTTTCTTTTTCTTGGTTCTTATTCGAGTTTTGAGAATCTCGTTTAAGTACCAATTTCTATGGACGGAGCTTATTTGAGCAATCAATACGCTTTCAACCTCAACAACATGAACACTATCACCCTTATGGGGAGTATAATCAAAACCAATCCTTTGGCTATGATCAATACTCCACGTACCCTATGAGTTATTCTCATACATATCAACCTTCTTATGGTGGTTATGTAAGTGAGCAACCACAAGGAGGGGAGAATAGTTGTTTTCCTTATAATTTTTCCTCTAGTTTGGTAGATGAAATGCAACAATTTATGGCCAAAGCATGGAGTCAATTTGCGGACAACCAAGCGTGGAACCATTTTCGTCGACCGAATGTGCTCATAGTATGTTTGGACCAATTTCTGATCGTAGTTATGATCATCCACCCATTCAAAGGGAATATAATTGGCCTAACAATTCTGAAGTAAGTAATTCTACTTTTTCTTTGTCGAATGAGCTTTACCAACAAATGGAACACTATATTCGAATTTGGATGGAACACTCCAAGAGCTTCAAAAGGTGTTTCCACTTTTAAGACAAGGCATTGAAGAATACAAGGAGGAAATGAATAATTATGTTGAAAAGGCGAACCTTCGGGGGACTTTTGTTGATATTTGTGTAGTTAACTCAACTCTTGATCGTAATAATGATCATTCACCTATTCAAAAGGATGAGTTCGAGATTAGCAACACTAAATTCAGCGAGGACCAATGTTATGATGACTATGATAGTGATGATGATTATTATGAAAATACATCGTTTGAACCAACTCATGGTGACATCCCCGAGGAGTGTACAATGGAGTCTTTTTGGGATCAGGATGAAGACGAAGAGGAATATGTCGACACTAGTGTAGCTTACTCAAGCATTGATCTTAATAACGATCAAGAACCTATTCAAAAGGTAGAGCTTGAGGATGATGCAATGAGTGTTCTAAAGAAATTCCTTATGGACAATATTGCATCCGCAAAAGAGTATGTGCCTTACAACAAAAAGGAGGAATATGTTGAGAATGAGACCGGTATGACCAATATTGTGGAAGACCCAATTGAGCTTGCATATGATTGTAATGATGATGTTTATGTCGATACTTTGGTTAAGGCAGAAACGGACGAAGAATGGTTGCAAGGTTTGATAGAGGACCATGATATACATGAGGTGAATAATTCACTTGAATTTTTCAAGGATGAAGAGGATTCCGTGATACAAGAGATTGTGCAAGGTTTATCTAACCCTTTGCCTATTATTTCTTCTCCTTTACCTCTTATTGGTTTGAATGTATGTGCTTCGAAAACATTGTTGAATGACTTTGTTTCTCGTTTTCCGCCATTAGAGATACTTGATTCTCATACTTTGCAGGTTATGGAACAAGAAACCGTGGAAGTACCCGACTCATATATTCTTTATGCACTTCCATGTGTGGACAAGAATAAGTGTGGGGGAAACTTTTATCGGTTCATAGCTTCGTTTATGTTTTATATTACTAATATTTGTGCGAAGCTAGTGTTTGCAAACAAAGTTCTATGGAAGGATCCCCAACTTTTGATTGTTGGTATATGGACGATAACAAAAGAGAGGTGACGACTTTAAACCAAGCGCTAAGTGGGAGGCAACCCACCGGTTTTGTATCTTTATCCTTATCTTTTTATTTTTATGCATTTGCTTTTATCTTTATTTTCTTTGTTTTTGCATATTATTTGCGGAATTTCCCACCTTGGACCTTCTTTGATCGATTCAATTTACATTGAGGACAATGTAAAGTTTAAGTGTGGGGAGCATTTATATGTTTTAGTTTGTTTTATGTATAAAAAAAAAAAAAAAAAAAATCAGAAAAATAGAAAACCAAGAAAAAATTTGTGTTTTTGAACTCCGAAATCTAGAAATTTGTGCCTTTAGGATGACACCATTAGTGGATGGAACCATTTTGAATGCAGGAGTTGAGGAACCAATTAACTAAAAGGGAAGAATATAGCTCAGAAATCACAAATTAACATGATAGTTGTTACCATATCTCGGAATATCACCATATCACATTCTATTTTTATTTTTTCATATTTATCTATTGTTCTCTAAGTGCTTTGGTGGGTCACTAAAAATCGACGTGTTATTACCGCTAGGATGAAATAGAAGTGGT
The DNA here is from genome assembly GCA_023531295.1 of Papaver armeniacum. Taxonomy (NCBI): domain Eukaryota; kingdom Viridiplantae; phylum Streptophyta; class Magnoliopsida; order Ranunculales; family Papaveraceae; genus Papaver; species Papaver armeniacum. The sequence goes on from JAJJWW010017213.1 coordinate 452,004, forward strand.
TGAGTTACTAAAAAAAAAAAAAAAAAAAAAAAAAAAAGGACCGATCAATTAGACCAAAACGGAATAAAAGACACTTGGGAATAAAGTATGTGTGAAACGTAGTCCCCGTCTCCGTCGCCTAAACAAGCGTGGAATGCAGATCCAAGGCAACTATCATGTACTTGCCGACAAGAAGCATGCGCTTGGATCCAAAAGATCTAATCATGCCGTAAAAAAAAAAAAAAAGAGAAATTGGATCCAGTTTGATCCAATCATATAAAAAAAAAAAAAGAAGAGAACAAAATTATTATTGTGTTGAATAGAGTCACTTCTGGTTCCCTTGTATATGCCAATTGATTTGATGTAGCATTCAAGACCGGTGAGCTCAATCCAATAGGATTAGGTTCATCTTAGCAAAGTGACCTTCAGACAGATATGGAAACATCGAACACTTGTGAATATTCGCCAACATCTACATCTTTATCCATCTTCTTAATCTTTTCATTGTGATTGTGGTTGTTAGTTTCCGAGTATTGTGGCTTGTTCGACTATCTAATTAGAGTTTATTTACTAATAATTGAATTGAATTTGCAAGGTATCTCCTCCTGTAGTCATTTTGGATTCATTCATTGATTTTGTCATATATAGACGGAGTTTGAAATATAGGTTTTGTAGGTAGACCTCTTGTAAACCTTCACGAGACTATAACTCTCGTCCACTAGGGACACCTAATGGTTTAAAGGCTTGTTATTTATCCTAAAAGTGACCGTAGCCTCGACGTCACGGAGTTGTTGTATTCTAGTTTTGTTTGATTTGCTCGAGGACTAGCAAAGTCTAAGTGTGGGGGAATTTGATAGGTGTAGAATACACCGTATTTAATATCTAGTATTTATGCTTTCTTTGCGAGTTTTCTTGTAAATTATGTATCTTATGTGTGCTTTTGAGTTTATTAGGTGCAATGGAGTCATTTGGAGCAAAAGATCAATTGGAACTCGTTCAAATACAAGATTTCTACTTTTCATTGTGTAGAGGACGAGAAGACGAAGGCAATGGCGAAAGAACGAGTCATTCCGAGTTCGTATGAAGAAGTTACGAGCAAAACAAGAACTTGAAGCATAGAAGGGCAAGTGTTATTGACACCTCAAGCGTAGGTTAAGGGGTAGTCTTTCTGTTAAGGGGCAACTCTCTCGGAGGGGTACTAAATAGAGCCAGTGGTGGCCCTTATCCAAGTCACTTTGGGTGCCAATATCCCGTCCGTACAACGTTATCCCTACATTAGGTCGAACAGACCTACTCTTCTTCGTTTCATTCTTATTCACCGTTGTTGGTGAAAGAGATTTTGATACTTGTCGAAGAATGGTCTTTGTTGATGTCGAATTGGTAAGAAGAATCGGAAATCGAAACCAGGGTTGTTTGAATTGAGTTGAGGGCGAGAGAAGAAATTTAAGAAGATGGGGTTTGGATATGAGGCTGTTGAGAAGATGGGTTGGTGGTGATGTTCTAGTGAAATGATTAAGCTGATAAGGATTGAAATATTGAAGAACATGGAAGGATATTGAATGGGGTTAGAATTCAGCAGAGAAGTACACAACCCTCATCAGTTCAAGACTGGCACATCAGATGTTTGAGGAAGGGCCTGAAATACAGCCAGGATTGGAATTGCAGGGATTGAAGAAGCAATGGAATGGGTTGTTTTGGCTAATGCTGGGCTGAATTAGGACTCGATGCTAGGCTTGTGGAATTACAGGTGCAGGAACTTGATGGCTGTGAGCTGAGCTGGTGCAGTTACAGGTGCAGGACAAAAGGCCTGAGATGCAGCTGTGAGTGAATTGGCAGCTGTGACCTGAAGCTGTAGCTGGGAGAGCAAATGAGGCTTGAGTCTCTGGTGGAGTGTGCAGAGCAAAGAATGGTAAAAGTGCAGCTGATTATGGCAGTGGTGAAAATGGAGCTACCAGGAATTCATTGCAGTTTCTGGCGCAATGCAGTTGCAGGCATTGGTGCTGCTGCTCAGCTGGTCATGGCTCGAGGAAAAAGGGTATTCGAATCTGGGAAGAATTCAAGATGGGTAATGCTGAGCTAATGTTGCAGGGGTGTGATGATGGCATTAACTGGTACAGTGATGGCTATAATACTGGCTCTGGTATTGAGGTAGTGCAGTTTATGTTGCAATTACAGGGAGATTTGAGCTGGTGGATTTGAGCTACATAAATAGAAAGTTGGCTAATTGAAGATGCAGCAGTGCGGGTTGGCTAGTTGATGGATACGGGGGAAACGTAAAGTTGCAGAGGCAAGATGCAGCAGTGAGCACAGAATGTTGCAAGTATAGATGGGTTTGATGATTGAGGTGGAAGCTTGTGCTGGAGACAGAATTGGCTGTGCAGGGCAAGATGAGATTGCCAAATGGTCAGGTGGACAGGTTACGATTGCGAGTGATGCAACTGGAGTTGCAGCGGCATTTAAAGCTACAGAAAGTCTAGTATTGGAGCTGTACATTCATGGCAGTGGTAACGAGTTAAGGTCGATGGCAGTTAGGATTTCTCGAGCACCGCGGTGGGGATTGATGGAACAATGAGAGTGTCGCAGAGCTGGAGATGTTCGAGTGAATGACCAAACCACTTCTGCCTGATGACTTGAAGCTGTGCTGGTAGAGGCAGTGGTGGCTTTTGTTGCAGGAGGACCTGAGAAGGAATGGGTGTGTTGCAGAGCTGTTCCCGGAGTGGAGCCGGTGGGGCCGGTACTAATGGCCCAGAGCGGCTCGAGGTTGCAATGGTGCGGGTATTGGTTGGCATCGATGATTGTAGAGTGGTGGAGTTTGGCAGGGTGTAACTGAAAACGCTGGAGTTTAAGCAATGGCTTGAGCAGAGAGGTCTGAATTGCAGGTGCAGATTAGATGAAGTTCTTTGACGGAGTGAGTGAGCAGTGGTGCAAAAATTTCTGCCGATTCTTTGTTGAGGCAATGGTGGAGTCGATGTGGTGGTTGTTTTAGTTGAAGCGTGTTGCGGTTAAATGAGAATTGAAGTTGCAGTGAAATAGAGGATCTTGAAGGCTTAACACAGGGAATTCCAAGCGAGGAATGGATTTTTGAAGCCGCGAGAAATAGTGCAAACGAGTGAAAATGGCGCACCGAGTAAGCATAGTTCCGGTAGCGGATTTGGAAGGTTAAAGTGTCGATCGCAATATTTCGGTGAATCGCGAGGGGGTATGAGTCGGATGCAAGAGTTGACGGCCGGATATATGAGCTACGCGTCACGCTTTGGGTGCGTTTCGAAGAGAGAAAGAATTGGTTTGGATGACTTTTGTGAATGTTTGAAATGCGAGAAGGGAAGATGAGTTCTTTGGGAGTGCACACTTCTCGGCGACAGCGATTTCCGATGACAAAAGCGGCTGGAGACAAATTTTTCCGGCACCAGACGACCGGATTCCGCGATGACGTCAGCAATCCGGCGACCACTTTTCGGACCCAAAATTCCAGAGACATATTTCTCACACATGGGCTTGGTGGGCCGAATTTGAGACGGGTTTGAGAAGACTTGACCTACTTTTGGGTATCCTTTTGGGAGAAAAGCATATAAATAGAACTTTTTCTCTAAACCTAGATATATCTCCATTAGGGAGAACTCATACTTTTGGTTCGAGGGTTTAGAAACATGATAGGTTTTCTCTTTCTTCTTGCTATGAACTCCTATGCCATGAGTAACTAAGTTTTTATTATTGGTTGAAGATGTAGTTGGATTTTGCAACCAAGTTATGATTTTTATGAATTAGTTTTCTCTCAATATTATCGTATGATTTCTACGGGTTACAATAATTGCATGATTGATGGATTGCAATATGATTGAATGTTTGTTTAGTCGAGTCTAGAATTGATTGAACTCACATCCATATCTATAGCTATTTTAGGGTTTTCATCGAGCGATAACCTTGAATACGAGTAGCATGATATGATTCTAGGTTGTAGTGATACATCCTCGTAATCATATGTAGAAATTGACCTTTGTTCGAATTGTTTGCGCAATGTATTACAATTGCATTGATTAGCCTATTTCAAACTTAATGCTCCTAGGAATTGAACTTGATTAGCGCAAGGCGTTAGGTTATTCTTTAGGTAGATTTCACATACGCAGACCCTAATGTGTGTGTTGATAACTTAGGAAATTACGGAGTATTCTTGCAATAAGGTATTCTAAGGCTTTTGATGATAGCGAGATTAAATACTTAATTCTATTCATACATTCATAAACTTGTTTACAATTGAAGATGAAACCTTTATCCAATATTTTACATTCTTGATTTGCGTGCTTTGTTTATTTGCTTTTCGTTTATTTTTATTTACACAATCGTAAATTCTTGGTGTTTTATATAGGAAACCATAACAATTTGACAACCTAGACCTCTCTGTGGGATCGATCCTTTCTTGCCCTTGCTATATTTATATTTTGAGTAGTAAGAAAGTGTAATTATATTTGTGTCGCTTACGACAGCGATGAAATTTTGGCGCCGTTGCCGGGGAGGCAGCGGTTGTTAATTGTTTTTGGTTTCTTATTTTTGTATTTAGTTTTGTTTTACTTTTTCTTTTTTCTTGGTTCTTATTCGAGTTTTGAGAATCTCGTTTCAGGTACCAATTTCTATGGACGGAGCTTATTTGAGCAATCAATACGGCTTTCAACCTCAACAACATGAACACTATCACCCTTATGGGGAGTATAATCAAAACCAATCCTTTGGCTATGATCAATACTCCACGTACCCTATGAGTTATTCTCATACATATCAACCTTCTTATGGTGGTTATGTAAGTGAGCAACCACAAGGAGGGGAGAATAGTTGTTTTCCTTATAATTTTTCCTCTAGTTTGGTAGATGAAATGCAACAATTTATGGCCAGCATGGAGTCAATTTGCGGACAACCAAGCGTGGAACCATTTTCATCGACCGAATGTGCTCATAGTATGTTTGGCCCAATTTCTGATCGTAGTTATGATCATCCACCCATTCAAAGGGAATATAATTGGCCTAACAATACTGAAGTAAGTAATTCTACTTTTTCTTTGTCGAATGAGCTTTACCAACAAATGGAACACTATATTCAGAATTTGGATGGAACACTCCAAGAGCTTCAAAAAGGTGTTTCCACTTTAAGACAAGGCATTGAAGAATACAAGGAGGAAATGAATAATTATGTTGAAAAAGGCGAACCTTCGGGGACTTTTGTTGATATTTGTGTAGTTAACTCAACTCTTGATCGTAATAATGATCATTCACCTATTCAAAAGGATGAGTTCGAGATTAGCAACACTAAATTCAGCGAGGACCAATGTTATGATGACTATGATAGTGATGATGATTATTATGAAAATACATCGTTTGAACCAACTCATGGTGACATCCCGAGGAGTGTACAATGGAGTCTTTTTGGGATCGGGATGAAGACGAAGAGGAATATGTCGACACTAGTGTAGCTTACTCAAGCATTGATCTTAATAACGATCAAGAACCTATTCAAAAGGTAGAGCTTGAGGATGATGCAATGAGTGTTCTAAAGAAATTCCTTATGGACAATATTGCATCCGCAAAAGAGTATGTGCCTTACAACAAAAAAAGGAGGAATATGTTGAGAATGAGACAGGATGACCAATATTGTGGAAGACCCAATTGAGCTTGCATATGATTGTAATGATGATGTTTATGTCGATACTTTGGTTAAGCGAGAAACGGACGAAGAATGGTTGCAAGGTTTGATAGAGGACCATGATATACATGAGGTGAATAATTCACTTGAATTTTTCAAGGATGAAGAGGATTCCGTGATACAAGAGGGTGTGCAAGGTTTATCTAACCCTTTGCCTATTATTTCTTCTCCTTTACCTCTTATTGGTTTGAATGTATGTGCTTCAAAACATTGTTGAATGACTTTGTTTCTCGTTTTCCGCCATTAGAGATACTTGATTCTCATACTTTGCAGGTTATGGAACAAGAAACCGTGGAAGTACCCGACTCATATATTCTTTATGCACTTCCATGTGTGGACAAGAATAAGTGTGGGGGAAACTTTTATCGGTTCATAGCTTCGTTTATGTTTTATATTACTAATATTTGTGCGAAGCTAGTGTTTGCAAAACAGGTTCTATGGAAGGATCCCCAACTTTTCAGATTGTTGGTATATGGACGATAACAAAAGAGTCGGGCTGACGACTTTAAACCAAGCGCTAAGTGGGAGGCAACCCACCGGTTTTGTATCTTTATCCTTATCTTTTTATTTTTATGCATTTGCTTTTATCTTTATTTTCTTTGTTTTTGCATATTATTTGCGGAATTTCCCACCTTGAACCTTCTTTGGACGATTCAATTTTACATTGAGGACAATGTAAAGTTTAAGTGTGGGGGAGCATTTATATGTTTTAGTTTGTTTTATGTATAAAAAAAAAAAAATCAGAAAAATAGAAAAACCAAGAAAAAATTTGTGCTTTTTGAACTCCGAAATCTAGAAATTTGTGCCTTTAGGATGACACCATTAGTGGATGGAACCATTTTGAATGCAGGAGTTGAGGAACCAATTAACTAAAAGGGAAGAATATAGCTCAGAAATCACAAATTAACATGATAGTTGTTACCATATCTCGGAATATCACCATATCACATTCTATTTTTATTTTTCCATATTTATCTATTGTTCTCTAAGTGCTTTGGTGGGTCACTAAAAATCGACGTGTTATTACTGCTAGGATGAAATAGAGTGGTTGAGTTACTAGGAAAAAAAAAAAAAAAAAAAAAAGGACCGATCAATTAGACCAAAACGGAATAAAAAGACACTTGGGAATAGCAGTATGTGTGAAACGTAGTCTTTTTGTCTCCGTCGCCTAAACAAGCGTGGAATGCAGGATCCAAGGCAACTATCATGTACTTGCTGACAAGAAGCATGCGCTTGGATCCAAAAGATCTAATCATGCCGTCTAAAAAAAAAAAAGAGAAATTGGATCCAGTTTGATCCAATCATATAAAAAAAAAAAAGAAGAGAACAAAATTATTATTGTGTTGAATAGAGTCACTTCTGGTTCCCTTGTATATGCCAATTGATTTGATGTAGCATTCAGCACCAGTAGCTCAATCCAATAGGATTAGGTTCATCTTAGCAGTGACCTTCAGACGGATATGGGAAACATCGAACACTTGTGAATATTCGCCAACATCTACATCTTTATCCATCTTCTTAATCTTTTCATTGTGATTGTGGTTGTTAGTTTCCGAGTATTGTGGCTTGTTCGACTATCTAATTAGAGTTTATTTACTAATAATTGAATTGAATTTGCAAGGTATCTCCTCCTGTAGTCATTTTGGATTCATTCATTGATTTGTCATATATAGACGGAGTTTGAAATATAGGTTTTGTAGGTAGACCTCTTGTAAACCTTCACGAGACTATAACTCGTCCACTAGGGACACCTAATGGTTTAAAGGCTTGTTATTTATGCTAAAAGTGACCGTAGCCTCGACGTCACGGAGTTGTTGTATTCTAGTTTTGTTTGATTTGCTCGAGGACTAGCAAAGTCTAAGTGTGGGGGAATTTGATAGGTGTAGAATACACCGTATTTAATATCTAGTATTTATGCTTTCTTTGCGAGTTTTCTTGTAAATTATGTATCTTATGTGTGCTTTTGAGTTTATTAGGTGCAATGGAGTCATTTGGAGCAAAAAGATCAATTGGAACTCGTTCAAATACAAGATTTCTACTTTTCATTGTGTAGAGGACGAGAAGACGAAGGCAATGGCGAAAGAACGGAGTCATTCCGAGTTCGTATGAAGAAGTTACGAGCAAAACAAGAACTTGAAGCATAGAAGGGCAAGTGTTATTGACACCTCAAGCGTAGGTTAAGGGGTAGTCTTTCTGTTGGGGCAACTCTCTGGAGGGGTACTAAAGAGGCAGTGGGTGGCCCTTATCCAAGTCACTTTGGGTGCCAATATCCCGTCCGTACAACGTTATCCCTACATTAGGTCGACGGACCTACTCTTCTTCGTTTCATTCTTATTCATTTGTTGTTGGTGAAGAGAGATTTTGATACTGTCGAAGAATGGCTGCTGTTGATGTCGAATTGGTAAGAAGAATCGGAAATCGAAACCAGGGTTGTTTGAATTGAGTTGAGGGCGAGAGAAGAAATTTAAGAAGATGGGGTTTGGATCTGAGGCTGTTGAGAAGATGGGTTGGTGGTGATGTTCTAGTGAAATGATTAAGCTGATAAGGATTGAAATATTGAAGAACATGGAAGGATATTGAATGGGGTTAGAATTCAGCAGAGAAGTACACAACCCTCATCAGTTCGAGACTGGCACATCAGATGTTTGAGGAAGGGCCTGAAATACAGCCAGGATTGGAATTGCAGGGATTGAAGAAGCAATGGAATGGGTTGTTTTGGCTAATGCTGGGCTGAATTAGGACTCGATGCTAGGCTTGTGGAATTACAGGTGCAGGAACTTGATGGCTGTGAGCTGAGCTGGTGCAGTTACAGGTGCAGGACAAAAGGCCTGAGATGCAGCTGTGAGTGAATTGGCAGCTGTGACCTGAAGCTGTAGCTGGGAGAGCAAATGAGGCTTGAGTCTCTGGTGGAGTGTGCAGAGCAAAGAATGGTAAAAGTGCAGCTGATTATGGCAGTGGTGAAAATGGAGCTACCAGGAATTCATTGCAGTTTCCATGTGTTCTGGCGCAATGCAGTTGCAGGCATTGGTGCTGCTGCTCAGCTGGTCATGGCTCGAGGAAAAAGGGTATTCGAATCTGGGAAGAATTCAAGATGGGTAATGCTGAGCTAATGTTGCAGGGGTGTGATGATGGCATTAATCGGTACAAGGATGGCTATAATCTCGCCTGTATTGAGGTAGTGCGGTTTATGTTGCAATTACTGAGGAGATTTGAGCCGGTGGATTTGAGCTACATAAATAGAAAGTTGGCTAATTGAAGGTGCAGCAGCAAGGTTGGCTAGTTGATGGATACAGGAAACGTAAAGTTGCGCAGGCAAGATGCGGCAGTGAGCACGGGAATGTTGCAAGTATAGATGGGTTTGATGATTGAGGTGGAAGCTTGTCCGGAGACAGGTTGGTGTGCGTGGCAAGATGAGATTGCCAAATGGTCAGGTGGACGGAGTTACGATCATGCGAGTGATGCAACCGGAGTTGCAGCTGGCATTTAAAGCTACTGTAAAAGTCTAGTATTGAGCTGTACATTCATGGCGGTGGTAACGAGTTAAGGTCGATGGCGATTAGGATTTCTCGAGCACCGACAGGTGACGATGGAACAATGAGAGTGTCGCGCAGAGCTGGGAGATGTTCGAGTGAATGACCAAACCACTTCGCCCGATGACTTGAAGTCGTCTTTGGTAGAAAGATGGTGGCTTTTGTTGCGGGGAGGACCTGAGAAGGAATGGGTGTGTTGCGGAGAGTCATTCCAGTGGAGTCTTTTGGTACTAATGGCCTGGAAGCAGCTCAGGTTTGCAATGGTGCAGGTATTGGTTGGCACTGATGATTGTAGAGTGGTGGAGTTTGGCAGGGTGTAACTGAAAACGCTGGAGTTTAAGCAATGGCTTGAGCAGAGAGGTCTGAATTGCAGGTGCAGATTAGATGAAGTTGCTGTGACTGGAGTGAGCTGCAGCTGGTGCAAAGGCTGCCGTTGCTGTTGAGGCAATGGTGGAGTCAGTGTGGTGGTTGTTTTAGTTGAAGCTGTGTTGCGGTTAAATGAGAATTGAAGTTGCAGCTGAAATAGAGGATACTGAAGGCTTAACACAGGGAATTCCAAGCAGGGAATGGATTTTTGAAGCCGCATAAATAGTGCGAAAACGGAGTGAAAATGGCGCACCGGTAAGCATAGTTCCGGTAGCCGGATTTCAGAGGTTAAAGTGTCGATCGCAATATTTCAGTGAATCGCGAGGGGTATGAGTCGGATGCAAGAGTTGACACGGATATATGAGCTACGCGTCACGCTTTTGGGTGCGTTTCAAGAGAGAAAGAATTGGTTTGGATGACTTTTGTGAATGTTTGAAATGCAGAGAAGGGAAGATGAGTTGTTGGGAGTGCACACTTGTGGCGAGGATTCCGATGACAAAAAGCGGGCGGAGACAAATTTTTCCTAAGACCGACGACCGGATTCCGGCGATGACGCCAAAGAATCCGGCGACCACTTTCGGACCCAAAATTCCAGAGACATATTTCTCACACATGGGCTTGGTGGACGAATTTGAGACGGGTTTGGAGAAGACTTGACCTACTTTGGGTATCCTTTTGGGAGAAAAGCATATAAATAGAACTTTTCTCTAAACCTAGATATATCTCCATTAGGGAGAACTCATACTTTTGGTTCGAGGGTTTAGAAACATGATAGGTTTTTTCTCTTTCTTCTTGCTATGAACTCCTATGCCATGAGTAACTAAGTTTTTATTATTGGTTGAAGATGTAGTTGGATTTTGCAACCAAGTTATGATTTTTATGAATTAGTTTTCTCTCAATATTATCGTATGATTTCTACGAGGTTACAATAATTGCATGATTGATGGATTGCAATATGATTGAATGTTTGTTTAGTCGAGTCTAGAATTGATTGAACTCACATCCATATCTATAGCTATTTTAGGGTTTTCATCGGCGATAACCTTGAATACGAGTAGCATGATATGATTCTAGGTTGTAGTGATACATCCTCGTAATCATATGTAGAAATTGACCTTTGTTCGAATTGTTTGCGCAATGTATTACAATTGCATTGATTAGCCTATTTCTGAAACTTAATGCTCCTAGGAATTGAACTTGATTAGCGCAAGGCGTTAGGTTATTCTTTAGGTAGATTTCACATACGCAGCCCTAATGTGTGTGTTGATAACTTAGGAAATTACGGAGTATTCTTGCAATAAGGTATTCTAAGGCTTTTGATGATAGCGAGATTAAATACGAATTCTATTCATACATTCATAAACTTGTTTACAATTGAAGATGAAACCTTTATCCAATATTTTACATTCTTGATTTGCGTGCTTTGTTTATTTGCTTTTCGTTTATTTTTATTTACACAATCAGAAATTCTTCCGGGTGTTTTATATAGGAAACCATAACAATTTGACAACCTAGACCTCTCGTGGGATCGATCCTTTCTTGCCCTTGCTATATTTATATTTTGAGTAGTAAGAAAGTGTAATTATATTTGTGTCGCTTACGACAGCGATGAGTTTCATTCGATCATTAAAGGCTGGATCTAACTATAGAGTAACCAGAAGTGGTATAGATTTGAACAGTATGTACAAACATTAGTGGGTGCGCTGATCTCAAACAGATCGAGTAACCAGAAGGGAAAAATATCATTTGGTCCTTTTTTAGGTGGGCCCATGTCTGTTTAGTCCTTTGGTCAAACGCATATAACTGTTTGGTCCATAATTATTTAAAAATATTAAACTGACAAAAATACCCTTCCGTGTTAATTTTTTTATATATTCTTGTAGATTCATTCCATAAATGAAGTCCATACAAAAAAAAAAAAAAAAGAAATGAAGTCATATAAAAAACCTAAAAAAACAGACTTCATTCTAAGAATGAAGTCCATACAAAACCAAAAAAACAGACTTCATTCCCGGTGAATGAAGTCCATAAAAACCTAAAAAGCAGACTTCATTCCAGAATGAAGTCCATACAAAAACCTAAAAACAGACTTCATTCCAGAATGAAGTCCATACAAAACCTAAAAAACAGACTTCATTCCGTGAATGAAGTCCATACAAAAACCTAAAAAAAAACAGACTTCATTCCAAGAATGAAGTCCATACAAAAACCGACTTCATTCCAGAATGAAGTCCATACAAAACAAGCAGAGAGGTAAAAACAGACTTCATTCCGTGAATGAAGTCCATACAAAAAAAACGACTTCATTCCAGAATGAAGTCCATACAAAACCTAAAAAAAAAAGACTTCATTCCGGGAATGAAGTCCATACAAAAACCTAAAACAGACTTCATTCCAGGAATGAAGTCCATACAAAAACCTAAAAAACAGGACTTCATTCGTGAATGAAGTCCATACAAAAAAACCGACTTCATTCCGTGAATGAAGTCCATACAAAAATGCAAGATTGGTAAAAAATGCAGACTTCATTCAGAATGAAGTCCATACAAAAAACTGACTTCATTCCGTGAATGAAGTCCATACAAAAACATCAGCAGCATCGTCTTCATCTTCTTCGACATCTTCAACAGCAGCAGCAACATCGTCTTCATCTTCTTCCCTGTATACACTCTTAAAGACATATCTTTTAAACCTAAATAATCAGGCTGAGAATGTAAGCTACGCAAACCATGCCCTATACTCTCTTTAGGACTTGTAACCTACAAAATTTCAACGAAAAAGAATATGGTAAACATTATATGCTGCAAAAGCACACTAGTTTTTAGTCGTGGTTACCTGACGAGCAAGCTTGGTTCGAGCTAAATCTAACAGGTAAGTGAAGAAATCACGAAACATTCATAAAGCAACGTAGCACATTATGACTTATAGAATCTAAACAGTTCAATCAATCGAGTGCCTTCTGAAAGTACTCACATATTCTTTTATATGGTTTATTACTTACTTTGGTCGACTAGTACATATATCTTATATCTGTTTGATATGAGAAACCAAAAGCAAGATCAACTTATAAAGAATATCTAAAGTGTGGACAAGTGTGCATTTTTAGAAAAATATAATAAAATAGCAACTGTAGGTGGTAGTGGTATAGCACTAGCATAAGCATGAAGAGCAATAATTCTCTTGTAAGTGAAATTTCATACCTAGTGCTTGACGATCTGTTGTAGCTTCTAACCACTGCTGTTCAAACTAGATGTTGTAAAGAGCTTCCTCTAATTTTGAAATTTGTTCCAGCAAAGGGTTGAAGTGCTCTGCATATATTCGTATATATATTAGTACAAGCAAATATTAAAGAATTTCACCACAAAAAAACATAATCCACATACAAAAAAAAAGGGAACATGTTACCATGTTTAGCGTGCGGTTCAAAGTATGTAAAATGTCTGACATGAATATCGAAGTCTAGGGTTCCATGATAAGGAGACTTGTTTGTGAAGCGGAATTTATGGACCCCTTTCTTGTGAGCCACAAACTTTTCACTTGTTTTATCACGAGCGTCATGAATTTGTTCTTGATTGGTCCTTTAACCGCAATATCAATAATATGCTTAAATGGTGATGCATTTACAGCATAGCAGAATAATAACCCAACAAATGAATATAGTCCCCAATCACAGGAACGGAAAATAAAACTCAAGCTCTTTTACAACAATCCTATATGAAAAATCACTTTGGCTGAACAAGAAAATAATTAACACATTCCCCATAGCCAATCAAAGGGTTCGCCATCCAGTGTAACAGGATCAGATCAACAACATGCAACGCTATTTATGCTCAAAACACATTGGGGCAACTGGTTAACAGGGCAGACAACATGGTAAGAGGGAAATCAATCAGACAACATGAAGTATATGTGCATTCTTCAAAACCTTCACTCTTACATCTACAACAAACGTCTATGCAAGCCTTCTCTGATATGGGCCTGGCAGCCTAAGATTTTCAGTTTGGATCTCCATTGCGACTAAGTACACACCTCGAACAAGTTTGGTTCTAACGAGCTCAACTTTTCGCAGCTATGATAAATGCAAGCACTTCTTCAAGATGCACTATGTATCAAAGAACATACATCTATACGCATATGCAGTAGATTAAATACCAACAAGACCAGATATTACCCACAAAACAATACAAATTGTTATTCTTTGTATAGCAGGAGTGTACTTGTTCAGGATGCACAGCTGAACACCTCCCCACCCCTAAAGAATGCTGAGGACCAAAAAGCGTCTGCTATTTACTATTCCTAATGAACAAGATCACCACGTGACATGAATTCTGACAAAATCCATCAACTCCAGGTATTTGGGATTTTAATAGCAAGTTCAATCATGCAGCTTCTAATGCATTCCTGCCATAGTGTTTTCATACAAAGTTTGCATAACTGGATGCCATGTTTTGTATTTCCTATTCCTATGTACAGGGTAAATATTAAGTAGTGCTTTTATTTAATTAGAACCTTGTAACCACTAGATAGAAACCGAGTGGAAAGTGAAAAGCAAAAGGAGGAAGGAAAAAGATAAAGCAAAAGTAAGAAACTTGACAAACTCCTGAAATACTTCTTGAGGATAGACAATACTTACAACTAGATCAACACCATCTTCACAATAATGTCATCCCTCAGCTTTAATCACAACAAAATAAACATGGACAGTATCTCCTTCATATGGAACCAAATGAGAAAAGCATTCCTCCCTGTCAATTACAAATCTAATTCCAACTGCTACTTGTAGGATCGATAAACTGGCCAACAATCCAAAAGGAATAAATTTGGATCAACAACAGGACTTTACCCATTACTCATATATCATGTTGAATATGGAACTAGCATCGTTTCTCGTGATTTAGACCACAAACAAGGAATCCTTCGAATTAAAAACTTCACTTTCCGGCAAAAAAACCAATGTAAAGAAATCACAAAAGAATTCATAAAGCAATGTAGCACATTATGACCTACTTATAGAATTCAAAGACACTCTCATGCTTCAATAACTTCTCCATAGATTGATACACACCAATTGAATGAAACCCTTCTTTTCTAGTCTATAAAATCCCCAAAAATTAATAAAAAGATCACATTTTTTTTTTCAAATCAACAATTAAACAAAAATCTTAATTGACCTAATTACCTGCAAGAGAATGCGTTCCAATGGGGCAATTGTGGTTTTAGCAAAGGCACCAGCAACACCAACAACAATCAATTCTTTAACATAAATAGGCAATGAATGAATCAATAAATGAAATATACATTCCTACTCGATGTAGAAGAAGAACCCATCTTCAAAATCAAAATTTTAATAAAAAATCCTTCGAAAATAGATATGATATGAGATTAAAAAGTATGCCTTGAGTACTCAAAACCTCGTAAAATCTCGGTCATCCAATATACAATTTGAACGGCGGCAAAGTTTTTCTTCTTGGTTGTTCTGTCGGCATCAAATTTCACCCAAATTTCCTACAAATTCGAACACGAACTCCGTCACAACTTCACATCCTGTCTTAACCCTTCAACGAAACCTACCAAATCTATCACTCACAGTACCCCAATTTGCCGGCGTAAACCTTGGTTCAGTGAGAATAAAAACTTGGAGAAAGAATTGGTCATGATTTAAAATCTCAACCTAGTTTTCTCATTGATCTTATAATACAGTGTGTATTTTTAATTACTAATTAGTGATTTTCCTAATCAACACCCATGTCCCGACCCCCACCGTATAAAGGGTATCTTAGCCATTATCAAAATACACACATAGTTTTGGTCAACTATATGTATTTGTTACAGAATGGGTCACATATATGGGAATCAATCATATTTTTGGTCATTTCCACATCTTTAGTCGACACGAATTATGATTCATACAGGTATGTAGTGGAGTAGTTACTGGTCCAGTAGTTAGCAAAATCCTTTCAAGTCTGAGTCATAGATTTTATATTGATTTGAGATTGCTTATTAAAGAATGTTTTTACATAATTCCTCGTGTCTTATCATTCCTATCACGTGTTCAGTTCACAGGTATACAGGGTAGATACACTCAGAAAGGCTCATGACAATGTCTGGGGTTTATGGATTCTGGAAGTATACCTTAAACCTTGAACATCGTGAAACTCACTGTCATCTTAAGATGTTTTGTGCTCTCGACATTGGTAAGCAACAACTCTACTTTCATTTCTCAAACAGTATGTTAGAATGATATAAGACTACTTTTGTCCCACACCTCATAGCCAATTTGAGATGCAAATCCTCAGAAAGTAAAATTTTCCCCTTCAGACTCCTGTCAAACTTCAGGGTTGACTAGAAATGCACAGATTTTTTTCTTACGCCCCGTGTTCTTTATAGTATTACCCTTTTTTTACTAACCTGACTTCCGTCATTCTCTATTGTTGCAGGCATTGGGAGTAACTCAGGCATCTGACAAGTAAAGCAAAAGAAAGATGTATTTAAGAATTAAAAGTTTCATTGGTTTAGAGTTAGATGACAACTTCTACAAGAATTTACTAGTTAGATAGAATTTTTACCTTGGGGGTTGCTGTAATTCTTTGTACTACAAGAACACTAAGAGACATCCGAACAGAAGGTTGCTGGGTTTTTGCCCACTTTAATGAAGAAGGAAATGCTCTCCTTGCAGCATTGCAGTGGTTACAAAATGGAACACAATTTTTGTTTGCCAAGTGCTTAAAATTCTTTGTCTTGCCAATGTACAAAATCAACGCGTGGTATATTTGCTTGTCTAGCCTTGTCAGTCATTTTCACGTCTGCAATGAAATTACAGATTTACTGTTGCCAATGAGCTAAACTGGCAATGGGTTATTTGGAATCTAGTTTGTCAAGTTTATGTACATCATAGAAGTAGGATAAAAATGGGTTGTGTTTGGATATCAGAATGTGAATTTTAGCCAACTTATTCATCTGAGGGTAATGGCATTGACATTTCCACCAACTTCAAATTTTACAGTTTTTGATTTTTCAAACTCATTTTGAGACAGTTCTAGTTTCCAAAGCTGAGGCAGTTCTGTATCACAGATCCATGTGTCACCTTGTCAAACAATGAGTCATGATTCTATCCTGCCCTTATCCACATGATAAATGGTATATATAAATCCACATTTAGCCCTGATACCCTAACCCTACCTATAAAAAGAAAAGGATTGAGGGAGAGTTCCTTTTGGAACACAAATCTTGAGAGACAGTTCACAGATATGCAGAGTATGAAATCAATGAGTAGATAGATCAAAGCAGTTATTGATTAGTCCAAATAATGAAACAAGATAAACTAACACAACGACATGGAAGGTGTTGGAAGAAAAATTAGCAACAAATCAAAAACTCAGAAGACCAGAAAGAAGAAAAGGAAGAAAAAGATTAGTATGCACTGATCTGTATAATTGGTATGAGCGGAATCGGAAAAGTTAACTGTATTACGGTTTAGCAGACATTGATCTATGTGGTACGTGTATTTTGAATTGTTACGATTCACTATTTATTTGTTGTTTATGTGTTTGGGTTTATAGCTAATGAGTTTATAACTAATAAGTTTTGAATTGTTTCAGTTCAAATCTCCCTTTCAGCGAAGCCATTAGCTGGTCTCTCTAGTATTATAACCATAAATGAAATGGTTTAAGGTATATGTGTAATTTCAATTGCCATTTAACTCACTACTTATTTCTCTAAAAAAAAAAATCTTTTAATGTTGAGGTCCTGTAAGAATGTTTAAGCTGCTTTCATCCAACCATACAAGCCATTTTTGTAAAATATTATCTGGAACTTAAGAAACAATAAATTTGCTACCGTCTGGTTACAAACAGATGGGCAAGTGTATTGGACAATACATGACTACTTGGATTACTATATGCATGTTGCCTAGTTTAGATTTAATGACAGGTATTGGTGCATGTAGAATGTTTGGTAATATGGATCAACTCAATTTTTACAAGTATTGAAGTTTGTTTAGACCCCTCTGAGACTTGTTAACCTCATAAGTTTAGATTTTGTTGTATTGATCATATGCTGTTGAACTGAAAGCGAAATTTTAAATTTCTTAAGATAAGATTTTGGATTTCTGTCACATGCTGTTGAACTGAACTTCGGGGATGTGCTTTATTTTCAGCTGAACCTGATGCTAAAAGTACTGCAAGTCCATGTCATCTGTGTAATTGGTATGAGGGGACTCGGAAAAGTTAACTATTTCACAGGAAAAGGCTGCTGTTACAGTTCTTCGGAAAATGTATTAATAAAGTTTCAGCAGCCATTCGATCGTGGTATGTATATTTTGAATTGGTCCTTATGGCGTTTTATTATGATTCACTATTTATTGTTTATGTGTTGGGTTTATCGATAACAACTTCATTACTGTGTTTCAGTTTAATTTTTCCTTTTGGCGAAATCATTATCTGGTGCCTATCTTCAAATGCAACAAGAAAGTGCAATGCTAACAAGGTGTGGGTGTAACTTTAAGTGCCATTTAACTCACTACTTATTCCCTAACAATGCTTTTATTCTACAGTCCTGTAAGAATGGCTTCAATAATTTATAATTCTGCTGCTGTCTGGTTATTACTTACTAGTAGATGAGCAAGTGTATTGGTGCATGTAGAATGTTTGGTAGTATAGATCAACTCAATTCCTACAAGTATTGAAGTTTGTTTTGATCCCTTGAGACTTCCTCACCTTTTAAAAAGACAGTAAGATTAGTTTGTGTGACATATGTGTGCTGTGGGCTGAATCTAAGGTGAACTTACTCGACAAAAGCTGCTATTTCATGGAAAACCCGTTTCTTCAAATTATGTGTGATTGTTTTGTGTGCCATATGATTCGTTTGTGTGACATATGCACTGAACGACAGGTTCATTGTTTTATCTATTTCAGGATTTTTTGGTACTAGACGAATGTTATTGCCTGTGGAATGTTTAGGTACAAGAAAGCTAAATGGAAAACATTCCTGTACACCCCTCGATACAAATTTAAAACGCCTTGCAAGTAAACCCAATGCGTTAACCAACAGGGAGTGGAAGGATCTTCTGTAACTTCGGACTACTGAAGAGCATCAGGTAAAAAACTTCAGAACTCTGTCATGTTCACCCAGTGTTTAATTCTTTACATTCATGTCTAAATAACTCTGATCTGTGTATTCTTAAGGTCTTTTCGATCGCAATATCAAGAGTAGAAGCCATCAGAAATCCAAGCACATGACGGGGTGGAAAAACATACCTCGATGCAAAGCTGAAATGGTACTTACATGCATGTGCTGGTCTTTACAGTCACTTTTCACTCCTGCAACTTGAAAGCTATTCAAGGTTTATTATTGGTATTGGATTTGACTGTTCATGGTTGAAATATTTCTCGTTTTTGTCTGTGTAAAACATTAAGAAACTTGTCAAGAATGGGTAGACCATATTCTAGTAGACTTTGGATAGTGCTACACCGTGTTTTACGGCTACAATTTTTTTACGCAACTATAGTACTGCCTACTCAATCTTACTGCTAAGGCATAAGTGTTAACCATACAAACTAACATAATTCATATACTATAAGTGGAGCACAGTCTGATTTATTCTTTCATCTTCCTATATGCAGACTTATGAGACAAATTAGAACGCTTTGAGCAGTCCAAAAGCGAAAAAAAGAGTATTAATATGAGACAACCTATATACAAAGTTGATAAGCGAACTAGAAATTTCTGTAACACTACTAGCTCCAAATATTCATATTGGTCTTTATGAGCACTAACCGCATTGATGTCGTCAGTTAATTTGAAAGCTGTGAACATTTCAAAGAGCAAAAAAGTATGATATATTATCTGGCATCATTTATAATTAATGCAGTGGTATTGTTATAGAGGAACTGTATAAATGCCAGGTAGTGTATACAGACAACTAAGTTGCCTTCATATATGGTTACTGTCTCTCACTGCGGGCAAGTCATGTGGTGCTAGAACATCTCTAAACCTTATTGATGATATAAGTCACTATTTATTTGATCGAAGAAGTAGATGCCTAAAGTAAATTTGAAGTGATGCCTTCTCACTATTTATTTATTGCTTGGATTCTTCCCTCTTTAATGCAGGAAAAAAGCTCATCTTGCAGCTCATTTGCTGGTTTGCTCAGTGATTGTTGAGTTCTGGTTTATGTGGTGAAATCACTCAGGCAGGAGAATGTTATACTTTAACACCTGTGAATTCTGGTTTTGCTGTTAATATAACAGTTCTTATCTGTGTTTCGTTTCTGATGGATAGACCAACGTCATCTTCTTTTGTGTTTAATGTCCCCTCCGAATTTGTTAAATTTATGTATCTAAAACACGGTTTTTCGGGATTTAAAGATCTGGACTTAAATACCAGGATTTCCTTTGTCTTTGTAGTTTGCATGTGGTGCCGCTGATGTTCTGCGCCTTAAGAGGTGGACAAGAAATATTCACCTTGTAGTTTACATTACTTTAATGACACTCATTGGTAATCTGGTTTCTCACAATGAGCCAGATGGTTTTCTGATGGTCGGATCATCGTTTTTGTCCCTTAAACACCAGCATCATGCCATCATCCAATTCTGCTGAGTGCATCTGTTGCTCCTTTTTGTATTCAGATTTTGGTTTCACATTTTCTGTAACCTGTATGAAAAACCCTACTTAACATGAAGCGATTTCATTTGGTGTATGAATAATCGGCATGTTGGTTAAACGCCTTAGGGACCTTAGCTGTCTCACGAAATATCATTTATTGCTATTCTCTAGCAAAATCATAATTTGGGAATTGTTTTCTTGCAGATATGATAATTCTACTGGGCGAAAGAGTCGAGCTTAACAAGGAAATCCCCAACTGATCCATACATGTCATGTCCTCATTGAAGTCACTGGAAGGCCACTGAAAACCGATGGCAACATCACAGAAAGAAATGTGCTACGCTTTTCATCAGACTTATAGCCCTAAGAGGAAAGCATGGAGATATCTGACAACAAAGACAATCCAATTCTAGCACATACCACATCTCACTCATTTTGCTGCCAGTATCTACAACAGTCATAAACCTTCGGTCTTATATAGCAGTTAATCTAGATATGTTTATAAGATTGTGTAATATTATCGTCAATGTAAAAAATATGTTAAACGTGATACCTGCAGGATTATCGTCAATTTGTTATCTTCATTTGTGTTCAACTATCTCTGTAACCATTGCATTCCGTATTTGTTTAGCTAAACACCTACAAACTCAACTTAGGTTTCTTATAAATATTTCTAGGTCCTAATTTAAGTCTCTTCAGTGGACCTTCTCACTCTGAACGCCCCTTATCTGCTTGATACAATGGTAGATATAAACACAGGTGTGTTAGGTGGTAGATATTTGAGCCATTAATTGGAGGAAAACCCTAGTCAGGAAAAGCGTAAGAGGTCAAAAACTAGTCTGTGTTTCCTTTTCCCTGAGTTTGAACTGGGAAGTCATTTACAGATCTAAAAAACATCTATTTCTTTTCTGTAAAAGATATGGAAGAAGGTGGGGGAAGAAAAATTGGTGGTAGTAAATCAAAGTTGTTGCTAGAGACTCGAGTAATACAGAAGAAGAAGAATAAAAGGAGGAAGAAGAAGGAAATGCATGATTCCTAATCGGTATTAGCGGACTTGGAAATGTGGTATTGATTCCTGCTCCTGTTGAGATGTGAGATAACTGATTGCCATCTTTGAAGAAATGGAGTTGGAGATGATAGTGTTGAAGTGATTTATCGCATTTGGCGTTCCATCACTAACATCATCAACTACACTTACCGAGAGAATCAGCTGAAATATATTGCACCTATTCATTGTTCTCCTCCCTGCGGAGGAATAAGAGGTTACAGGTATGTTTCATTCGATTTCTCTGAATTGAAATTTAGATTCATTACTGTAAGAATTTGGGGTATATTTTTGTCTAAGTTTATTCCGAAAATTTGAAATCAATGATGAATTAGGTTTTTGATGTGTTTAAACATTTCATTGATGTATCTGCTTCAACCCAGGGTTTTGATGGTATACTCAAAGCATATTTCCTTTGTGTAAAAGTTGCAAATTTCATGAATGTTTAGGTCTATGATGATTTATGATAGTTTATAATATTAGCCATCAAGGGAAAGAAGCAAGGTAAAATTGGGATCAGGGCCATGTCCAAATGTTCAGCTTAGTTTGTGGATTCAAATTATTATTATGATTCTACGATGTACCTAAATTAGTGTCTATGCTATTATGTTTACAAACTTATATAAAAGCTGGCAAATTCAACTGTTTTCGGAATCCTTACACATACCGTTTGCTTCATTTAGATATAGACTTCACATGCCCACAACAAATTGGACAAGAAGCTGTTCAAGAGTTGACTCCTGATACAATTGAAGAGACAAGGGTAACGGGGCAGATTGAATCTAAATATGCCAACAAAAGTGTGGAACACTCCCAATTATTTTCCCAACCCAATATTCCAAAAACAGATGCAAAGCACTAAAATCAGGAATATCTGGAAGTTGTTCTGTTTCTAAATCAACTACATCCTCCGCTATATGTAATGCTCAGTAGTAGTCTACCTTTTGAATCTTCGGGTTCGACGAAGAACTTCTCCCTGGAATCGACATTGAACACAATCCATCATCCTTCTGCTGTATCAATTGTGGGTTTAGTGGTTTAAGGTTTTTGTGCTGGTTAGGCTTGTTTAAGCAAGTTCGTAAGCTGCTTTTTCTGCTCTTAATTTGTTTTTGTTTTTTCAGTATTCATGACAGGAGTCGGCAGTCACCAGTTGAAGACCAACTGTTTGTTATCTCAAATCTCTATATCAAACAATCTGCAGCAATCATTTTTAAACATGGATGCAACTAGTCAACACAGCAGCAGAGATTCAACAGTTTCACCAGTTGAAAACCAACGATCTATTCCCTCATGATCTGGATCAAGCATGCAGCGACAATCTCCTACAAACCACAATACTTCTGGACAAGATAACTGTCAACCATCTCCAGTTGCAGAACACCAAGAAAATCTATTGCGAGAGGCGTGAAATTTCCATGGCCAGTTCAACCAAGAAGATTCAGCGACTACTTAAACAAGGTCTCATGGTAACCCCACTTCACATTTATTTTATCTTCTGCTGCATTGTAGCTGTTAGATTGGAAACAAAATAGGAAATGAGTTACTTTATGTAGGTGTGTGTGGTGAAAATGGTCACATTTATGTTGTACCATATATGAAAAACATGCAACAAGAGAAAACTTGTAATAATCAGACATCGGGTTTCTGAAACATCCTCTCGGCATATGACTCGAATGTATTTTAATATGTATGATATAATTCCGATAAGCTAGGCAATACAGTATCCAAGCCATAAGCACTGAAAAAGTTCTATTTTTCATTCTTTATCTTCATATCTTGATCCATCTATGTTTTTTTTTTTTTTTTTTGATACTATGATCCATATATGTTTTTGTGCCTATTTACACTGTATTCTAAATCATACTCCATTTACCGCAATTGCCGCTCTGATTGTGTCATATTTCATATTTGTACTGAAGTTCATCCACCTTTTGATTAGTAAGATTCCGGTGCAATGGCTTGCATCCTGAAAATGGATGTCTAAGGTAAATGCCACAAATGGTTAATAATAAGCTCTATGTACTATGCAGTAGCATCTCTAATATGGCACATGTATTTAGAGGCCACTACGACAAACAATTATGAGGGATTAATTAGATTTTGTCTTCCGTTACTTTGATTTCAAATAAATTCAGCTCCTACAGTTGCTACCTTTATGATCTATCCCATGAGCATTCCATTCATACTTTTCTTCGTTAAGCTACGTTAGAGCATCTCCAATGCTAGAGGTCAAGGTCATCCTATGTGGATGTCTTATTTATACCTTTTGGTTGTAAGTCATTTATTATAGGACAAAAATTAACAAAGAGAAAGGCTCTCTACCTAAAATCCATCTCCAATCCCCAAGGTCCTATCTTACACTTTTGTCTAAATCTATACATAAAAGATGATGTGGACTTATGACCCAAGGACATGAAGAAAGTCTTATTTAGACTATCTCCTTTACCCCAACTTTAGCCATGTCATCTTACCTATGACCCTCACCTTATGAAGAAAGTCTTATTATAAGGACTAATGATATTGGCTAATCAAGCCGGGTGCTTACCCTTTGATCTTTAGTGTCCAATTCCAACTACAACTTTAAATTTTGGAGAATAATACAAGGAAGAGAAAAATTGGTACATATCCCTCGTGAATGTAGCAATTCTGTTTCATTGATGTTTGCAATTGTGAATATATGATAACGACATCTCATCCTTCAAGGATTTACAAAGAAACCAATCTCAATTGGCTTATATGATTCTTTTAAGAAAATAAAGAAATCTTGTCGTTATCAACTTTGAAAAAAATCCATTATGTGGTTGAAAAATTCACTCACTCCTTTTTGACAAAAATTTATTGTAAACAAAGAATATAGAGAAGGAGACACAAAATAGAGGGGAAGAAGAGAGAGAGAAATTCTATTAATGTGTGTGTTAGACAAACATTAGAGCCTCTATTTATAGGGCTAGACACAAGGGCATCCCAATAATAAACGAGATTCACCCTAGATATTCTTAACATATTTACACGTTTATAACACTCCCCCCTGATGACATTGTGTCTAAGCTAATTACAAACGTACCAGGAAAACTCAAAAGAGAAAAACACGAAATTGCATAAGCATATAAAGACTAAAACAGTGTTGGACACGCAAATGTTGCCTCGTTAAAACCTTGACAAGGAAAACCTAGTGGGACAAAACCTGACGAAGGAAAAGAGTACAACGCGATTTAGTCCAGTTGAATGCACCTTAATTTGATGATGGCGCTTCCCCGATAAATACTTGACCAATTGGCGTGCAAATTTTTGAGTCGAGACTTTCCAATTTTGAAGAACGGGTTTCTTGAATGCGTAAGACCGTTGTGCTTTCATGAAGATGTCGGATAGTTGATGAAGTCTTCTTTTGTGTTGCACAAGCAAGTATTGTTTTGATTATTACTTTTATGAGTCCACATTCTTCTTCACCACATTGAGGACTTGTGCTATGGATTGCTAGCTTCTCGAGATGATTTGCAGTAAATTGTTGATATAGTTTCTTCAACAAAAGGCCAAGCCGTAGATACATTACCGTAAGAGAATAAAACTTTATTTAATAACATAATGTATGGGGTTCATAGGGACATCCAAATTTCTAGGAGATGGTTATGTTGATTTGGTCTAACAAAACAAAATGACCTAGTTAATGGTAGGAATCCACCAAATAACTGAAATTGATACAACTCCCCTTGATGACCACTATGTTGAATTAAATTGTCTCACTAAAACCTTGCCAAGAAAAAAACCCAATGGGAAAAAAATATGGGCAAAGGAAAAAGAGCAAAATATCAACATTCTTGAAAGAAATTTAAACGTCTACGAGATGTTGCCTCGTTAAAACCTTGTCGAAAACCACATGGGACAAAACCAAACGAAGGGACAAGAGTACAACTTTTGACGCTTTATGGATGCTAACCCAACTAAATGAGTTTTACAAAAAAACAAGCATCAAAATAATAACTATAGTCTATCTCAAAGACGCAGTTTAAGCTAGCATAATTCTAAGCAGATTTAAGAAAGAAAAGAAAAATAGAAATTATGTCGCTAAAGCGTGGATTTTTGTGTTGTTAAGGACTCCTCGAGAGACCTATAATTAACTGGATTTTTGGTTCATACCAAATTTCTAAAAACACACAAAAAGGATTGTTAATCCCGACATAATCGAGTCAGTGTCTGTTTCTAAACATAATTTCAATCCTACAAGGATTAAAAATTGAATATGTTCCCAACCACGTACGTGTCCTTCAAGGACTACCACGCCAAAGGCATCATGTAAAGAGAACAATTATTGAACCAATCCTATGGTCCGAGCAAAAATAAAACCTCAAATCGTTTTATACAACGAACTTATTTCTCCTATAACGCATTATGACCACACCAACCTCTAAGTAATATGCTTGGCAATTTTAAGGTGTCAAGTCTTGGAACCAAAATTACGTTAATCGAGAATTTATAATAATCCAATCTAATATGGATTACATGCCAACCAATCACATATGTCGATTTTCCTCTACAGAGGGGTTAACAATCACCATCTTTTATTATTTCAAGAGCTACTATAAATTAATATTCGACAATGTTAACTAACTATGATCCCACACAATTCTCAAGTATATGCATATTTTGACAAAATACGTAAATATCTGGTACCAAATACCATGGCATTATAATCTCCCCATCCTCCCTGAGGAGATATGAAATATGAGAATGTGGATCTTGTTTTGATAGACTATATTGAAGTTCTATCTGTAGCTTATTCTAAAATGCTACTTTTTGTTATATGTGATTGGATTTTCCTTTTCAAACGGCATAAGTTTATTCGAAAGCAATACGAGATTTTTCACGCCTCTTTAATGGCAGCCTTTTTTGTTTTGATCATGAAGGGAGAGAAGTGATATAACCTTTAAGTTAATTAATGCTAATATCTAATAGCATAGAGTCTCCCCCTGATTCCGGTGGAAATTGTTATCTCATATACTAAAACAAGTTTCGTAGAGTATTATCTGATTAAATCAAGGACATATACTCATAATAATTTCTGGATTTTAACAATACCAGGTTGGATCTGTAGATAATGACTTTAGAAGTCATAAAAATTGTCCAAAAAATTGTAGTTTATACGGATTTTATTGGCTATAAGCAAAAACATATAAAATTTGTAAATAAATATCCAAATAATTGCGCGAATTCTGAGGCAAACGAGGTAAAGATTTGGATTGAGATTATTGACACGTTATTTTTCAAAAGAAACTAAAATTTTAAGATCAATTTAGTCACTACAAGGACTAATGATATATAGGCAACAAGCCTAAAGTGCGCACCCATTGATCTTTTGTGTCAAACTATATTAATTCCAAATTTACAAGTGGAACGGTCCAAATATTGGAGATTATCACGGCGAGGAAGGATAAAAATTGTTCAATATCCCTGAATGTAGCAATTCCGTGTTTCATTTCATGCGCTTTGCGATTGAAAATGCCTAACAATATTTTATCCCTTTAAGATCTATAGGAAAACCAAATCTAGTTGGTTTATATGTTTCATCTTAAGAAAGATAAAGAAATCATTTTCATTATTGGATTTAGAAAAATCCATGGTTTTCGGTAAACCAACTGTATTGGTAAAAAGAACCAAACTATATTGGCATCTCATATAAGCGATAGAGAAAACCAACACATAAGGATCGTATCGACAAAGAAAGAGAAAAAAATTTGTCTAGATAGTTATCGCATTAGGATGGTGTCTTGTAGAGGAATATAAACCAGATAAAATAAACCACATGATCTTCATCCATTGGATGTAGATACCAAACTTGGGTTGGCCGTAGGTTTTTCAACCATGCACGTGATTATTACCATAAAGGTAATTAAATTGCGATAACACCAATTTTTGGTGATTACGTTTCATTAAAAAAATAGAAACTGTAAATTATTTTTCCTTTCTCAACGAAAAATTAGAGAATAATGGAAAATCATGGAAAAATCTCCCATACCGATTCCATAAATACTAGGACTATGTCCATTTGGGATCACTGGATTTTAATTGCACCCATAAATAAAAGCTTTTGAGAATAATAATCATATTCTTAGGGTTGGGTTGCGAAGATATATAAAATCCATTGTCAAAAAATAAACCATGATACGTGTACGCATCCGTGATGTATAAAATCAAAATCATACAAAGGAAAAGAAAGGCCGACTAACTTACGACGCAGTTAGATGGAGAAATAAAAATAGAAAAAATAAATAACAAGCTTTAGTGTAAGATAACAAGTTATTGTCTGTATGTGCATCGTAGCCTTTCATACTCATTGGAATTCATAGCAGCAACTTTAACCAACTCCACATTCATATAAGTCTATGAAAGACAAAAATAAAAGTCATTAGAGGAGAAGCACTAATCATATAAAACTCATACCCATCATGTACATACATAGCAATAAGCCCTGCATCCATCATATTTGCATTATAAAAAAATTAAAAAATATATGAGCAGATGGAATAAGTATAAAACATGTGAGAAAATCAATAAAAACAAAAGGTTAAGATATGTCGTGTATGCATCTTCACGTTATGCTTTTATCCCTTCCGATTTTGAGAACGATTTTACGATTAACTCAGTGTAGAGCGTGTTGATAACGTCTTGTAAACAAAGAATATAGAGAAGGAGACACAAAATAGAGGGGAAGAAGAGAGAGAAAAATTCTATTAATGTGTGTGTTAGACAAACATTAGAGCCTCTATTTATAGGGCTAGACACAAGGGCATCCCAATAATAAACGAGATTCACCTAGATATTCTTAACATATTTACACGTTTATAACAGAAAATATGCCAATCTTATGGAAACGATGGAGAAAATTAGCATCAATTAATTTATATGATTCACCAAATTCTCGTATCAACAAAATAAAATAAAAAATCTTCGATTTAGTCATTGCAATGGAAAAATCCACTTTTGTGGTTGATGTATGGTTTCTTGTAAAGAAATTTAAACCATATACATGATCTTACCAAATTTAATTGGCCGTAGGTTTTTCAACCATGCATGTAATTGAATACCATATAAAGGTAGTTAAATAGCGATGACGCCAATTTTCATAAATAATAAGAAACTGTAAACCATCTTTCAATGGATTTTTATTTTATTTTTCTCAGGAAAAGGATAAGATAAGAAAGGAAATCAAAATCGATCACCCATACATAAGTAAATAACTTAACCAAGCATAAAAAATAATTAAGAATTGTAGTCAGGAAGTGTAAAAGGAAAAATCAAATAAGAGACATAAACAAAAGTAGGAATTATCTATAGGTACTAGTTTAGTGATACTAGTTAGTGGTAGGTCCACCCACTAAAGCCCAAGAACTAGAGGTCCATAATAAAAAGAACACATAAAAAAGGACCCAATTTTAATCCTGTGTTCCGTACACGTATGACAAATCATGTGAAATATGCAAATACCTAAACTACCCTTCAAATCCTACATATATTTAAGCCGGCTATTTCAAAGTTTCTAAAAAAATTTGCAAAATAATTCAGATCCTATTTCTACTCTCTTTCTTTTCGGCTTTGTGACTAGGGTTTCAAGATTTCTTTGTGATTTTAATGGTATGTTGCTTAATATTTCCGTTTTCTTCTTTCTGCTACTGTTTCATGGAGATCGGTTGTGTTCTCGCTTTGTTTTTTATGATTCTTGTTCGTATTTATTCAGTTATTTGGTTAGATTGTTAAGTTTTTAGCTTATTTTAGCTTTCGATCGTTTCAAAATCAGGTTTGTTTTCACTTTCAGATCGGATTATCCAGAGACATATGTGACATACTCATTGTTTCGATACGCTTTTGAATCATGTTTAAGATTTGAATTTTGGATCATGGAGATCGGTTATTTCTATTTGTTTTTTATGAATTTTGTCGTATTTATTCAGCTTATTTTATTAGATTGTTAAGTTTTTAGTTTATTTTAGCTTTCGATTTGATTATCTTCTCTTTTGCGTTTCAAAATCAGTGTTCGTCATAGCTTTGAGATCGGATTATCCATCAAGACATATATGAAATACTCATTGAAATCGCTCTTAGATTCTGCTTTCTTGAATAGATCTCTCACTTTTTTAGTTTGATCCATCGCATGTATGTGTAATACCGTATTATGTGCTTCGATTCTCATTGCTTCTCCTAGATTATTAATTATTCTTATCATGCAAAGCTTGATTTGTAGTTCATGAATCTGCAGGTACATATATGAAATACTCATTGAAACCGCTCCTAGATTTTGTTTCTTGCATAGATCTCTCACTACTTTTAGTTTGACCCATGATCATATGTAATACCGTATTATGTGCTTCGATTTCCTTGTTTCTTCTAGATTCTTAATTATTCTTGTCATGCAGCTTGATTTGTAGTTCATGAATCTGCAGACATATATGAAATACTCATTGAAACCGCTCCTAGATTCTCGTTTCTTGTATAGATCTCTCACTACTTTAGCTTGGACCCATGAGTACGTATGTGAAATACCGTATTATGTGCTTCGATTCCGTTGTTTCTCCTAGATTCTTAATTATTCTTATTATGCGGTTGATTTGTAGTTCATGAATGCAAGACATATATGAAATACTCATTGAAACCGCTCCTAGATTCGTTTCTTGCATAGATCTCTCACTACTTTTAATTTGACCCATCAAGACGTATGTGAAATACCGTGTGTTTTAATTATTACATCTTTGTCACATTTGGTGTTCAAAACATGTCTCGATGTAGAGAGTTCTAATCCAAATATTTATTGCTATGCATACATCTATTATAAGCATCATAATTTTGCTCACCGGTTACTTTTAAGTCTAGTATTGATGACCGAAATTTCTTATTTGTGAAAACCGGAGAACCTTGAACCCTATCGAGATTATCATCACTTATGTTGAGAATGGTGTCAAAGTTCCCGTGATTGCTTTGACTTTCAACTTCATGGTCTCACGCTTGCATTTTTCAAAGGAATCGGGTTCTTTGAGCCGCATGTGGACTTTCTTTGTTGGTGCATGTAGTTCCTCTACATTTAGCGACGTCGACAACAATTCGAACCGATCAGGGGCAGCTAGAGATAGTTATGAAACTGATGTCAAAGAAGTTGTTAAACCTCTTCTCGTCCGATGGGTGGGAGAATGTCTTTGATGATCCGAACAAGCTTTTTCGTGATGGTGTTGATGTTGTTCGGTTGGCTCTGTCAAAAGTATTGTTTGAAGATCGGGTATCGCCTAACAAAGGTTAAGAATGATCGTGAAAGGTTCACAATGAAATGCAAGAGGGTCCCATGCACTTGGATGATCCATGCAGTCGCCATTGATTCTACTTGCGATGTTTTTAGGATCAAAAAGTATGTTGCTGTGCATACTGTGAGCCGGTGAAGTTGAGAAGTCCCAAAGTATCGAAGAAGCTGGTACAAAATCTTATTCATGATCGTGTGTGATGCACAACCCACTTATCAAGCCTCGTGAAATTGAAGATTATATAAAAGTTGGTGTCTGGTGTTAATATCAAATATCATCATGCATATCATGGTTTGGAACGGTCACACCATGAAATTTTCGGAATGATTAAAGTCTTATTCTCGATCCGTTTGGTGGGTCAATTCATTGAAAGAAACAAATCCGGCTCTTATGTGGATTTTCGGTTCAACCATGCAACTCAGACATTTAAAAGGTTATTCGTTGAGTAGGCGCTTGTATTGAAGGTTATAAACATTGTCTACCAATGATTTTGTTGATGCAACTTTTCTTAATGGAGATTTAGAGGCACCTTATGGCCGCGACTTGTCCGAATGGGAATCAAGGCAAGTGCTCTTTCTTACGTTTTAATTGTTATTGCTTACAAGTTATTCACCGCTTTTAATCGTTGGAGTTTTTTGAGTATACTGCTTATTTACTAAAAATTAACTAGTTTGTTAATAGTATACTATTTACGTATCGAAAATTTACATCGTGTCTAACACATACGTATTCATATATGTAAGCATAAGACCCTTTTTTAGTACAAGATGGGGTCAAGTATGTACCTGCAAAATTCTTAGTCTATTTTCCGCTTCAACTAGTATAGCAACATAGTTTGTGACAAAAGATATGATATATGTACTGTTTGTTTTTTTATGTGTTTTTATCCGCTAGCATTTGCATTGGTCCTCGGAGAAGACATTGACAATTGGGATTGGTTTGTGCACAATCATATCTACATATATTGTTGATGACTGTCCTATCACCTTTATGTCTCGATCGTCATGAAGGATTGTTGAGGTCTATTCCTGCACACTTTCCTACTTCCCATCATGGCTATTGTTACTACCACTTGCAAGGAAACTTACCAATCAAAAAGAAAAAAAAAAGAGAAGTACAAAGAAGTTATGGCTTGTTTCAAAAAAGCAACTTATGCTCTCACACCAGCAAGATATGAAGAAGCACTTACATAAATGGAGTTAATGGGAAGGCCGGGGTTTCGAAAGTATTGCCGTAATATGCATAGGAACATTGGTCCAGCGCCTTCACCGGGCCAGAGATATGGTCAGACTACATCAAGCGTTGCCGAGTCCTTCAATAATTGGATGCGAAAAGACAAGAGGTTGCCTACCTGCGCCCTTGTTGACACGATCAGGTTTGTGTGTTTTTTTTTGTTGGTTTTTTCTTTGTTTATTGTTTATTTTATTTTTTTGTTCAAAATTTATTTTCAGGTGTTCTTTTTGTTCCATTCATAGGTTACGCGTTATGGAGTTGATGAATGAACGTCGCAAACTGAGTCTTTTGATAGACCCTGAGAAGCTCACTCCTACCTACGAGGAGTTACTTAAAGAACATATTCAAATTAGTCGAGTTTGGAATGTTACTCACTATCCGAGTATGAGTATGAGATTCATTCGCCTAGGTTAGCTTTATCCCCTAAAACAAGTTTTACTGCACTATAGCACACATGTAGCATTGAATCATATACTTTGTTTTTATGTATTTTGTTTTGCACTGCTGCATATATGTACTGCTTTTAAGTTATTTGTGCTGAAAAGCTTTTTGCGCATCTGCAGGTCTCACGGTGTTGATCTGTCAACAAGACTTGCACCTCGCCAAAGATGACGTGTTTATGGTTTTCCATGCTCTCATGCTACATCGCCTATTTCTCGCCAAGGGTGATAGATATATAAATTATATCAAGACTACTTCAAAGTTACGAATTTTCAGAAAATGTATTCTATTGCTATCGGACCAATACCTAACTACAAAAAGTCCAGAAAAGATTCACTGTGAGGATACTATTTTTCCACCCCATCCACGAGTTCCACGAGGTGCATGCCAAAGGGAAATCATATCAAGAATACATGGGAGAAAGCTAGAAGTCCGTACGTTGTTCAAACCGCAAGAAGAAAAGTCACCACAACAAGGCAACCCGCACTATCATTCCTACCTACCCATGAGTTTTAGATTTTCATTTATCCCCGATTAGTTCTATTGGTCACAATGCGTATCTGCTTGCGCATTATTTTGAACACTTTTGTTAGCTTTTTTTGAAAGTACCGGAATTATGTATTGTTTGGTATCTTTTGGACAGGTAACTTTTGTGCTCATTTAAGACTATATAATCCACTTTCTAAGTTTGTTTTTGCTTTTTAAGTTTGTTTTAAGAGTGCAGAGTTATGTACTCTAAGTTGTTATAAACAACTATCCTGGATAAATTTAGCTGCACTGAAAATGTTACAATATGTCACACCGCATAAATATTACAAACAAGATATACTCTATATTCTTCCGTGTCATTATGGTTGTTCGTGATATTTTGAGTACTGGTATTATGTACTATCTATTCTTCCAGGTCATTATGGCTGTTCAATATTTTTTTAGTACAGCTGTTATGTACTCTGTGTTCTTCCAGGTGACATGAAATATCATAAAAGATACAACAAACACAGATACCATCTATGAGATTCATATTCTCTCCCATCTTGATTAACCAATTTAGAGAGTCATATTCTTCAGTTGAATCTCATAGCTGATCTATGTTACATAAGATACACCAAAACACTTCATACTATGGACTTTTACCAACCAAAATTTTTATAAAGCGAAACAACTGTACATAGATTAAAGACAAACACCATAGTTTCGAGAACAATTACTAAACTTCGATAGTGTCTAAAGCAAACTAGTAAACTCTGAATATATTATCTAGGATAACTTCTACTATGCCCTCTAATTCATGTAAGTACTGTCTTAAAAACCTTTTGGAGCATGAATATTCCAGCTCTCCTCGTGAGGAGATGTTGCTGAGAGTATTTTTCATGCTAAAGAGATCCTCTTCTTATCCATTTTGTCCTTTAGTTCTTCTGGGTCTCCCAAGCTGATTCACACTCCATCAATTACTTCCTCCTTTGCAACTTTCTTCATGATGTGCATGATATATATTGCACAACTGATGGTCTCCCTATTGAGGTGTTGGGTAACCGATCATCTTTACTCTACTTACAAGTGAAGGCCGAGGCTCGACAAGCGGGTATTAATTGCTAACAAGCGATGAATCCGCCATAAGGTTAGCATCATCGAGACATTGCTGTCTGGATTCGGCTTCCCAAGTGTTGTAGTGGAAGCATTCTCCTTTATCGCATTCATACACAAGAAGCGTCCAATGAACGTTTTGATGTGACATTGGAATAATGATCTTCCCGGGTTCCTTCCTCCATATTCCTGATGGGTAATAACACAACAGTTGTTTTCGCTACTTGATGCACTTGGTCACTTAAATAAAACTAAAAAGTAAAAAAAAAATAAAAAGAAATATCAAAGGTAGTAAATATGTAATCGAGAATAATAGTGTCAAACACATATATGAAAGCATAATTTTTGTTCCAAAGATTAAAAAAAAATTGTTTCGTTTAGTTTCAGAGATATGCTATTCAAATTCTCAATATATAAAACAAAATAAGCATGAATTGATTCAATACAAAAACAAGATGACGTATATGCACCGCACTTTACAAAGACATGATGCATGATGTTGTTTATCGATATAAATTGGAAAACATACCCAGCCGGTTGGATCAATGTGGAGTACCGGAATGTACTTTGTCTCATCCATTCACTTTGGTTGCTCACCGTGATATGCCTTTTTTAGTTGGTATTTCCAAGAATTTATAAGATCCGCCTAAAGCCCCCGCCATGTACCAGATCTTCAAATGTCTCTCGCAGATAATATGTGATGACCAATCTCAGAGCTTTCCAAGCACTTTGAGCCGCAAATTCAAATAATCCAAATCATTTACAAGAGAGACTCACATTGAAGTTGCAAATTCAAATAATGTTAGTTAAAATGCAAGGCACCTATCCAAGAGAGAGACTCACATTGAGGTTGCTTTGTCAAAAAAAGGAGAGAGAAGCGCTCTTTGTGGTTAACTCATATCCTTATACAACGGAGATTTCCTTAGCTTCAACAACTTGCGTGCGACCTTCGGTTTTTAGGCACTTCTCAAGATTTGGACCACCTTGCCTTTCTTTCTCACATTCTCGTTATCCTTTTCCGAAGTTTCTCTTTGTTGGGAAATCTTGTTTACTCGAGGTTTGATTCCGGACTTTGGTTTTCGCCTTTTAATTCCAGACAATCCTTTGCCACTCGCGAACTCAGGATCAACTTTTTTTCGCGGTGGGTCCGAGTTACCCGGCCACGAGGGGTAAATGTGATTGTTGGAGTATCTTTCTTCTCCTTAGCCGAGACTTTCTGATTTTCTTCTCCTTGTCCACATGATCGATGTAGTCGCCTTCTCTATTGATTTGACTTCATTACCCTTAGTAGCCAGCCTATCTTGGAGTCTCTCAAGCGAGTGGTAAATCGTCTTCCTCGATGTTGGACTTACCTGACTTTGTTATCCTTCAATATAGCATAATCGTAAAAAAACAAATGAGAGACTAAAAAGCAAAAAATGAATGGAATAGAACATACGTATTGCAGGATTCTTTTCAAGACAAAACTTATGTAATCGGGTAGTTTCGGTGAGTACGCATACATATGTACTTGTTAGGTTTCCCATTTACGTAACATATTCGATGTTACTTTTCACTTTTTGCTAATTATAACTACCTTATGTAGGCCAAATAAGAATTTGTAGAGTCTCAAAGATATACATTAGCTTTTTCTTGCCGCTCCTATTCTTCTTTAGTTGCTTCCTCCATTTTTCAAAGATCTAAAACTAGAGACTTCGTTACAAATCGGCATCATTAGTATATAAGTTAAAAGCATCATTAAAAACAAAACATAAATTCATTAAAGAAGTAGATTTAGGTACGTACAAGACTCTCTAATTATTTGCAGCTCTCTCCTTCAGCGGGCTATTGCTTTCTGTCATTGTTTATTTTCTTCTTCCTTTCCACTTCATTGAATGGAATCGATCCCAAGGGTTCCTTGTTTCCCGCATTTGAAAACAAATCGGTTACAACAAAGTATTTGACGAAAAGAAACATATACGTATTGCTTTGGTTGTATGATTTAATCATATATGTACTAGGTTTTATAACATGTTCATACTTCTTGTTGAGGTTGCGGAAGATCATCTTTCATACGAGCTTGGCTGCATGCTAAAATAATTTAGAGGCTTCTTTAAGCATATGTGCATATTGATTTGAGGTTACTCACCGAGGATCCATTTGAGCTTGATCGATGCTCCTCTAACAACCGGCAGTTCACCAGCAGCGCAGCCTACAAGATGGATTTGAGTTGATCACTGCACAGCGGATCAATTGCAGGATGTCGCACTTCTTCTCCATTTTCAACATTTTGATCATTTGGTCCTAAACCTAAGTCAAAAGTTGGTCTTGAAGCTTGTGTTGGAGGATCCATATCTTTGACGTAATACTTATCAAAGATTTGAGAAGATTCCATTTTTCCAAGCTTGGTAAAACTACCCATTCGTCAGTACTCAGAGAAAGAATTCCTAAGGATGGATAAGAATCTCCCATAATTTCCGCTTCTAGATATTTTGCGTACTCGTCAGATATAAATATACTTTCCATGGATTGCCATTCAATCGGTTTCTCCATCGGCCACAAGATGCTGCGGTTCTTTGAGACTCGGTAGCTCACAAACCAATGGCACAAAGTGCATATTCTAACGTAACGTTTCTTTAATAGATGCACCCTACATATATGAAGTGCCAAATCAAGTCACCTTACGCAGATCGACAAAGGATAAAATGAACCATAAGAAGTGTAACATTCAATTTGCTCACCTGTCTATCTCTAAGAGAACCAATTTACGCTCAATATTACCAAGAACTTGTGTTGTTGTCATTTGTTGGAGTTCATGCCTTTTCAAATTGTTATTCAACATAAAGTGATATGTTTTAACGAATGCATACGTACTTGTATGTTTTTTCAATATAAAGTAGATATGTATCTGACAAGTTTTTGTTTTTTTACAAACAAAACTAATACTGAAGGAATATAACTTACCCGTGACGGTTCCGGCATGCTCTTTTCCTCTTGCAGCTTCTTTCACCTTTCGCTCCAAATCGCCTGGAGCCCAAATTTTAAACCGTGAAACCTCAAAATCAAATTATGAGGGATTTTCTTCAGAGCTCCCCATAACGAGGCATAGTTGGAGTAGCATTCGTGCATTTGGTGTTTCTTTTGCATCAACTTGGATTTCCTTTTCAACCTCTTGTTACTAAGGGAGTTGTTACTTAATTTTAATCTTCAGTTCCCTGTATTACCACTCGAGATGAACACGGTCTTCTGAACCACTGCTAAATTCTTTATCTTTAGAGTTCGATTCTGGAGGTGGGTAAGCCCTGTAATATATATCACTCAAAAGCTCTTCTAGTTTAATCGCATCAATGGGGAGGCCGCCCTCTTTGTCTTGCTGCTCGTAATCGCCCCATTTTGAAGCAATTGTAAGCCTCAAATCTTCATGTGTTTCTTCCAAATCTTGAACTTCTTTTCCAATCTTCTTTCATTCGGGCACGTCTTCAATCGAAGCCTTTCAGCTTTTAATTTTATTCAACATTTCCTTCTCCCGTGAGTATATGGTTTCTTAAATTCCTTGGAGAACTGGAAAAAAAATGAAAATTCACCAGTTTTTGTATCAGTATAACATATATGTACTCAAATCAATAGTACATAACACACACACACAATCATTTGATCTAACATAAAACTACTTTTATGATACTGTCAAAACAACAAATCATTTCATGTATGAAAACATAAATAATTATAATTTAATTCACCAACTTTAATGAGTTTTTGAGATATGTACTGGTGCATCATTGTTTCCTAAACCAAAACTACAAGAAGCATAATGAAATAAAACTCATCCTAGTAATATGTATTCTTTTTCTTAGGGACTTCCTGTGTATTGCGAAGCCTCCATATCATTTAGAAACTCAGAAGATATTTCTTTGATGTTCCACCTTGCCGTTCTTGGAAGGTATCGATCATTTGGTAACGCCAGTGGTTGAACCAAGTGAGTATGCTCCGCATACAATAACTGTGACAAATAACATCAATAGAATCAAATACGTAATCTTAAATGACAAGAGTAAATATGTACTTGGTAACAAACAAAAGCTTGTACTAGAGGATCGATACTGAAATAGACGACACAACCAAAGTGATGTCCTCGGGAGTGTTGTTTCATTGATTTTCTTTTCTAAGAAACTATGTATCGGGTCAAAGCCAAGATACATTCTTTGACTTCTCGAGATCATCAACTAAACCAAAGTACTTTTCTTTCAGTTTATGAGCATCTTTTGTTTTAAAAAACAAAGTAATACACATAAATAGGCACAATAGCTTGACCATATCTTCATCATCTTCACTATCCGGTAGATTTCCTCATCTTGTCATCATCACTCTTATCTGCATTCTTCTTCTTGATTCCAGACGTGATCGTCGCCGTAGGCGTCCAAAAATAATTACACTTTCTTACTACTCAAAATATAAAAATGAAGCAAGGGCAAGAAAGGATCGTTCCAGAGAGAGGACTTGGGTTGTCAAGTTTGGTTTCCTATAAATAACAATGGAGATTTTTTAGATTTTAATATACTAAAATAAAATAAAAGCAAATGAAGAAAAGTAAACAAATAAATTCAAAGATGTGAAAGCATTGGTTAAGGATTTGTTTTCATTCACAAACATATTCTTATCTTAATAACTAGAATTGATATTTTAATCTCTATTTATCAAAGGCCCTAGAATACCTTTGATCGCAAGTATATCCCATAAATCTCCTCTTTGTCATCAACAAACACATTAAAATATGTGAATATGAATTCTATCTAAAAGAACAACCTAACGTGTAAAAGCACTAATCAAGTTTAATTCCTTAGATGCATTAGGTTCTGTGAAATCAAAGTTAATCAAAGCAATCGAACGTGTAAAAGCACTAATCCGATTTAACAAAGGTTATGGTTCACATAAGATCATAAGAATATATCACTACAAACTATAATCATATTTATGCTACTTGCAAATCAGGAATTATCACTTTTGCCTATAATAACCCTAATCTAGTAATAAAGATGAAAGCAAACTCAATCGATTCGCGACTCAACTAAACAAGCATTCAAATCATGTAACAATATTGATGGTGAATCATAAACGATAATCATCGAGACAAAACTAATATATCAAACAAGGATTCATGTTATGTGAAATCAACTTTATCCATAACCAATGTAAACTCTAGCTCATGTTCATGGAGTTCATAACAAGAAGAAAAATCAGTGGTTTTCATCTTTCTAAAACCCTAGAACAAAAGTAGAGGCAAAAGATAATAGTGATCCCTAAAAGTCTAAAGAGATTTCTTTTATAGTGTTTCCATTCCCGGACTAGTCGCACCTATCCTCCCGCCAAAAAGCCGGCTCCTAAAATGACCTCACAAGTGAAGCCTATCCAAAGCAGGTCCAAGTCCATCCGAGTCGAACCGGCCAATTTGAGTCTGACGGACATCGAGTGAACTCACTGGAAAGAAAATCCAGCAGAGTTTAGTTTGTTTTGCCCGGTTCGGCCATTTCCGGGCCATTCTTTTGACTCCTTCTGCATAATTCCTAAACATATATCTATCATTCAATTTCAACTCTTCCTCAGGTAACTGGCGGCTCCATTCATAACCCCGAGTCATACCCACAACCATTACTTCCATACTGCCACTTTAAACACGACTTACCAAAGACCAATTTTTTTCCATTCATCTAACATCTTCATCTCGTGTTCAGCTTGCACAACCATTCATCACCATCTCTCAAGTCAAGAACTTCTTCAATTCGTGCACACCATCACCATTCTCATTGCAAAGAACACATAGCCCGAACCTTCTCCTTCTCTACGGCTACAGCGCAGAGCAACACCCATTGCATCACCACCTAACTCACCTGCAATTGTGCATCAAGCCACATCAAGCCACCAAAACGCACCATTTCCTTAAAACAATCACCAACTCGCTTTCCATGCATTGCACTTCTTGTTCAAGACCATGTCTATTCACAATAACTTCACTTGGTCTCAATTCCATGTTCTCGCCATCGGCATATCCAACATACCATCTCCATTCCTTGCATCA